>OZ005740.1:207355578-207805721 GCA_963930735.1 Dioctria linearis
GTTATTCTCGCGAAAAAATCTCTATACTCAGAAATGTGCCTAAACGCGCACTTATCTGGCTTAAGAGAACCACTAGGTTCAACATTCGTGCAATAAAGCCCCAAATACTTGCAGAGTCCTTCTCTTACTGTATAAAAGAACAAAATATATTTTAGGCTAAATCAGACCCAAATAAATATTCAATGCCCGCAAAATCGGCGCAAGTTTCCTCCACGAATACACAAAGAATACATATCCCACAACCCCAAACTAGATTTCAAAATAGGACTCAACACCAAGTTTTCGGACAACAACAGAGATTTAATCAAACACAAAATTTCACACAACAGCCAAGAATTTCGCAGCCAAATACCTTTTCCAAACAATACAGACCACCCCAGTTTAATAACCATATCTTTCAACAAAGACCACAATACTTTAACCGACCAAATTTAACACCCCTTCCAAAACCTGAACCATTGGACACTTCTTCAGGAAATGTAAGAACAAATTACCACCAACCTCAGAATAAATTTCCCCTCAATAATCCATTCAGACCAAATAATCAACCAAACTTCGTAAGCAAAGAACTATTTAATGTTAGTGAGAGAAATTCAGTAATAAATCCTAGAACCCACCAAGGAAACTCTTCCTCACATCAACAAAATCTTGACAATTTTTACGATTACGGAAACGAATACTTAACGGATTACCTTAATGATGATAACTTAGAGGATAGTGCACCAACTTGTAACGAACTAGATGACGGAAATTTGTCATTAGTAGCCTCAACAGACCTTTCGGATATATAGATGTTAATAAACACGGATTCATCCTCCCTTCTATTAACATTTCTTCTCCATTCGGACGCCCACTCAAATTTTTGATTGATACAGGTGCATCGTCTTCATTTATAAACCCTGAATATGTTCACCCAAAGATCTGAATCTGATGGAAACCAAACCCATAGTCATAACAACAGTCTCAAATACACATAAACTTAATAAGGAAGTTATTTTACCAAACTTCTACGAATTCAAACAACCTGGCCAAATTAGATTCCTCATCTTTAGATTTCACGGATATTTCGATGGTCTACTAGGACTCCATACCCTAACAAAATTAGGTGCCAAGGTCAGTCTTGACAATCAGGTATTAATCACTAATAACAGCGCAATCCCCTTGCGATTCAAACCCAATTTCACGTCAGATAAGTACCAAATTCCTTCGAATTCTAAACTTTTCGTCAAAGTTCCGGTTGATATCCAAAACGGCGATATATACATTAAAACAACAGAGATTAAACTGAAATTATTCTTTCCTGAAGGAATATACCGAGCTGAAAATTGGTACAGCCTGGTCGAAGTCGTCAATCAATCAGACCATGAAAAAACACTCTTCATTGAGCAACCCCTGAAAGTTCAAAACTTCTCCTCAGACGATTTCACAGAAATCATCAATTTCAGTGTCAATTATGATATCGAAGATCAAACTATCGAACCCCAAGGCGACATTACAAAATTACTTAGAACCACACACCTCAATAAGGAAGAAGGGAAAGCACTCCATAAAGTGAGCAAAGAATATAACGATATTTTCTTTAAAGAAGGTCAAGACCTCACATGCACTAATCAGATAAAACATCAAATAAAGACATCAGATGATGTACCTATATACACCAAATCATATCGATACCCAAATATCCACAAAAACGAAGTTCGCCGCCAGATTAATGAAATGCTTAATCAAGGCATAATACGTCCGAGTTATTCCCCTTGGAGCTCTCCCGTCTGGATCGTCCGAAGAAAAAGGATGCCAACGGCAAAATAAAATGGAGACTCGTTATTGACTATCGCAAGCTAAACGAAAAAACTGTAAACGATAGATACCCTATCCCAAACATTACCGAAATCCTAGATAAGCTGGGCAAATGTATTGTTACGCGCCACAAAGTGATACAAGCGACATCTATTGGAATTGGAAACAACTTTAGGTTAGTGACATCCTAGTAAACTGGGTTTGGAGAATGGAATATTCAGGAAGGTTCTAGGATAATTCGTAGAGTATAAATACGGCGCTGCTCACATCCAGGAGGCGAGTATTATTTCATACAGCGAAGTGAACGAAGTAAACTATTTGGATTGCGATAATTAGAAGTACAGTACTAGCGATAAATAAAGAGTCGACTTGATAATTATTTGTGAATTTGTGAGAGTAAACAGTAAAGTTAAATAAATAAAGAACTTTTGAATTATATCTGAAATATTGTGTTTTAAATAACGAACTAAGGCCACGCTCGTAACAACTGGTGTCAGAAGTAAAATAAAATCGCGAAATAAATTGGTGGCATTTGAATTTGAAGTTCAAAGAGTGATTAATTTTGTGAAATCGTGTGTAAAAATTCCGAAAGATAATTTTATGTAAAACTGTGAGTGAATTACAAAAGACGCAAGAATGGGACGCAAGCTAGAGGAGCTTCGCATACAGGAATTGAAAGTGGAGTTGGGGAAGCGGTCATTACAAACGACTGGCCTAAAGAATGTTCTAGTCGAGCGACTTAGACAAGCTTTGATAGAGGAAGAAAAGAATCCTGAGACATTCGTTTTCGAAGAAGAACCAGAAATTGAGGAAGAGCCTGCAATGAACATAGAACAGCTTTTAAGTACTTTAATGAGCAAAATGGAAGCTCGTTTTGATGAACAAAAGAATTCTCTCCAGGAACAAAAGAATTCTCTCCAGGAACAAAAGAATTCTCTCGAGGACCACAAGAAATCTATGGAAACCCGTTTGGACGAACAAAAGAATTCTCTCCAGGAACAAAAGAATTCTCTCGAGGACCACAAGAAATCTATGGAAACCCGTTTGGATGAACAAAAGAATTCCATGGAGTCCCGTTTAGATGAACAGAAGAAATCACTGGAAACGCGTTTGGATGAACAAAAGAGTTCTCTGGAGAATTGTCTAGAAAATCGCTTAGAGGAACAAAAGAATTTCCTGAAAAACTCGTTAGACGAACAAAATTTAAAAATTGAAGGAATCGAGGAAGAAGTGGCGGAAGTTCAACAAAAAGTGACCGAACAGCTTGACAACTTCAAATCAGATTTGGAGAAGATGAAGCATCGACAACCACGGCACGAAGGAATTGAAATATCCAATGCAGGCAGAATGAAACCTCCAATATTTGATGGACAAAATTCGTGGCATATTTTCAAGAGACAATTCGAGGCTGCTTCCGAAGTAAACGGATGGAATGATGCAGACAAAGCTACAGCTCTGGTATTAGCACTTCGAGGTTCTGCATCAGAGCTTTTACAAACTATACCGATAGAAAGGCAACGTGATTATACTTCATTAGTACAGGCGATTGAGTTACGTTATGGAGATGAACACATGCAGCAAGTATATCGCCTACAGCTACGCAACAGGATTCAAAAGCATGGCGAATCACTACAACAACTGCAGGCTGATGTGGAAAGATTAGCTTATCTCTCATACTCTAGCGTAAATGCGGATTTCCTTAATGAAGTGGCAACAGAAGCATTTGTGAACGCTATTGCAGATCAAAATTTACAACAAGCGTTGAGGCTAGCAGGAAAGAAATCAACAGCAGAAGCACTAGCCTATGCACTAGCGTATGAATCTGCCAGGCAAGCTTCCCGAAGTGCAGTACGAGTGAGAGAAATTTCGGTGCAGGAATGTACTTGTAATAGAATGCAGCCATCACAGAGCAATTCTTCACGTGGTATTCTGCGATGCTGGAATTGTAATAGACCAGGACATCTCCAAAGGGACTGCAGAAAACGCCGTCGAACAGAATCACCAGAAGAGGAGGACAGAACAGAATGCCAAAGATGTCGAGCCAGGGAGCAAGCTATTCGGGGAGAGCCTAGAAATCAAACACCGACTAGTCGCATCAGCTCCCCTGTCCAGCAGTCGGAAAACATGTAAAAACCAACTTCGGGGGGCAGAAGTTGGTTGGTAGAGTCGACAGCCCCGAAGTCATCATTCAGATAGCCCAGTTGCAGAGAAATAATAGCAGTCTTGTTATATATGGAAGTGTAGGAAAAAATGACTGCGTTGTCACTATCGACACTGGAGCTTCGAGATCAATTATTAGAGCGGATCTTGTCAAGAACAAATGGCTTCACAATACCACCAAATATTTACTAAGAACAGCAACTGGAGCCGCAGTACAAGTTTTTGGAGAAATAACTTTGGATATTCAACTAGGTGAACTACTATTTCCTCACAATTTCCTAGTTTCAGACATAATGGATGAATGCATCCTTGGAGTAGACTTTATGACCACATATAAAATAAATTTAAATGTCGGAGAACGAATACTCAAATATGGCAACATAGAAATTCCTATGAGACTAGGAGGAGGAACAGATTATTCTGCAAAAATAAGGACGATGGTCTGTGAGAATATGACTCTCCCTGCATTCTCGGAGACGCTAGTATGGACAAAGCTTACTGATGACATCGGGACCTGCCGATTCTATCTGGTGGAGCCTAACCCTACAAAAGTAACATCGAACATCATCGTTGGTAAAACTTTAGTGAAGACAGAAGGCGCAACATTAATTCCAGTCAGAGTGCTCAACACATCCGAAAATGAGGTACAACTAAAAGAAGGTGCTATAATTGGAAATTGTACACCCGTTTATCAGATTGTTAATTTGAATAATGGTAGTAATATTAAGGAGGCAATACGTATACCAGCTACTACTCAACAGGTTCAGAAACTTCTTTCATCTAGTGCCTTAAGTGAACAGCAATACAACGATGCCAAAGAGATGATCGATGAATTTTCGGAATTATTTGCAATGAATGATGATGATTTCGGCAAAACAAATCTTGTCCAGCATCGGATCACAACAGGAGATTCTAGGCCCATTCGGCAACCACCACGAAGACTACCATTAGCCAAACAACCAGAAGTTGCAGATATGATAAATTCCATGAAAGAACAAGGCATAATTGAGGAATCTAACAGCCCTTGGACATCGCCAGTTGTTTTGGTCAGGAAAAAGGATGGCAGCACCCGATTCTGTGTGGACTACCGCCAACTAAATAATGTAACAAGAAAGGATAGCTATCCGTTACCAAGGATTGATGATACATTGGACACCCTTTCCGGAGCGCAATGGTTTTCCACATTGGATTTGAAGAGCGGTTACTGGCAAGTGGAAATACATCCCGAGGACCGAGACAAAACTGCTTTCTCAGTTGGAAGTGGATTATGGCAATTCAAAGTTATGCCATTTGGATTATGTAATGCTCCAGCCACATTCGAACGACTCATGGAATGTGTTTTACGAGGATTAACCTGGAAAACATGTCTTGTCTACTTAGATGACATAATTGTGATCGGAAGGACATTCGAGGAACATAAAAACAACTTACGGGACGTACTTCAAAGACTGAGAGATGCGAAACTGAAGCTCAGCACGAATAAATGTGCTCTATTCAAGAATGAAGTAAAATATTTGGGGCATATAGTTTCATCACAAGGAGTAAGAACTGACCCAGAGAAGATAAGAGCTGTGAAAAATTGGCCTGTTCCAAAGGACAAACATCAATTAAGGAGTTTTCTTGGATTAGCTACCTACTACAGGCGATTCGTAAAAGGTTTTGCAGATATAGCAAGGAGCCTACATCAACTTACAGAAAAAGGAAAGCCGTTCATATGGTCAGATAAATGTAACGAGAGTTTTGCAAATTTGAAGCAACAGCTCTGTGGAACTCCAGTGCTTCACTATCCAAAGCTGGGAAAAACTTTTATATTGGACACGGACGCCAGCAATGTAGGTATTGGTGCAGTGCTTTCACAGGAGGAGGATGGTCAAGAGGTGCCAGTAGCTTATTTTAGCAAAGCACTCTCAAAATCAGAGAGAAATTATTGTGCTACAAGGAAAGAGCTACTTGCCATTGTAAACTCAACCAAGCATTTCCATAAATATCTCTACGGGCAGAAATTTATCCTCCGCACTGACCATGCAGCGCTTAAATGGCTTTTGCAGTTTAAGAACCCTGAGGGGCAAGTGGCGAGATGGATAGAGCGACTCCAAGCTTATGACTTTGAAATCCAACACCGAAGAGGACGTATCCATGGAAATGCAGACGCCCTTTCACGACGTCCATGCAAAGTTGAATGCAAACATTGCGTTCGGCTGGAAGAAAAAGAAACGGAGGCAACTATACAGCTGATGACGGTGGAACCATGGACAGGTTGGAACAACGAGAGCTTGCGAACAGCTCAACGGGAAGACCCAGACATATCACCTATTCTTGCTTGGAAAGAAGACATGGAAAGACCACAATGGCAAGATATCTCGGAGAGGAGTGAGAAACTGAAGAGCTACTGGGCTCAATGGAACTCTCTTCACGTTGAATGTGGTATATTAAAGCGCAAGTGGGAATCAACTAACGGCGAGTCATTCCGAATGCAAATAGTCGTGCCAGCATCCCAGGTCAAAGATGTTCTAGAAGAAATGCACAGTGGAGCATCTGGAGGACATTTGGGGGTGAATAAAACAATTTCCAAAATACGTGAAAGGTTTTATTGGTTACATATGCGGGAGGATGTTGAGGAATGGTGCCGCAGATGCACTATCTGTGCTTCTTGCAAAGGACCACCACACAGAAGTAGAGGAGAAATGCATAAGTATAATGTAGGAGCCCCATTTGAAAGGATAGCCGTAGACATCGCTGGACCTTTTCCAGAAACAGATAACGGTAACCGTTATATATTAGTTGCTATTGACTATTTCAGTAAATGGCCTGAAGCTTATGCAATCCCTAATCAGGAGTCTACCACAGTAGCGGATCAAGTAGTAATGAATTGGGTCAGTAGATTTGGTGTTCCTCATGAACTTCATTCCGACCAAGGACGGAACTTCGAATCACGGACTTTCCAAGAGATGTGTAAAATTCTGGGAATAAGAAAAACCAGAACAACTCCTCTGCATCCACAATCTGATGGCATGGTAGAGCGCTTCAACAGAACATTGGTCGAGCATCTAAAGAAAGTAGTCGACTATCACCAACGCGATTGGGATCGACATATTCCCATGTTTTTAATGGCCTATCGATCAGCTGTACACAACACGACCGGACAAACTCCAGCAAAAGTGATATTCGGAAAGGAGATGCGTTTACCTAGCGATCTCAAGTTTGGTACACCCAGAGGTGAACAAAAGTTACCAGACGATTATGTATCGGAACTTAGACAACGATTAGCTGATGTACACGAAGTCACGAGAGCAAAATTAGCAATAAATACCGATCGGATGAAGACCCGCTATGACTTACGTGCTAACTCAGCAGGATTCAATGAAGGTGACCTTGTTTGGCTGTACAACCCGAAACGACGTAAGGGACGTTCTCCTAAATTACAACAACACTGGGAAGGACCGTATTCAGTAGTGACTAGAATAAATGACGTAGTATATAGGATTCAGCGGGGTACAAGAGGCAAACGGAAAATCGTTCATCTAGATCGTCTATGTCAATACTGCGAGCATCAAGACCGTGGATCACCTGTTGTTCGGGACGAACAATTTTAAGAAGGGGACAGTGTTACGCGCCACAAAGTGATACAAGCGACATCTATTGGAATTGGAAACAACTTTAGGTTAGTGACATCCTAGTAAACTGGGTTTGGAGAATGGAATATTCAGGAAGGTTCTAGGATAATTCGTAGAGTATAAATACGGCGCTGCTCACATCCAGGAGGCGAGTATTATTTCATACAGCGAAGTGAACGAAGTAAACTATTTGGATTGCGATAATTAGAAGTACAGTACTAGCGATAAATAAAGAGTCGACTTGATAATTATTTGTGAATTTGTGAGAGTAAACAGTAAAGTTAAATAAATAAAGAACTTTTGAATTATATCTGAAATATTGTGTTTTAAATAACGAACTAAGGCCACGCTCGTAACAGTATGTACTTTCAACATTAGCCAGCGGGTTTCACCAAATTGAAATGGATTCTCGCGACATACAAAAGACCGCTTTTACCGTAGATTGAGGACACTACGAGTATGTTCGCATGCCTTTTGGGCTGAAAAACGCCCCAGCGACCTTTCAAAGAGTAATGGATAACATCTTGAAAGAATTACAGGGAACTGTGTGTCTCGTATATCTAGATGATATAATAATATTCTCCACGTCGCTTCAAGAGCACACTGAAAGTTTAAAGAAAGTTTTCCAGAAGTTCCGAGAAGCCAACTTAAAGGTCCAGCTCGACAAATCGGAATTGCTCCATAAGAAGATAGACTTTTTAGGACATGTCGTCACTACGCAAGGTGTAAAACCAAATCCAAGCAAAATTAAAGCCATTACGGAGTTTCCAATTCCCAAAACACAAAAGGAGATTAAATCATTCCTTTGCCTCTTAGGCTACTATCGCAAATTTATCCAAGACTTCGCGAAACTCACTAAACCTCTCACGGAATGTCTCGAAAAAGGGAAAATTATTGAACTCATCGATCGATACGTAAAAACATTCGAACTTTGTAAACACGTTTTAACTGACCACCCGATCCTCCAATATCCAGACTTCACGAATCCCTTCATCGTAACTACATATGCCAGCAATTATGCTATTGGCGCTGTTCTATCGCAAGGAACTATTGGGAATGATAAGCCTATTTGCTACGCAAGTAGAACACTCGCTGATTCTGAAGTAAACTATTCCACAATAGAACAGGAACTACTGGCCACAGTGTGGGCCACAAAATACTTTCGCCCATATCTATTTGGAAGAAGATTCAAGATCGTAACCGACCACGAACCGTTGATTTGGATAAGCTAGTTCGATTTCGATGGCGGCTTAAGTTAGAGGAGTACGATTACGAAATCGTATACAAAAAAGGAACTCAAAACTCTAACGCTGGCGCTTTGAGTAGAATCAGACCCAAAGAAACTACAAGGCCCAATAGGACCGAAATTCATGTAACAGAATCTGGAGTAAAAAGCATCAATACCTCCTTACAAAGCAATTATGGATCTACTGTACACTCTGCTCAAGAAAACATGGACGACAGCATTCCAATCTCTGGGAGACCCTTGAACGAATTTCCACTTCAACTTATATTGGATCAATCAAATAAGAAACCACAAGTATCATTACTCATGCCTTTTAAGAATAAGCAAAGGAGAATTATAAATATAAACGAACCATCCGAAGAAGTTCTCATCGATATCTTTAAAAAATTCCTTCTACCCAATCGCTTAACAGTAATACATCCAGATTTTTAAGACCATTCAAAGTGTATATTCCAAATAATTTTCCCAATCAAAAATCTTTAAATTAATTAGATGTACAGAGTTGCTTACCGACATTACTGATAATGACGAGCAAGACAATATCATTCGCAATTATCACATCAATAATAACCACAGGTATTAATGAGACTCTCCACCACCTCAAAAGAAAATACTACTTTCCATTTTTAAAAAACAAAATTACTCAAGTTATTAATAACTGTGAAATATGTCAGACGCTCAAATACGATCGAAATCCACCTAAGGTAAAGTATATCTTACCCGCGATTCCAAATAAACCACTAGACATACTACACATAGATATATACACTATAAATAATTACCAAGTTCTTACTATAGTGGACAAATTTTCGAAATTCGCCGCAGCATATAACCTATCTGCTAGGAATAGCCTTCTAATCATCAAATCTCTGAAACATTATATGAGCTTTCACGGCATCCCTAAAAAACTAGTATGTGACCAAGGTAGTGAATTCACAGCCACAATATTTAAAGATTTCTGTAAGCAATACGAGATAAACCTCCATATAACCTCCTATCAGCAGCGTAGTAGTAACTCTCCTGTTGAAAGGCTTCACTCCACACTAACGGAAATTTACAGAATTGCGCACAATAAACTTAAAGATGAAGAACATGAAGAGATCCTTAGCGAAACTTTTATTACTTACAACAACGCTATTTATTCATCTACTAAACTTACTCCATATGAGGCTTTCTATGGACGAACATACAAGTTTAACAACACCTTGCAAAGCCAAAATATACACGAATATCTTGAAAAATGAAATGAGTTTCAAACAAAGATTTATCCCGCCATTAAAGATCAAATAGAACAACAAATTACTAAAAACGTAGAAAAATTGAACAAAACCAGAGTAAGTCCCGAACAATATAAAGAGGGCACCGTCATATACAGAAAAGAATGTAGGAGAAATAAGTTTGCTCGTAGGTATACAAAACAAACGGTTAAGAAAAATAAGAACGTAACTTTAATAACTAATAAGAATAAAAAACTTCATAAATCCAAAATTGAGAAAAAACGGAAATTTCAGGTTAATACCACTCATACTGGGACAGAAACTGGAAATACAGGACCTGACTAATACTAAAGCGCACCTACCAATACAACTAGGAATAGCAAGAACCACGAAAGGCAACTGTTCAGTCCACATACATATTCAAAAATCCCTCGTCGAAATTCCTCCATCAAATGATATCCCTCGATGAAATCAGATTGCCCTAAAAATATATAAAAATTAAACACAAAGCATCATGTTCCCAATCAATATAACACAATATACTTATCTAATTATTCCACCAAATCCCATCTCAATCCTGCGTACAGCTGTCCAATATAAGTTTGAGCTGAAATTAAATAGAAAGTACATTAATAATATATAGAATAAATAAAAATAGCTCAAACTTACCTAAAATTACACTTCCCTCCAAATGTTTACATTTTTGTAATGTCATCTAATGTCATTACGTCAAACAGCTGGTGTCGCCACAATCAAATTTGGACCATCGAACCAAGCGTTGTCAGGGCAACATATTATGAAGCTGCGACATAGCTGTTCACGGCGGCTATAAAAAGGCGGCGAGCCGCAGCAAAATCACCATTCGGTTTTCAGAGTCTAATCTGAAAGCATCCTCCACCAGAGTCTAATCTGTTTCCTATCCTTTGAACAAAAGTATAATTTTGTTTATTCCTTCATATAGAAGTTTAATTCTATTATTGTAGAAGTGTAGAAGTATAATTCTACTTATATCCAACATCCAATTTTGCAGCATATTATAATTTCAGAGTTTAATCTGAAAATATCCTCCATCAGAGTCTAATCTGAATACCCGTCCTAGGAGCAAAAGTATAATTTTGCTCTATCCTTCATATAGAAGTCTAATTCTATTAAAATCCACACTCCCAAAACTCTGACACTTGATCGCCAATCGTGTATAACAGAAGTTTAATTCTGCTTACACGCTCCAGGACGTTGCGATTGAAGTATAGTTCTGCGCAGACGTTTTAACATTCGCTGTAACAGAAGTTTAATTCTGTTTACACGCCCCAGCGCGTTGTAGCAGGAGTATAATTCTGCCTACACGTTTCAATACTCACTGTAACAGAAGTATAATTCTACTTACTCGCTTCAGCACGTTGCAGTCTAATTCTGCTACATCGTCGCTCTCTTTCTCAGAAATTCCAACTAAAATTGTCGCTATCTGATTCCGAAGAAATAAAGACTTTCTTCTTCTTCTTTCCAGGAACAGAAGTAAAGACAGAAAGTGTGGGCAAAGCAGCACTATTTTATATTGAATTTTATTTTGGGTTTTTAATTTGTCATCATTGTTGTTATTGGATTTTAATTGAATTTTAGTTGAATGTTTTAATAGTTTTAATAGTTTTAATAGTTTTAATAGGATTTAAATTATTATTTGAAGTTTGAAGTAAAATAAATGAATTGTGATATCTAGGTTAAATACTTGAATAAAAATTTATATTTGAACTGAATCTAAAGCTGAGTTATCCTTTACAAAACCGGCACCCTCCCTTACGCTCGAGACTAGATCTCACAGCAACAATAACCTACTCCACATAATAAGACTAAACCAATACGAACCGAAGTATATACAAAACAACCGACTCACTATCAGCTTTTGACAACATTAATGAAATATCCGAATCTCTAAAAATAACGAAAATTAAACTATTAGAATTAAAACATAAGTTAGATACGTTGAAACCCAGATTAAGAACCAAGCGAGGACTGATCAACGGATTAGGTACACTAATCAAAGGTATAACAGGGAATATGGACGCTAATGACGCCATGCTTCTGAATAAACAAATTGAAACAATAATGATTAATGAAGGTATACCAAAAAATGAAAACAACGAACAAACTAGAATAAATAGCCAAATGATTGAACGGTTTAACAATGTTACAAATCATGTAAATCACCAACAAATAGCAATAGCAAACTACCTAAAAAGCATACAGGACCAATTTCACAATAGAATTAGATCAGAAGATGCAACTCTCAAATATATTCAATACTTAAATCAAATCAATTACAGTACAGATGTTCTTAATAATCACTTAACTAATATTGCAGAAGCTGTCATTCTTGCACGGCTAAACATCATATCAAAACAGATCTTAAGTAGAACAAAGTTATCAGAAATATATTCAGTTTTTGAAAATCAAAATGTCACCATAAAGTCAGACGAACATGTATATGAACTCTTAGGACTTCAAGCATATTACAATGACACTAACATGATCTTTAACATTCAGATACCTATTATCTCCAAAGAATTGTATCATTTATTCCACATCATTCCTCTATCAATAGAAAACAGTAAAACGATCCTTACCAAACCCTACCTTATCCTAAACACAGACAATATTCAATATCTCGATAAAAAAAATGCCCAAACATAGAAGGAACCTATTACTGCCAAGAAACAACTCTTAGATAAAGAACGACTGATTCTCAATGCATCGGAAACCTCATAAACAACAAGCCAGCTAACTGTGAACTACATGAGAAGACAGCCAGAGGCAAATTATATCCTGTTAATAGTCATCATACCACTTGCGGTCCAAAGAAGTAAAAGGTTAAAGGATCAATACTCATCCACTTTACCGATTGTGAAATCCAGATCAACGACATTATGTACAGTTCTGAAAGGATTCCTTACTGGGATGAAATAAATATTTTTCCAGTCATCTTTAATGAAATAAACGCCACATTTTCTAATAGCAGCATCTACTTGAAAAAATTGGAAAACCATCAGTTTAAAGAAAGGGGACTAATAGAACTTCTGAAACCATATGCACGGCAACAGGACCTCAATTTTACAACAGTTATGCTCACTTCTATTATAATCATAAGTGTCATTCTCATCACATACTTCACCACAAGGACAAGCACCCGGGAAAATTATGAAGTACCTCAAAACGCAATCCCGAACATCATTCCAACAACCGCTCCTGCCAATGAACCCGCAATGATCCAGTTCCTTTAGCCGTCGCTCACCTCTAAGGGGGGAGGAGTTACATGCGTAGCATAATTACCCTTAACTTAAAAATCATTCACCGTAGTCACAGTTACCAAAATCTTGTCAGCAGAAACTTTTCAATATTGTACAATACTTTAGTAAAGTTCATTGTAATAAATTTTCTTGCACACCTGAGTTCAATTCCCTGAAAAATGCTTAGGTAATGTCTGCAAATAAAATAAGGTCTTATTTCAGAAAGCTGAAATACAATTGTATTGCTAGCAAAGGTTTATTTTTTTTTTATAAAGTAAAGGTTTATTTTTTTTTTATAAAACCATTGATTAACAAACGTAACTCGCGCGTATACATAATAATGTAAATTCGCGGCGCGCACTGATTAAATAGTTAAGCTAACCATGTTATATGGCATAAGCTAATCATGTGAAAATTTTATGAATTAAATATTTTTATTTATTGCTTTTTTCAGATTTCCTTTTCAGGCATATTTTAGATACATAACAGAGTCATGGCAGTTTGATTTCTTGATTTTTTCTACTGCTATGCGTCCTACAAATTATTTGTGTCCCCTGCTTAATTACGAATTCAGTATCTAAATCGAACGGGAAAGATTTGGATTTCTGTTAGATTCTTTAATTAAAAAATTCGGAATAACATTTCTTAAAATTCTTCTTAACATTCTACTTTATTGGAAAGCTGACAACAGCCATGAAATGAGCCCCTTCTTTGTTTTGGAATTTTGTACACTGCCTAATACGTCAAATATGGACGACCCTCGATATGCTCCCATAAGCACCTCGAAGGGCGCCATATTTGAAATTGCCTATCATGGTGGATCATGCCAAACCATATGGAAATATTAGCCAACAAATAAACTACTGAGCTTTAAAAGATATTAAAACACAAAACAAAAAAACTGAAAGAGCTGCCATCTATATAGTTGAATATGCATTGAGGATTATCTAAGAAAAATTGAACCTCCGAGTATGTCGATGCTATTGTCTGTCTCTTTAGCTGTCGGCAGTTACATTATTTACAGGCCACTTTACTATTCAAATCTTTCATTTCGGACAAACGGACGGAAAGGGAAAACAAAAACAAAAAACCACACCTCGGACATCAACAGGGAAAGAAACAGAAAAAAGGATGAACCCCCATGCTCACGTCCACTACATCACGCCTCTCTCAAACCTTACTGGTTCACACTCATCGTATTACTAATCAAAAATATACTCAATATAGGCTCCAATGTCCACCATACCTTGGTCCCTTTTTGGAGACGGTTCACTACAGTCTGATAGAAAATTCTTTGGTAACCAACAAAAAAAAAATTTAGAGATCTTTCAATAAAATTTCACTTTTAATAATTAAAATTTCCGTAATTTTTCAAAATATGCTTTTCCGATTAATATTTGAAAAACATCAATAATTGTTTAATATAATAGATTTCTTTTTTGTTATACTTAAATACCGTAGTGATTATTTAATATAATTTTTTTTTCAAACAAAATCATTGCTTAGGTATTATGTTTTCTCATTTAATACTTGAAAAACTTTAATAAATTTTCGTACATTTTTCCATTTTAACAATCAAACGTTAATAATTTCTCATAAATTTTTTTCTTCTTAATAAATCAAAAGTATAGTAATTTTCTTTAAGATTTTTCCTTCTTAATAAATCAAAACTTTAGTAATTTCTTTATAAATTTTTATAAATTTCCTTATTTTTCATTTGTCAATGATAGTCTTAGACATAACCCTTATCATCCTTTATTAATAATTTTAACTTTGCAGGTTGCACGTATGGTATATTCCAAAAACATTCAAACACTTTGTAATTATTCAACTAGGCTTTTCCTTTTCCCAATTGTAATGCCAACCATTCCTCCGTATAAATTTCCAATTTTACTTACTTGATTTTAATATTTAGTGTTTATTTTTTTATTTTTATCTATTTTAATATTACTTTATTGGTTTGAGATAACTCTGCTGTACATCATTAATTCTTTCCCAGCAACCTTCATTAAAAGAACGGAAATTTTTTCTTTTCTCAATTTTCCCAATAGCATCATTTCAAACAAAATATCAACTTCATCCATTTTCGAAGTCACGATAGTCCTGTATTGTCGCCTTTTTTTCATTAAAATCTTCTCTTTTATTATTTTTGTTTATTACTTTTCTAAAAGCACTTTTTACCGAAAGAAAAATCTCTAAATCAATCTTTTTACTGTATTTAAAAAAAAAAAAACTTTTCTTTTGTACGACCACTCGCTAGCACCTTCCAGTTCAGACTCTTAATTCTACTCTAAAGGCTTAAGACCACGTTTTAAAATCAGTTGTTCACTGACAAACCTCAACCACGTTTCTGCGGCCGCCGTCCGATACATTTGTTTTGTTACAAAGCGGGTTCTCTGGCGGGGACCCCGAGACGACAGGGAAGCCGAAAGCAAAACTATACGATACGGACCATAGCAAATAAAAGTCGAACGTGTGGCTAGACCCGTGATCCTGAGATTAAGGGCCGTAAACACCAACGAGGATAATCCTATTTCCCGTGTAAAGATTATTCCTATCCGAGAATAATCCCGCGTTTTTTGGACGTAAACACCAACTCGTGTAAAACCATGTATTTTTTGCTTATGTGGCATTACTTTCGGACATTTTCGGTATGTCAAATGACAGGGTCGCGACGCGGACAGTTTGAATTTGTGTTTTGGTGTGAAATCGTAAGTAGTGAAAATAAGTAGTAGTGAAATAGTGAAAATAGTTAAAATAATTATGGAAAATAAAAAATCAGCGCATATGACCAGAGCAAAGCTTTGTTAGTAGAACTTGTAACGAAATACAAGAGTGTAGTGGAAAATAAAAAAACTGATGCCGTAACATCAAAAGACAAAAGTGATTGTTGGGAAATGATTTGCAACGAATTTAATTCCCAAACAATGTGTAAGAAATCGGTCGCTCGATTGCGGAATACATATAAAAATATGAAAAGAATAGCAAAACAAAATTTAGCTTTAGATAAAGCAAATATATTTAAAACTGGTGGAGGCACATATGTTAAACGAGTACGGGAGAACGACCCTATTTTACCGTTGGTGCAAGCATCCACAGAACCTGTATCAAATAGGTATGACAGTAGCGCTGACTATTGGGGCGATAATAATGTGAGTTTAATTTGAAAAATAGAAATTTCATTATTACTTAAATTTATTTGTTTCTAGGCTGATATTGATGACTATGGAGATGGAGATCTGGACGAATTCATGGAAGTAGAAGTGTTGGAAACTGAAGCGGTCCTAGAATTAGATGCGGAAGCAGAAAACACAATCTGCGCTTACAGGGACCAACCTTCAACATCCGCCGGGATACGGGCTCAAGAGGACACCAATCCAGAGAAAGCTGCCTCCTCGTCGCAGAAAAAACAAAAAGCTGTACCTTCCAATCCGCCAACGGGCCCAAAAAGAAGGAAAAAAAATAGCGAGTCGCTCCAAGAATTCGTAGCCACATTCGAAGGAGTAAAATTAAAAAAAATCGAGTCAGAAATCGATGCCAACGTCAGCAAGAAAAAAATGTATGATGAAATAAAGGACTACTATAATTTAAAAAAAACAAATGTTGATTAAAAAATATAATGAAGAAAATTAATTTCATGTTTTTTTTTGTTACATAATATTAAAAAAAAATTAAATAGACAAAAAATTTGCAATGAGTGCATCTCTAACCGAAGTATCGTTGCCACGGAAACGTGCTACTCTTTGTTGTCTGCTGTCATGGTCGCCTAAATTCAAATTTGGCTCTTCCGTCTGAGGGGGTAGTATTACGTTCTTCTCAATTGCAATGTTGTGTAGAAAGGCGGTTGCAACTATTATGATGACAGCGAAATGTACATCGACTGAAATTTCTAAAAGTGAACTGGTGAAACACAATTATGTAAAAATGTTATAAAAATTATTATACTTTTTGACAAAATTGGAAATCGTCTTTTCCAAATACCGATTGCCCTTTCTACTGCTTGCCGTGTTTTTACAAAATGCAAATTGTACTTTTTTTCCCCGTCAGTGACCGCATTAGGAACAGGTGTCAACAGATATTTTCTGCAACCATATCCAGCATCCCCAAGCAAGTATCCATCGCTGTATACACCATGTTCAAGTTTTGCGAACAGATGCGAAAAGTTGAATACTGTCTGGTCGTGCGTTGATCCAGGCCACCTACATACAACAAAATTTCCTTAATATTTTATATAACAAAACTATGCATATAAATATTACCTTGCATCAATACTCGTGAATTTTAAATCCGAATCGCACACAACTTGAGTATTTATTGCGAAAAAACCTTTCTTGCTTCTAAAGCTTTCAGCGTTATTGCCACCAGGAGAAGAAATTGGAATAAGAGTCCCATCAACAATTCCAAGAACATTAGGAAATCCAAACCTATCATAAAACTTATTTTTGACAATTGCAACTTGTTCATTTGTTGCGGGCATTTTTATGAAGGATTTTACTAACATGCCCAATGCTATTGATACTCTTTTAGCAACTCTTCCACATGTAACCTGATGTACACCAAATAAATCACCAGATACTATTTGGAAAGAGCCAACAGCATAGTATCGCAAACAAATCAATACTTGAATCAAAACTGGTGATAAGCAAGGTTTTCCTTCAACAGTTCTGCTATTTCACAAACAATATCTTTCGGAAATGTAAACCTTTTTATGAAGTCGTCATTATCATATTTTTCCATGGGATTTATTCTTTCGAATAACTTCCCTTGCCTAGATCTTCGTGGTAAGCTTGCTACTGCCCGGAGAAGTCCTCTTCATCTGACGAGGAATTAGTCGATGAACTCATCTCAAAATCCTCGCATACAAAACTTTGCTCCGATTCACTAGCATCCATTTTAATAATTTAATTTAATTTAATTTACAATTTAATTTACAATTTAATTCACAAATGAAAATTTATAAACGCAAATATGAACTGTCATATACAACTGTCACCTATTCGGAATAATCCTCGAATAGAAATTTTACTCCCGGAAAATCTCGGATAAAATATTACACCAGTGTAATACGAGGGATTAAATCGCGAGTAATCTTGGTTGGTGTTTGTGCATTACACGTGAATATGGATTATTCTGGTTGGTGTTTACGGCCCTAAGAGTCTCATGCTCTAACGACTGAGTTAGCTGAGCTACTATCCACACAAGAGCCATAAGTACGGAAGAGACATGAAAGCATCGACCACAGCTAGTCTGACTGTTCCATACACCCCCATCCACTGCCCTCGATAACAACCTATCCCTTGCAGAATTCAGTCTCTCAATGACCCCACATGAACCGAAGATTATACCACACAATCCCAGCTCATGCAGAACGAAGGCGGACAACCGAACTCCTCGCACTTACGTGACACCTACCGGAATAATAAAATGTATAATAATTTTTTTTTTTTTTTTTTTTTATAGGACGGGTTTGGGTACCCTACTTTCGTGGTAGAGCACCGGTTATAAGCTGGGGCTTGTAAGTAATGATGAAACATCATATAACTTCCTCACTATATAGGGTGTAACTGAAAATAAGTTCAGCGTGGACAAGAACTCAATCAGGAAAGAGAAGAAGAAAAAGACAGAAAACAAAACATTCATTTAAAAATAACCCAGAAGGGACCAGAGCTGTGAATGGGTACAACAATATTTCCTCTACACCCGTAAGTGCGGAGGTCTAAAATACAAGGCGATGGCTTAAAAGAACCGAAAAGCGAAACTATTATCCCGGATGAGATAACATCTTATGAATCTTTATCAACAACTAGAAATCAGAAAAAGGATATAATAGAATTTAACAATTGATCAAGCTATACAAAACTATTGCCGTAAATCTTTAGCATGGAAAGTAGCTATAAGATTTCCTTGTAAATCCTCAACCTTATACAGACTCGCACCGATACGCCTTCGTATACGGCCCTTTGAAAATTTATTTGCCAATTTGGCATTAAAGCAAGCAGCCATATTTCTTACTGGAAAATTTCGACGAAAGACTTCCTGACCGGGAATGAAATTTACTCTTCTGAAACGAGTGTTGTAGGTATTCTCGTGACGAGAATGAGCTAAAAAAGGTTGTGTCTTGTTATGGAACTATGTTGAGTGATTGACATCGGACTTAAAGTCCAGACTGCCAGCATGAGCTGACAGATCACTCGACGGACAGCGTTCACTGCAGGGCGGCACGCTAGCTCGCCTCGGCTCATTGGCGGAGAGTGTTGGGAGGTTCCACGAAAAACCTGCCGCTGCCGTCAGCCATAATCAAAAAAAAAAAAATTCGTGCCTATCAACACAAAAGCCGGCACACATTCGGTTCTGAAGGGACCCTTACGCCACTTACCTGTATACCTTTGAAGGCGCTGATGTTCTGCCTTCTTTGCCTGCCCCAGCCTCCCATCTGACTCTGAGGGGCATAATTCTTCAGAGTCCCTAATTGAACTGTAGAGAGAGAGAGAGAGAGAGACTAGGCGAACCTAGACGACCTTCATCCTATGTGAGAGGGCTCCGGGATGTGAAGGAATAATCAAAACTTTCAAAATTTCATATTTACGTTATAATTCTGATAAAAAAATTTCTTTAAAAGATACTTTTTTATTTTTTTGTGTAATTAGGAATGACACCTGTACGTAACAAAAGAGTTTTTAAATTAATTATCAGTATTATATTATTTTACACTTAATCTCTAAATAATTTCCTTTGAAAACTTCATTTTGTAATAATCTAGCGACTGAGGATTGTTATTTCTCTCATACTTCTTTCATCTTCCAGTTCAAAACTATACACTTAAATCTAACTAGAAAAATTGCTTTTAATCTAATTTTCCGTCCGATACTTTCGATAATGTGTAGTATTCAACAAATCAACTATAGCTAGTTATATATAAAGCACTAAATCAAAAAAAAATTCAAAAGGTCAAGATTCCAATATACATGTGTAGGTAAGTATATCATGAAATCAGACATATATATGCAAGTAAGTATATCATTATCGTATATATAGATATAGGTATGTAGAATGTTGACTCAACCGGATCATCCATTCAAAATGTATACTGGTAAGTATATCGTTAAATTATACATATATTTATACATATAGAGTGTCTACTTAAACGGATTATCATTTCAAAGTATATACATGTAAATATATCAAAAACTGGAACCATATATGTATATATATATAGTATTAAATCAAAATTATATATAGCTACATGAAAAGAATATCAATAAAAGGAAGTCCTACATGTGTAAGTCGCTACAGAAACCGAAGTATGCGTATACCAAAAGAAAATGTGTCATATTTCAATAATACTCACGGTGAAAATTCCACGGTATGATGAAGCGCTTCAGCATCCGCCATCTAGTTAAATATTAAATTAGAATTTAATGCTTCGACTTGCTGTCTGCACGCTCTATCACAAACTAATTCGATGAGTTGAAATAATATTGCCCAGCGGCACTTGTATCTACACTTATATCTTGAACGAAATTAAATAAAAAAGTGCGGAACGTAATCATAATAAAAATTAGAATTTAAAATAAATTACAAATTCATTTTATAGTTGACGACTGTATCTACTTTGTGCAACTGAAGGATTATAATCTGGCGGTGAAGGAATTTCAGCATTTTTCTTTCTAGTAAAATCTAATGACCATTTACACCTTTTGTGCTGGATTTTGTTGACATTTTGGAGCACAAGTCCAAAGAAAAGGATTGTTGGAATTTTGACAATTGCTAATCCATATTGCTGCGTGTTCACAAAACTCTCAGGCGGATATATTCGCCTTTGAAAAAGTATTGAGTTTATACCATATTTTAAGTATTCCGCCACTATGACTGTATTAAATGATGGCAAAGGTGGATGCCACCGAATACTTTTAGTACCGATCACGAACTGTTGAAACGTATCTTGGTGCGACCAGTCTGAGAAATATTGATTTCAAAGCCCTTGATCGCCTGCATCAAAACTTCCTTGCTCAACAGCGAATTTTGTTAAATTGTATATGTCTCAAAATTGGACGGAAGACAGAAACGCCAGAATTAAAACAATCCGGCCAACTTATCTCTGGAGCAGCAAAAAGTTCTTCCCTTTTAAAGAGCTCAGCAAAATTTTCTTTTCTCTCTGTCCAGCACCCTTTGGAAATTCCTAGAGTATTTTATTTATTGGATTTGACACTACCAAAATTTATCGAAATTATTACCTTTTTGGGCCAGATGTTGTTGAGGATTTTTGATGATGTTTTCTGATTTCATTTATGCACGCGACTTTTACTCGAGAAGTAAGACAGATTGATTCTTCTTCTTCTTTGTCATCCGCAGCCTGTCATCTGCAGGTTGAGGAAATGCATTTCTTTCGGTCGGGGTGCGTTCACTTTTTTATGCTTGACGCAGCCGGCCTACACGCTTCAGTAATTCTTGTAGCATATTGCTATATGCAATACGCTACGACCATAACAGTCTGATACGTTCACGTATCAATGACAAACGATCAGCAGACGGCATGACTAAGATGTCTCCATCTTGAAGAACTTCAAGCTTTTCAAGGACTGGATAAGTTGAACCGTGTAAGATCATGTGACACCCGAAAAGTTCACGAAAAGGATCCATTCCTATAGACTCATGAAGAGTGCTACGAAGAGTGGAAGCAATGCTAGAAAGATTGCGATCCCAATCACGGTGATCGTCTTGAAGGTAAGCTCGAATAGCCGCGAGCACGGATCTCTTAACTCGTTCTGAAGCATTAGGATGGGGAGAATATATTGCTGTCCGTACGTGTCTGAAATCATAGTCAGTTAATAATTTGGAAAATTCCTTGGAGATGAATTGTCGACCATTGTCAGAGAAAATGGATTCGGGTACACCGAAAGTGTGAAAAATTTCATGCTCCAGAAATTCGACGGCAGCAGTAGCCGTTTCGGCCTTAACTGGATGCAGGAAAAAGAATTTACTAAAAGAGTCTAGTACAACAAATACAGCAATATTACCATTTTTAGTCAGAGGGTATGGGCCTAAAAAGTCAATGTATAAAGATTTAAAAGGTCTAGAGATACGCAAAGGAGTTCCCATAGGTGGTCGTAAAATTTGATTAGTAGCTTTAGTTTCTTTACAAACCACACATTGAGAGACAAATGACTTTACTTGGGGAGCCATTCCGGGCCAAAAGTACTTTGTCTTCAATCGAAACAAAGTTTTACCAATACCACCGTGAGATGCTTGAGGAGGGTGATGAGCATTTTCAATCAGAGTCTCAGTTAATTCCACAGGAATCCACAATTTCCAAGTAAGATCCTCCTGTACAGGATCACCCAATCGAGAAGTAGTACGATGGTAAACATATCCTTCTGATACTTGTAAATCAGGTAATTGATTTTAATTACTCGAAGCGTGTTCTACCAAGGCTTTATAAGCTGGGGATTGAAAAGCTGAAGAATCCACATCCAATACCATAGCAATCTCATCAATACAATTAATACGGGATAAGGCATCTGGTACTACATTTTGTGTACCCTTACGATGTTCGATACTGAATTGAAAACTGTTCTTTTAGGTTCTAGGCTGAACTTTAAAAGAAAGATGGGATTTGAACTCTAGAACCCTTACCTCTGGTGGGGGGAATTCTAGCACAAAGCTATATCTGAAAACTGGGAAGTTTAATAGATACGCTCTCCAATGATTTTAAAAACAACTGACTCTTTATTACGTTACTGCTTTTTTATATACAATTATCTTACCTAAATTTATTTAATGAACAATATTTGATCCTACTGGCTAGTGGCTGTGTATACTTTTTGTGCTGAGTATGCAAGAATATACGTCTGTGCATGATTTTACCTGAACGTGTGAATTTATTTTTGTTACTTGAACGTGTGAATTTATTTCTGTTACTTGATGCGTCCGATTTTGATGGGAATTGCAACTGTGCATTTTTGGTTGAAAGAATTTGTACGTTTTGTTGGTTCAGGAATTTGTACTCCGAATGATAATTTATATTTTATATGCCACTTTTATGTAGTTTCTTAATGTTACTTGATTGTCACAAACGATGTTTATAGTTGTGTCTTCGTGAACAACAAAAATCCAATGGTTTGGATGCTGTAGCTGGATCCAATATTGAGAGGGCTTTGTTATCTTGATCACACAGCTATTTACCGGTGGGACTCGATGATTTAGGAGTGCCATTTCACAGCGATTACTTGTAGCTTGAAGGGTATATATCGGTTTTTTCTGTTGACATAAAGTTCCTATCTGGTCTGACTTAAAACACTGATTAAGCTCTGTTTGAGTTAAGGGATAGTACAAATCACGGTGCAAACTTGCTCCTAAGAATTCAGTAGAGGGTTCTATATAATGGAACTGGTTATTATGTTCTGATGGGATGGAGTACATCTTAAATAACTGAAACCTTGTTTCGTCGGGGAGGGGTATTTGTATTTTAAAAATAATAGTTGTATCGGTGACTCTACTTTTTACAGTCATCACTTTATACACACTTAATAGTTCATCTGGATTTGTTTCTCCAGGAATAAGTAATGACGTGGAGATATGCTCACGTATGAAATTAAGTTGATTTCTTAATTGTATTGGTGTTAGTAGGAATGGACTTATTTTGCCGTGGTGTGCGTCTAACACCAGTTCAATCAACTCTTTTTGCACCTTCTCATAGTTAGTAATAATGAGATTCGTATACGTTTCCATAGCATTAAATGTTTGTTTGAATTCAGTTGCTTTGATGGTGGTTTTTAGTGTTTCTAAATTAGATGTTATGTGTTGATCGAAAACTTCGAACTGTTCCTGAATTTGTGCTACAGTTTTCTTTAAAACATTGGTTGTAACCTCGGTTAGGGAAGTTTGATTTCTTGCTAAAGATAGCAAATAGTTTTCATTCTCTTTAACCTTTGCGATCTCTTCCTGTATACAGTCGGCATAAGACTGGTCTAGCACCCCAAATAGACTATGTTGAATAGCTCCTATTATTTCGAGAGGAGCTCTTTTATATCTATCTTTTAATAAGTGATTTCCATTTCTCTTGTGTAATACTAAGTTATTTTGCTTCATCTCTATAACCCTCTGCACATATTCAGCCACGATTGATTTGCAGTAATAATTAAACGACGTAGTTCTATTACATAGATCTTTTGGCTTCTCTAAACACTTGTCAAAGCCGCTCAGTTGCTGGTAATAAGTGGTTAAGTCGTAATATATGACCATGTCCCATGCATTATTTATTAAATGAAGATCAGTAATATGCTCCATATAGATTCCTGGGTTGTGTTCAAAGGGCAAAATTTCTACTGCGGGTTGTAAGTTTTGATTAATCCCTGGACTCACGGCTGGCAGTGCGAATACACTTACACTTACACAGTTTAATAATAGTAATGACGTTGCTAATGATGACGTTTTTTTCCGTTTAGGAGGTATGGCGGTACGCCGAAGCTCCTCTATAGGAGGACGTATAGGAATTTTCGTTGGATATAAATAAGGGGGCGTTTTTTTACTTGACTCCAATCTTGAATATCCCCAGCGGATGTATATTTCTGTCTTGCAGAACTTGAATTAATATATTGTGTCGTCGAGAGTGGTAGAGGTGACGCTACCTGTACTACTGATTTGGGTATACATGGCTGTCCTGTAAGTGATTCAGGATCGGGCAGCTCTTGAGACTCAAAGGGAAGTTTGCAGATTTTAGTTATTGGTCGTTTCGTCAGACCTTTAACGGTTTTGACTGTGACTACACGTACTAATCCATCTGATCCTGGATGAGTGGAGTCTACGCGTCCTAATAACCATTTCCCGGGGGGAAGTTTATCTTCTTTTAGAAGGATAATGTCTCCGATTTTTAAGTTAGTTTTTTTCTAATTGCCATTTATTTCGTTGCTATAGTCGAGTTAAGTACTCAGATGACTTTCCAAAAGTCATTCCGAGTTCGTTTTACTAGATCCCATCGCTTTAGTAGAATTAGGGGCTTATCTGTTTCTATGTATTCTACTGGTGAAATTAAGGGACCTTCTATTAAGAAATGACCAGGAGTCAATGCTGCTAAATCATCGGGGTCATTACTATGTGGACACAGTGGACGGGAATTTAAGCAGGCTTCGATTCGCTATTCGCTTTAGATGGTGTTTGGTAGATTTCACTCCGGCCTCCCAAAATCCACCAAAATGAGGAGAAGCTGGAGGTATGAAATGCCATTGAGTGCTGTAATGTGCAACGTATTGTGCTGCTTTTTTGTAAGAATTGTTCACTGCTAAGTTAAATTGCTTTTCCAGTTCGTTTCGAGCACCTACAAAGGTAGTCCCACAATCTCTATAAAGATTTAAACAAAGTCCTCTTCGCGATATGAAGCGTTTGTAAGCAGATATGAAAGCTTCAGTAGTGAGATCACTTACTGCTTCCAAATGAATTGCTTTAGTACAAAGGCAGACAAATACGGAGATATAGCCTTTAAAAGACTTTGTACCTCTACCTTTAGATATACGTAAATTGAATGGACCTGCGTAGTCCACCCCAGTATTTGTAAATGGTAAAGAGGGCTGCACTCGTGGCGCAGGAAGTTGGCCCATTAATTGTGTGGTTGTGGTCGCCTTGTATCTACAACATACAGTACACTGGTGTATGGCGAGCTTGATTGTGCTCTGCGCGTTTATTATCCAGAACTTCCTTCGAACGTAGGCCAGCGTAGCTTGTGCACCCCCATGCAATGTTTTATAGTGTGCATCTCTCACAACCAAAGATGCAAAATGATGAGAATGTGGCAGAATTGGGATGTCTTTGGTTGTGAGGCAGATTAGCCTTATCTAATCTGCCCAAGACACGTAATAATCCATCATTATCAATAAATGGTCTTAATGAGTTCAATTTTGAACTGACAAGCAGCGTCTGTTCTTTGGATAATGATTTAATCTCATCACAGAAAACTTCATATTGTACTGTTTTAATACAGTGCAATAAAGTTTGATGCATCTCTTTGGTACTGAGGTACTGCGTTCTCTCCTAATAAATCTTCTACTGTAGGACAATACTTGAACGAGCCTTGTCAGATTGGAGAATCTAGTGATTGTGTCATTGGGTTGGATAGTAGATACTAAAGCTAATACAGGAACTTCATCATTAGAAGTTGATCTTGTTATGGAGTCATAGCTGGACTTGGGCCACTGCTCTTTGGGTAATGCTAACCATTTCGGTCCTCACCACCACAGTTCGTGATTCTTTAATTGGGATGGTGATATCCCTCTAGACGCGCAGTCAGCAGGATTGTCTGCGGACTTAACATGCGACCACACTGATGCTAGCGCTGCATCCAGAATGCCTGAAATTCTGTTTGATACAAATCTATCGGGTTTTCTGGGACCTTTATTTATCCATGCTAGCGTTATAGTGGAATCAGTCCATAAATATATGTTTTCATCTTTGACATTGAGAACGGATTTTGCCCGGATGAGAAGTTTTGCCAATAAGGTTGCAGCGGATAGTTCTAATTTTTGCAAAGAAATTTCTTTTTTAATTGACGCCACTTTAGTCTTTGCGGTAAACATGGTCGTGATGAATTCACCCTGTGAGGTGTAAATTCTTGTATATAATACTGCAGCGTATGCTCTTTCCGAGGCATCGCAAAACCCATGGTACTCCAAATCACCGCATTCAGTTCGATACCTAATCCAGCGTGGAATTTTGATTGTGTTAATCTTTGCCAATTCTTCTTTAAATTGTTTCCACTCTTGTGCAAAGTTATCAGGTAATACCTTATCCCAATCTAACTTTGCTGTCCATATCTCCTGCATTAATATTTTTGCGCGAATGACAACTGGTGAAATCCACCCAGCTGGATCAAAAATTTTTGCTATGTCCGATAATACAGATCGCTTGGTTGGTTTGATTTCTGTAACATTGCAGTTTACGTTGAACTGAAAGGAATCATTTGCCGGGAGCCAATATAGTCCTAGTGTTTTAATAGTTTCTCCTTCTTCGGTACCCGTGAGCATGTCGTCGACGTAAAAATCTCTTTGCAGTACTACCGCAGCATTTGGATGTGTATTATTCCCATCATTTGAAAGTTGCTGTAGCACGCGAATTGCCAGAAATGGGGCGGCCGCAGTACTATATGTGTGGTCATTTGATACTCTTTTATAGGCTCCTTATCGGAATTCCTCCAGAGTACCTTTAAATATTTTTGGTCTTGGGAGTGTATTGTAACCTGCCGATACATTTTTTCTATATCGGCAGTGAATACATATCGGTGCTGCCTCCAGCGCACAATTATGTCTGCTAACTCTTTCTGTAATTTGGGACCTGGGTACATGACATCATTTAAAGTGATACCTGAGGTTGTTTTCGAAGATGCGTCGAAAACCACCCGCAATTTTGTGGTTGTACTGTCTTCTTTAATGACAGCTTGGTGAGGTAAATAATATCCTTCTTCTGTACTAGCTTCGACAAGTATCATGTGTTTTAACTTGATATATTCTGCCATGAATTCTTGATAGTCTTTTCTAAGTTTGGAATTAATTTTAAGTTTTCCCTCATTTTGTAATAACCTAGCCAATGCCTTTTTTCTTGAATTCCCTAATTCTTTTAAATTAGCTTTAAAGGGAATCTTGACACTATATGTACCATCGTTGTTTCGTTCATGAGTCTCGACGAAGTAGTTTTCGCACCATTTATCTTCTGTCTTCATGTGTTCTGTGCTAGGTGCAACTTCTTCTAACTCCCAGAATCTCCTCATGGTTGCATCAAGCTCTACATCTGATACCATACATGTAACACGCATTTCGTCTTTATTATGAGAAAATACCTGCCCTGATATTATCCACCCAAATTCCGATTGTTGGCCTAGTAGTCTCTGTTTGTTTTTAATTATTTCCTTACAGAGAATAAAGCTAAATATATCAGCCCCAATTATTATGTCAATGGATCCTGGTATATTGAAATCTGGGTCAGCAAGAATAATATTAGTGAATTCGCACAGATTTTCACATTTTTCTATTTTTTGGCTTGGCATCAGTTTTGTTAACTGAGGCAGCACAAGTGCTTCAGTTTTCAATGAAAATTTAGATGAAAATCGTGGTACTAGCTGCAGAAAGACTTTATGTTTTACTTTTCCTGCATTTGCTAGCCCTAAACCGACTACTTGAGCTTTAGCTTTGAACGTTGGTAGAGCAAGCAGTTCTGATGCGGTTTTAGAAATGAAGGTGGCTTGTGAGCCTGGATCAACCAATGCTCGTAGTAGTTCGAATCGTCCATCTATAGCCCGAACTTTGATAAGCACTGTGGCTAAAAGAATATCGCGATTGATAGTACTTTGGAAAGACTGAATATTTCCTTCTTGTTTTGGTTTTGGATTTTCATTTGTTGTCTGTATCTCTGTGCTTTGCTGGAAGTGTAATAAGGTATGATGTCTTCGTTTGCATACCGTACACGTATATTTACTGCGACATTTTTCACTTTGTCTGTGACTAAGACAATTAATGCAAAGTTTTTTATTTTTTATAAATTTGCTTCTGTCCTGGATAGATAAGTGCAAAAACTTTTGACAGTCATAGATTTTATGGGATTGTTGGCAAAATCCACATTTGTCTTTATTATTTGTAAGACTTAAGTAGGATTTATAATGTGGTAAACAAGTTTTGTTATGTCTTGTAAATGGCATTGACTCTTTCCTTTTAGTTTCTTTAATTAGTTCCAACGACTGGAACCTTGTTTCTAAAAAGTTGAAAAGGCTATCATTAGTGGGTAGATCTCTGGGCTTGTCCAATGTTTGCTCATATAGCTTATGGCTCTCTAGATCAAGTTTCTGAAGCACTATATGTGTTATTATTGGTGCCCAACTATCTGTATTTATACCTAGATTATTCAAAGCGTGAATGCATTCTCGGGTGGTGTCGTACATCTTTCTGATACTAACTGCAGATTCCTGTTCTAATTTAGGTTGGTTTAAGAGCATATTTACATGCGTGGAGCATATTTTTCTCTTATTTTCAAACCGGTCGTTTAACAACTGCCACGCAGTTTTATAATTGGAATTGGAAATTGTTAAATGCTGGATCAAGCTAATAGCTTCTTTTCGCAAATGCGTCTTTAGGTATTGCATTTTTTCAGCGTCACCTAAACGAGCATTGTTATGGATTAACCGAAGGAATATATCGCGAAAGGCTGTCCAACTGTGGTAATCTCCTTCAAAGACTGGAAGAATGAGTCTTGGTAGCTTAACTTCATCCTCAGTTTTTAAAGTGGAGCCCTGTTTTTCTTGAATCATGATCGCAATTTGGTGATAGCGATCCTCATACTCTTCGTAGATTTTATTGTTATTGTATTCTTTATAAATTTCGTTGGGATTAGCCACAATTTCAGCATGGTTAAGCATAATCTTATTCCAATAGTTTTGGATGGCACTTAGTTTATGCTGATAGTAATAATTAGAACACGGTCAACTTATTTCTTGTTCCACTGTATCCATATGTCTTTTTAACAGTTTCATTGTCTCTATTTGTATTCTAAGTATTTTATTTGCGTAAATGTCAATTTCTTTATCATTGCTTATTATACTGTTGTCACTGTCCGTTTCTTTAAGTTCGCTGAGTTTAGTTTCTAATATTTTTTTTGTAGCAACATAGCCAGCTTTAACTTCTTTAAACATTTTTTTGGAGAAATATTCATGATCTTCGTTACCTGATTTTATTTTTTCAATTTCCGAATTTGTTTGATTAAACTCATCCCACAGCTCTTCTAATTTATCTAGCCTAACTTCAACATAAGTAATAGTTTTCCTATCATCTGAATCTTTTTTATATTTTTTTATTAACTTAGCAATTGCTTCATAGCAACTCTTTTGTTGCCGAACTAATTGCTCCATATTGTAAAAAAAAGGGCACTATGAAAATTTTTTTTTTTTAAATTGAACAGTAGTACTCAAAGATAGAATGATTTAAAAGATGTAATAAAATCGTTGAGATTTTTACGTATGAAGAGTAAGTAATTAGGATACAGTTTGCAACTCCAATAAACAAAATTAGGACACAATTTGTAACTCCACAAAACAAAATTAGCGAATAAACGAAAAAAAAAAAATTCAAGCTGTACCTACTAAAATCGTTAAGATTTCTATATACGAAGAGTAAGTAATGGGTAATTAAAAAACAATTTGCAGCTCTAACACAATATCAGATCACTTTTGCGTTTATCTAAGATCAATTCAGTAGTGAGACACTAGTTAGCCTACTCAGCACAACGGTAACTTTTATGCAATACAATATGTAACTTTACACAAGACTCACTTTAAAACATTTTTCAATAATCACTTCTAAAACTAATCACTTCTTAAAAGCGAACAATCTGTATAAAATGTATGAAATAGTATATGTATGTAATAATATGGTTTCCTCTATACATGTAATAATTAAAGAAATTATTTTATATTTTAAAGAACATTCCAATTCTGTATAACCGCATACAGGAATGGCCTGCCTTTGATTTTCAGGTGACTATTTCTACTATGCAGTGTCTGGCGTCTGCTGGCTGCTGGTAGTTAGATGGGTATCTCTTGCTGGGCTAGGGTTGGAGTGTGGTTCTGCCGATGCTGCTGTGGCTGGGGTTAGTTTTAATAATCACTGCTTGCCTAGCATCGGTTGTTTGTTAGTGTTTAGGTGTTAGCAGCGCCTGAATTTGCTGCTTAATATGACGGCTGTGTGGGAAATGCTGTGTTGTAGCCGCTACTGTAGTAATAGGGCATGGGACCGGCTTTCTAACTACCGCTATTTTGTCGTTTTTATGATGGCAGGTGTCGTTGTTACAATGCAGCTTGATTATTTTAACTGTTGGCGGTATGCAACTGGTTGAAAAATATTCCTTTGTATCTTTATGCATGAATTTTGACTGGAGTATTTCTTCCTTCCATCTTGATAAATCACCTTTAGGATAGGTGATCGTTCAGTTTTGGGAGAGCTGGTGAACTTCTTTTCCTGGTGGCTGTATTCCTGGACTCGAAGGACCAATGTTCTTTTAGGTTCTAGGCTGAACTTTAAAAGAATGATGGGCTTTGAACTCTAGAGCCCTTACCTCTGGTGGGGGGAATTCTAGCACAAAGCTATATCTGAAAACTGGGAAGATTAATAGATACGCTCTCCAATGATTTTTAAAAACGACTGACTCTTTATTATGTTACTGCTTTTTTATATACAATTATCTTACCTAAATTTATTTAATGAACAATATTTGATCCTACTGGCTAGTGGCTGTGTATACTTTTTGTGCTGAGTATGCAAGAATATACGTCTGTGCATGATTTTACCTGAACGTGTGAATTTATTTTTGTTACTTGAACGTGTGAATTTATTTCTGTTACTTGATGCGTCCGATTTTGATGGGAATTGCAACTGTGCATTTTTGGTTGAAAGAATTTGTACGTTTTGTTTGTTCAGGAATTTGTACTCCGAATGATAATTTATATTTTAAGGGAAAATGAATATTTAGCATGATTAAATGAATAATCGATTAATCAAAACCTTGTAACTTTAAGCTCCATCTAGCCAATCGTCCACTCACGTCACTTTGGTTCATAAGCCACTTTAAACTAGAATGATAAGTGATGATTGGTAAGGTTTTGTCCCTCTACATATGCTCTGAATTTCTTTACACTCAGGACTGCCGCATAGCATTCCGACTCAGTGATCCTATAACTGCGCTGCGCTTTGTTAACTTTCTTAAACATATAAGCAATAGGATGTTCATTATTATCCTTGTCTTTTTGAAATAAAACACTTGCAACGCCATGTCTACTAGCATGGGGCCATTGTCATTAAATGCTTCAATCTTTTAAAAGCTTCTTCAGCTTATGAGGTCCATATAAATTTCTTGTTCTTCAGGGAGTCTGTAATTGGAGCAGCCACACTGGCATAATTGGGTATGAAACGCTGATGCCAAACCGTCATGCCGAGAAAGCGACGAATTTGCTTGACCGATTTCGGAGCAGGAAGCTCGTTAATTGCAGCAACTTTACTAGAATCCATTTTTAATGTTGCTTCACCAATAATGAAACCCAAATACTTCACCTCCCGAACGCAAAATCTACTTTTGTTTAAATTAATCGTCAGTCCTGAGCGTCGAAGACACTCGCCGACTTGTTCCATTATTCGCAAGTGTGTGTTAAATTCAGGCGACACAATTAATAAGTCGTCCAGATACACAAATACATTTTCTCTCAAGTTACCCGGAATTACCTTGTCCATAAGGTGGCATATGCGCTGAGGCGCATTGCATAAACCAAAATGCATTACCTTAAATCGGTAAAGAGGACGGCCGGGCACAGTGAAAGCTGTTTTTTTCACGAGATTTCTTTTCTAGCGGAATCTGCCAGAAAGCATCTTTCAAATCCAAACTAGAAATGTATCTGTTATCTTGTAATCGACCAAGAAGACCATCAATGTGAGGGAGCGGATATGCATCCTTCACTGTTACAGAATTTACTTTACGCGAATCAATACATCAGCGTACCTTTCCAGGTTTTCGTACTGAGCACCAGAAGGAATTGAATATGGTAATTCATGTGAAGATGTATCAGAAATACTAAGATATGACTGACAAATTTCCTGGTTCATATCTATTTCATGCACTCTCAAAGATGCCACTGATCTACGATCAGTTCTGTTACCCAGATACCGTTGCTCTGCCTTGATACGCATCTTTCGCAAGTCGAGTCCGGAAGCAATATTATGGCCTACGGCAAGAGGACTCAGTCGAGAATTCAGATTCTGAACTATAATATTAACTTTGTTTAAGAAAGAATTTTTTGGGATTCTCCGGTATATAGCAAAAGCTAAAAAATGTTCTAATTTGTTATTTCATCACACAACTCATTAATTTTTGGTGACAAGTTTCATGTCTTGGTTTGACTCATCAACAGGTCCCAAATAGCGAAATTGGGTGATTTGAAAAACAAATGAAAAAATGAAAAAAAGAAGAAAGAAATGAAAAGTTTGAGAAAAATAGAAAAAACAATTTTTTTATTTATTAAAAAAATGTAAAAAAAAGAAATGAAAAGTTTGACAAAAATAGAAAAAACAATTTTTTTATTTATTAAAAAAATGTAAAAAAAATCTTCTATTTTTCATTTTTTCATTTGTTTTTCAAATTACCCAATTTCGCTATTTGGGACCTGTTGATGAGTTAAACCAAGACTTGGAACTTGTCACCAAAAATTAATGAGTTGTGTGATGAAATAACAAATTAGAACATTTTTTAGCTTTTGCTATATACCGGAGAATCCCAAAAAAATCTTTCTTGAACAAAATTAAGTTTAACCCGGTAAAAAGTCCAAAAGAGTTATCTTTTTATTTATAATATTAACGTATTCAGATTCTTTCATCGGCTCCTTCAAACGATTATGCAAAGCTGTCATTTTATGTAAAAATTCGTAGAACGACTCGAAACCCTGTTTGAGTTCCAACAGAGACTTGGTGATACTGAAGTCATTACTAAGACTACAGAATTGAGTCGGAAAACCAACGCGAAAATCATTCCAGGTTGGACGACGACAAGCTCTTCTAAATTGAGACCAATACCATTCCAAGGCTAGGCCTTGAAGAAGAGACATAATATTACTACAGACTTCCTCATAAGGGATGCCTGAGTCTAAGGCTAACAATTCAATACGGTTGATAAATTCTTCGGCCGACAGCTGGTCATTGTTTGCAGGGAAACGAATGTTCCAGTGTTGAACCAAAGAAGGACGAAGCGGTTCGCAGCTCTTACAGGAGCCCTACATAACATTTCATCATTTGAAGCATTATGTGGGTTTGGTGGTGGTGAAGGTGTTGAAGAACGAGAATGATAAGGTTTAGACAAAATAGACGGCGTGACCTATTTATCACGAAGTTGATCTAAATCTAGTTGCATTTTTGCAATTTGTTGAAGTATAGTATTCTCGGATACTGATACTTTAGGAAATGAGACTTGATCTCCTTTTATAAGAACATCGTCGCTATGTTAGTTTTGTTTTCCTGAGATTCGGTCTTTTCCAGAACTTCATCGGAGTTATTAATATTTTCAGCAGGAGTATTTCCCTCCGCTGACTTAGCAGTACCTTTTTGGGTTGTTTTACCTTTATTTCCAGTCATTATATGATATAAAAATATTATTTAATTATTAATTAGAGATTATTAATGTTTAGCTCTTAAGCTAATCACCAAAATTACAAGCTATAGGATACTATCAAGATATACAACGAAATATGAAATGGATATAATGACAGTTCTCCTATCCAAGGAGAAACCGCATATCGGTGCATATGCATATGCATAAACTCACAAATATACAATAAACAAACGATGGATACAATGACCGTTCTTTTATTCAAAAAGACGCCGCATATGCACCAAGTCCAAAAATATGAAAATATACCACCGGATACAATGATAGTTTTCCTATTCAAGAAGAACCGACATATATACCGAATACAAAAATATCTATTTCTCGCCAGAGAAACCACTTTCAAAACATATGCACAAAAAAAATGTTAAACTTGACAAATAACGATGTCGAAGTCAATCAAAATTTCCAAAATATCAAATACGAAGCGCTCTGTAGCATCAGTGGACACGGGAATCCTTCTCCCATGTTGGTAAGGAAAGATAAGGAAATGGGAAAGGTATAGGGAATTGTAATAAAACGCACTCCTAAGCCAAAATCCAGTATTTACTATAAAAGATGCTTAGGTTATTACAAGATTTCTAAGGAGCCAACTCAGCCATCGAAGAGCGAGGAAAACAGATGACAGCTCAATCAATTAAGAATCGCATGGCATTTAAATGGCAAGCGAAGTTATCTACCATAACTCTTGTCAGCGGATTGCTAAAGCCATTTACATTACAATCCTCCTTTACTAACTAGAAATTCATCTCATTTTAAAAAAACAATTGTAGTAATAGAAAATCACATTTTTTTTTTATTATTTTTCAGCAGGGCTGCTGAGGCTTAATAATCTATAGTTCATAATCATAAGTGACGCTAGTATAAATAAAAGATGGATATCAAAGAACATCCGTATGTACATCTCTTGTTTTAAATATTACTATTATTACTAGGTATTCTTTTTGCTTCTCTTGGGGCTGAATTCTTGTTGGCTCACTACTTATCGAAGGCTCACTATTTCGTACGAAGGTTTGCCGGTTTTGCACTAACTCGTTATCGTTTCCTTGGGATTCTTTTCGTTGATCAGATAAATGTTCTTGACAGGTTGTCGAATGATTCTGACTGCTTTGACTTTCGGGTGCCAATAAAGGTCCTTTTAGCTTTTCTACTTCTTTTTGAAAACCATGATCTCGTGAATACTGTCCCCCATATCCCCGGTGTACCAACTGATCTACATGCCTTTTTAAAACTTTTCCAACTTCCGTTTGTACTAGAAAGTTTCTATGTCCCACTGGTTTCAATACGTACCCAGCTATCCATGACATCCTGTTGCCCATATAATTTTTTAACCATACTTTTTCCCCTTTTTCAAAATGCTTCGACCAATGACCTTTATAATATTTTATCTGTTTTTTTTTTATAATTCTCTACTCTCTTTTTTACCTTCTCATTAATTAAGACTTCACGTTCTACATATTGGCATAAACAAATCAAATTTACTTCGTAATTCCCTATTAAACATTAATTTAGCTGGGGACTCGCCTGTTGTTTTATGGGGTGTAATCCGATACGTCAACAAAAAATCGTTCAATCCATTAGGTGCTTTTCGGGATTGTTTAGGAACTCTATACAAAAAATGTTTGACGGTTTTAACAAAGTTTTCAGCTTGCCCATTGGATTGCGGATGGTACGTTGCACTAGTCACATGCTCTACGCTATAACTCTTACAGAAGAATTGAAACTGTTTGGACATAAAAGCCGTACCATTATCTGTCATAATCATTTTCGGTATCCCAAATCGGCTGAAAACTTCCTTTAATTTCTGTATTGTCTCAGTGGTATTAACGTTAACCATTTCAAAAACTTCAGGCCACTTGGTATAACTGTCTACAATAAGGTAACTTTTTCCTTTATATGGCCCCAAAAAATCAATATGTATTCTTTGCCAAGGACCATCTGGAAGAGGCCACGGTCTTAGCGTCACTTGGGCAGGATTTCTCTGATTCTCAGCACACGTTCCGCAATTTCTCACCACGGTCTCGATACCTTGTTAATTCCCGACCAGTGTACATAAGATCGGGCCAGGATCTTCATTTCTACCATGCCCATATGGGTAGCATGAAGTTCTTCCAAAATTTCCTTTCTTAATACCGATGGAATCACTAATCTATAACCCCATAGTACACAATCCTTTTCTATTCTTAACTAATCTTTAATGTTATAATACCTCAGCTCGGTTTCTGTCAAATCTTTTCTTTTCTTTGGCCAACCTTTGTTAATATTTCCTATTATCGTTTGTAGTTCAATATCTTTATCCGTTTCTATTTTCATTTTTTCGAGGTCAATCACTAGGTCTTTGTTTTCTTGTAAATAATTTATATTTGCATTTTCTATTTCTATCTCAATCTCATCTCCTTCAGGCCTACCCACGGGTTTTCTGGATAGAAAATCTGCCTCATTACTTCCACTTTTAACATATTTTATTTCAAAATCATACCCAGATAAGAATAATGCATAGCGTTGAAATCTACTAGCGGCCATTTGAGGTATCCCCCGTTTATCCCCAAATATTGCCAAAAGTGGCTTACAGTCCGTTATTAGTAAAAACTTCCGGCCATATAAATATGGGTGAAAATATTTGACCCCAAAATAGATGGCTAATGCCTCTTTGTCTACTTGACTGTAACTCCTCTCGGCGGCTTGTAAGACGCGAGAAGCATAAGCTATTGGTCTCTTTAATCCGTTTTGGAAAATATGCGATAATACCGCACCGATGCCACCACTGCTCGCATCAACTGTAAGCTAATGGTAGGATAGAATTATAATGAACTAAAACTTTAGCAGAGATCAACATGCTTTTACACTCTTCAAATGCCCCATCGCAAGTCTCCGTCCAACACCAAGCGACGTTCTTTTTCAGCAGCTGATAGAGTGGCTGCAGGATTTGCGATAGGTTAGGAAGAAATTTTCGATAATAATTTATCATTCCCAGGAAGGCTTTTAACTGTGTGACATTCTGAGGATGTCTTGCTTCAGAAATAGCTTGCACTTTATTAGTAAATGGTCGTAACCCCTCTTTATCTATAACGTACCCCAAATATGTAACTGAACTTTTGTAAAACTCACATTTGCTTTCATTAACTGTAAGACCCGCTTCATCTAAACGTGATAATACCTTTTCTAATCGGACTAAATGCTCTTTAGCATCCTTACCCGCGACAATAATGTCATCTAGGAATACTGCGACACCTTGAATTTCCTTTAAAACCATTTCAATTATCTTTTGAAATTTTGCAGGCATCGTTTTAATTCCATAGGGATATCTGGTGTACCGAAATAAACCAATATATGTTGATATGGTGGTCAACGGTTGGCTTCCTTCCTCCGATTCGATTTGTTGATAGGCATTAGCTAAATCAATTTTAGAAAATATTGAAGCTTTCCCTAATTTCTCAAAAATATCCTCAATTCGGGGTAATGTGTGTCTTTCATTTTCTAAAACCGGGATAAGTGTCAATTTATAATCACCGCAGATCCTTACTGAACCGTCGGATTTAATTATTGGTACGATTGGTGTACCCCAATCAGAAAACTGCACCGGTTTCAAAATACCACTTTGAATTAGTTTAGTAATCTGTTCCTCAACCCTGTTTTTGATGCTGAATGCTAATGGCCTAGGGTTATAAAATTTTGGTACCGCGTTTGGGTTTAAATACAATTTGGTTTTGCCATACCTTAGTTTCTCTAAATTCTCACTAAATACACTGGGAAATTTTGATAGCGTACTTCCAATTTCTTTACGAAGCTCCAGTCTATTTACATTAAAATATATATTAAACGAATTCATGAAATCACGCCCTAGTACTGGCGGACCTCCATTTTTCACCACGTAAAATATCACTGGATTTATTTTATTATTAAAACGTACTTGTAAAGAACATTTACCTAATGGATCTATACGTTCATTGTTGTAACTTAACAACGCAACCGACGCTGGCTTTAAAACCACATTTTTCAAAAATTTATAATATGTATCTGAATTAATGCACGAAATAGCAGCCCCAGTGTCTAATCCAGCTGTCAAAGGTTTATTATTTACTATAATATCTAATAAAATTGGTTTACTATTACCATTTTGTCGTAGAACGAATAATTGTTTAGACAGAACAACATTCTTTGATGTTTCAGTTGTATAATGACATTTCTGCCCTTTTGGCTTATTTTTGTAAACTTTTCTTAGATGTCCTTTAATACCACACTGATTGCATGTAAAATTTTTAAATTTACAATCTTCACTTATATGATTATTGAACCCACAACAGTTACAATATTTAAACAATTTACCTTTATTCCTATGCTGTGATTTGTTATACTTATTATTATTGTTCACTGTTTTCAACTTGCAAATCGGTTCTGCCTTAATTATGTTACAATGGTGTGCCGGTTCCGATTCAGATGCTATCTGAATCGCCTTCTGGAATGTCAACTCTTCCACCTTTTGTGAAAATAATTTCTCCTTCATAGGTCCTTTACTCAGTCCCAAAACAAATTTATCCCTCAGTACATGATTTAAGTAGTCTCCAAATGAACACGTTACCGCCAACTTTTTAATCGCCTTTCCCATTCCTGTACCGTTTCTGTTTCTAACATGCTGGCATTGTAAAATAATTCCCTTTCTTCAAAGGTCGATTTTGCTAGTTTAAAATGGGTGCTCATCTGCTTGATTAGATTTTCATAGTCCGTGGACTCTGGTTCATCTGGGAAAACTAAATTACTAAAAAGCTGATATGTATTCTCAGTTACCGTCGTCAATAAAATTGCCCTTTTTTTGTTCGCACTGGTGAAATCATTTGCCTCAAAATATTGTGTTAATCTCTTCAAATGTATACCCCAGTCCATGGACACATAATCAAACTCGTGCACTGTACCAATTAGGGACTTTAGAGCTGGCTGCGCCCCTTCTCTTTGTTCTCCGTTTCCCGGCATTTTCTGCCTTATTATATACCACGCAATTGAAAACAAATTAACTCGAATATGTTTTATATACTTTAAACTTTTTATTTTTTTCTTGTCGCCAATGTAAAAAAACGCACTCCTAAGCCAAAATCCAGTATTTATTATAAAAGATGCTTAGGTTATTACAAGATTTCTAAGGAGCCAACTCAGCCATCGAAGAGCGAGGAAAACAGATGACAGCTCAATCAATTAAGAATCGCATGACATTTTCATGGCAAGCGAAGTTATCTACCATAACTCTTGTCAGCTGAGGGCTACGTTTACGCTTATGTACTACGAGCGGATTGCTTAAGCCACATTTACATTACAGGAATATAAGGGATATAAGATGTCGTTAGTGGGGATTGACAAATTAATCTTAGATTTTACATAAGTAATAGTTTATTTTTCCTTTGGGGGTTTTGTTCACAATGATTTCAGGTTCAGGCATCGGATTGGAAAAGGAAATACTCCCCAAATTCCGGACAAGAATGCTGACATGTGTCATATAACGGTGATTCTACTTCTCCTCCAGCCACTACTCTACCCAGCCAATGACTTAAGTAAAAGAAAAGGCATGGTAGTGAAGAGAAACATACAAAAGAAATCAAATTCTCAATGACAGTTTTCAACGGTATCCTTACTTTTCTTCGAAAACTTTTCTTCGAAAAACTTTTCTTCGAAAATACATTTCTTCGAAAATACATTTCTTCGAAAAACTTTTCTTCGAAACGACATTTCTTCGAAAAACTTTTCTTCGAAACGACATTTCTTCGAAAAACTTTTCTTCAAAATACTCTTCTGCGAAACATTTCTTCGAGAATTTCGTTTATTTGATAGCAAATTGTTCACTTTCACTTTTAGCGCTATCCGAGGCCAACGACGAGGACGTAGTGAAATTCTGGCCCCATTTTTTTACTTATTTTTTTTGTTTTCTTTTTTTTTTATTTTTTTTTTTTTTTTTTTGTTTTTTTCTTGTTTATTTTTTGTTGTTTTTTTGGTTTCTTTCTTTTAATTTAAGATAAGATAAAAAAATAAATTCATTTCAGAAGAAAAGTTTAGGTAATCATAAAATAAAGTTAAATCAAAATAATACGAGCTTTAAATAATTATATTATCAGCAATACTTTCCAGATATTGTTTTCTATCAAAATCATTGTATTGTGCAACAACGCGACGGATTCTTTCCCACATACTAATATATATTTTTTTTGTGGAAGATCCTGGCTCTGTACCTGAAAATATTTGTTGTAGGATAACTTCATTCTTGCCTTGCTCAATTTTTAAAAATTCTATAAATTTCCATATAGATGCATGATATTGACCTATCAATTCATTAAACCCTCGGTGCCAACCTTCAATGTGGTTATTTGTCTTTGGCAGGTCCAAACAATTGTAAAGATTCCATTGACTTACAGGAAATCTACCTTGTTTTTTCTTTCCTAACAAATCAAAATAACCAATAAATTCTTTGCAAAAGTATTCCATAAATTCTTCGAGTATTTGTGGTACGTTTTCTTGTAATAAAAGAAAAGACTCTTCGACGTCGTTTTCCTTAACATAAGCTAGGGCTGCTAAGCATTTTATTTTACGAGCAAATTCTGGATCTTTGTCGTAATTTGTCTTAAGTCCTGTGCTTTGCAAATGCCTATAAATGCATTGTTTGAAATGGAAGTTGCAAAGTCGAATAGCGACCCCCGAAAAAACATGTTGGTATGCATTAATTGCAGCTAGTTCGAGATCCGTCAAAACACTCGTAGGATTTAGGTTTGGTTCAAGTTCTTTCAACATGGAAAATAATTGAATGTAAGTCAATTGGGATTTATTAGGTAAGAGTGCCATTACAGTCGGAATAGTTACATTATTAATTATAATGTGTATGGTATAAAATTGTGCAAATAGCACTGGACACACTTTGAATGTTCCATCGGAGAACCAATCCCGTATTGGGACATTAAGTGAAGATTTTTCTTTGTGGAGAAAATCAGAATTCGATTTGGAACTTTACCACTATCAAAAAGCAAAAACATCTCACCTTTTGTAGTGACTTTAAAATCATCGCCGATTTCCATTTCAGAACATGACTTTGGGTCTGATCTTAAGAAACCAATTTCTTTAGATCTTACTCGACGCACTGTTTGCTTCATAGTTGCAAGTCTTGGTAGTTTGCAAGCAACGGAATCAGGCACGTCTGCATACGCAGATGACACAAGTGGATGAGGTTTGATGCCTACATTTATGATTGCCTCAGTTTTGACCGAATCAACCACATTTTGGGCTACTATTTTTGCAGCATCTGAAGCGTGATTGTGGGCGCCTAAAATTTTTGGAATGGAGCTGTGATTAGTGTGAACCCTTGCTCTGCAGTTGAATTTTTGGAAATCTACACATTTCCAATAAACAGTATTATTGTGTTTCTTATCTTTATAATACATATATCCTTCAATTAGAAGCCTAGGTTTACCTTTTGAACTATTTAAAAATTCCATACTTTGCGAAGTCATTATAAGACAAGATCAAAAATGATTTATAAAATAACAGCAAAAAGTAACAACTTTAAGATAACGATTAAATATTTTTTTTTAAAGATTTTCCGCTGTTTTCTAAATTTGAAATTTTTGCAATGTTTACTATGATTGAGACAACGGCACACTGAAAGTATTGTATCTGAAAAGAAGTCCAGTCGGCCACCAAAGTGATTAAAAATTCTGCCGAAACATTTTCTGTAAATTTCTAAGAAATGAATGCTTATTTCTCATCTACGCTCATAAAAATTTGTTAGTGGTCCAAGCACCCGTTGTCGGTCTCCAATAATGCATAACAATTCTAAGGAAAAAATTTCCAGTAAGTTTCTAAGAAAAAATTTAGTGCTTCCCTACATCAGGTCGAGGCGTATATATGTTACGTAAAAGTACTTTTGTGCCGAAAACAGAACACGGTTTCAAGGATGCACGCTGAAATTGTAACCACAACTGCAGCTGGCGTAGCTCCATATACTATAATCAAGCAACTGGTTGGTTTCATTTTCCACTGAATTTTGTATTGCACTCATTCATTCATAGCCGAAGCCTGGGGGCCTGGGTATCGGTTTCTGTTATTTTTCCATTATTGAAATCGAAAGATTATTTTAGTATTTTTTGCACTTTGCACTTTGCTACAATCAATGGTTACATGAAATATAAAATGGGTTTTTTAGAAGAAACCGTTACATGGTTTTGAAAATAAATTTTCTTCGAAACGACATTTCTTCGAAAACATATTTCTTCGCGGCGAAGAAATATGTTTTCGAAGAAATGTCGTTTCGAAGAAAAGTTTTTCGAAGAAATGTATTTTCGAAGAAATGTATTTTCGAAGAAAAGTTTTTCGAAGAAAAGTTTTCGAAGAAAAGTAGGTGAATCGTTTTCAACACCATCAAGACAACAAATTCGTCGCAGGCCAAATGAACATTGGTCACTTGTAAACCAGACAAGAGAGAATAATGTTGCATAATAGTCACGAGAGAAAACTAGTTCACTGAGGGTGTAAGAAAATATTTTTAGGAAAAAATTACAGAAACGGGTTTAAGATGTCAGGTGCTCCCTCCGCTAAAGATTTCAAATCCGTACCTTGACCTAAGTCAAACGAACATCCGTCGCTTGATGCTAGTGAAAGAGGTACCGATCTGTCATCCTTATCTGCAGAAGAATCAGCACATCTTACTATATATAGAACTCCAGCATACTACAGGGTGGGCTAACTTGGACTGACATTGGCATTTTCTGTCGCAAGCAAAATCAATCTATTGGCATATTGTAGCCGTTGTGGTGCATCCCTCGGCAATAATTCTTGGGCCGATTAAATTTTATAGGGAAACATCCCCAGATCAACTTTTAGAATACGTCGTAGCGATGCTCTGGAGATGCCCAATTGAGTAGCACGCCGACGAGTAGACACAGTTGGATCCGTGTTAACACTTTCTCGTGCAGCATCTACAGCTTGTTCAGTGCGAACAGTTCGAACAACATTTCTTCGTGGTTCATCACCTACTGAACCCCAATTCTCAAAACGGGTCATTAAGCTTCTTATCATGTTTACAGTTGGGCCGCCGCAGTATTAAAATACTGACGGTATTTTCTTTGTGCTGTAACAATTGATCGTTCGGAAGCATAATAAAATTCAACAATTTTTACACGTTCGTGCACTGAGTATGATGACATTATAAAAATAAATAAAATAAAAAACTTTAAAAATAAAATAATTATAAGCATTTCAAATCAGTCAGTCCAAGTTGGCCCACCTGTAGATGGACCTTCAAATTTCAAACTACTAAATTGAATCGGATATAGCAATATAATTGAATTTCTGTGGACTAAACCGCAGAAAGAAACTGTCTATTGATTGCCACACCTGTAGTATGGACAACCACCAAATACAAAAATATACCTTAAACAGGATAAGCCTGAATAAGCAAGGCGCCAACTTGTAAACTGCCTTGTTCGTCAAATATAGACGATATGCTCCCATAAGTACCTCGAAGGGCGCCATATTTGAAATTGCCTATCATGGTGGACCATGCCATCCGATATGGAAATATTAGCCGACAAATAAACTACTGAGATTTAAAAGATATTAAAACACAAAACAAAAAAACTGAAAGAGCTGCCATCTATATAACTGAATATGCATTGAGGATTATCTAAGAAAAATTGAACCTGCGAGTGTGTCGGTGCTATTGCCTGTCTAGTTGGTGCAGTTGCTAGCTCGTCGTGGGGTGAGTAATTGACACACTCTCTTTAGCTGTCGGTAGTTACATTATTTACAGGCCACTTTACTATTCAAATCTTTCATTTCGGACAAACGGACGGAAAAGGAAAACAAAAACAAGAAACTACACCTCGGACATCAACAGGGAAAGAAACAGAAAGATGGATGAACCCCCATGCTCACGTCCACTACATCACGCCTCTCTAAAACCTTACTGGTTCACGCTCATTGTATTACTAATCAAAAATATACTCAATATAGGCTCCAATGCCCACCATACCTTGGTCCCTTTTTGGAGACGGTTCACTACAATCTGATAAAAAAATTCTTTGGTAACCAACAAAAAAAAAGAATTGAGGTCTTTCAATAAAACTTCTCTTTTAATAATTAAAATTTCCGTAATTGTTCAAAATATGCTTATCCGATTAATATTTGAAAAACATCAATAATTGTTTAATATAATAGATTTCTTTTTTGTTATACTTAAATACCGTAGTGATTATTTAATATAATTTTTTTTTTCAAACAAAATCATTGCTTAAGTATTATGTTGTCTCATTTAATACTTGAAAAACTTTAATAAATTTTCGTACATTTTTTCCATTTTAACAATCAAACGTTAATAATTTCTCATAAATTTTTTTCTTCTTAATAAATCAAAAGTATAGTAATTTTCTTTAAGATTTTTCTCTTAATAAATCAAAACTTTAGTAATTTTTTTATAAATTTTATAAATTTCCTTATTTTTCATTTGTCAATGATAGTCTTAGACATAACCCTTATCATCCTTTATTAGTAATTTTAACTTTGCAGATTGCACGTATATTCCAAAAACATTCAAACACTTTGTAACTAGGCTTTTTCTTTTCCCAATGGTAATGCCAACCATTCCTCCATATAAATTTCCAATTTTACTTACTTGATTTTAATATTTAGTGTTTATTTTTTTATTTTTATCTATTTTAATATTACTTTATTGGTTTGAGATAACTCTGCTGTACATCATTAATTCTTTCCCAGCAATCTTTATTAAAAGAACGGAAAGTTTTTCTTTTCTCAATTTTCCCAATAGCATCATTTCAAACAAAATATCAACTTCATCCATTTTCGAAGATAGTCGATAGTCCTGTATTGTCGCCTTTTTTTCATTAAAATCTCCACTTTTATTAATTTTTTTTATTACTTTTCTAGAAGCACTTCTTACCGAAAAAAAAATCTCTAAATCAATCTCGCTAGCACCTTCCATTTCAGACTTTTAATTCCACTCTAAAGGCTTAAGGCCACGTTTTAACATCAGTTGTTCACTGACAAACCTCAACCACGTGTCTGCGGACGCCGTGCGATATATTTGTTTTGTTACAATTTTTCATTCGCTTAAGGGGGGTTACCACCAAAAAAAACCTCACGATTTCTGATCTCAAAAGCACAGTCAGACATAAACGCATAGAAGTATGCAATTTGAAAATTGAGTGAGGAGCAGGCAAGTGGCGAACGAAATGTATGTGCCCTCTGCTGTTGGCCAGACGCTTTTCTTGTAATTTGTGTGGCACCAATTATTGCTTAGGCAAATTTTATTTTACTGAAGCGGGTCATGAAATAAAACTCTTCCGAGAATTCTGATTTGTAATAAATCATATAATATTGGCAATGTTCAGACTTTGTGAGTTTTAACATTTTACTAACTAGATAACCAAAGAAGTACATTCGAGAGATAAATTTGAATTGACCAACAGAAATTCCAGGTTGAGCTATGTCTGGTAGAATTTCCAACTCAATTTTAGTGTAAGACTATATAAAATTTTATCTCTATCTAATTCCTCAATTTTGTTCGCATAAAATTTTTCATTTTCAAGGAACATAATTCAATTAGCATAGTCGGAGTTAATATCTGTGTTCTTTTCTGTACTTGCTTTTAGAACTCCCATATATTGGAGAGGACAAATTGTTCTGTCGATTCAAGCGAACTATTTATACTGTTCGCTTCATTTATAAGTCTTCTATGGAATTGGAATGTTATTGGTATTGCACATTTTGAGATATTCAAGGATAACCGAAATCTCCAAAATTTCAGAAAAATTACCTTGATTAATTTTTTCGCAAACCTCAAAGCTTCTCAAAATAAATAACGTTTATTTCATAAGAAATAAATTTTTAAAGTTACATCTACTAAGCAAAATTTGCCACATTTTTAAAATTTCTAAAGACCGTATCTTGGTAATGAATGGATCACAAAAAAAAATTTACTGTTTTCAATATTGCCAAACTGCCTGTAAAATTCCATTAAAATGAAATATAGTCCATTCACAAATTTACTCAAAATTGAACGATTTTCCGTGTAACGGCCTTATAGGATTATTTCCTTTTCATACACACAAATTTGCATAACTAGCAAATTCAGCTGTCTTAGTTCATATTGGACCGAATTTTTTCTAATACGTCCCATGATTAAATAATAGTTACTCACAATTATACACAAATAGATTATAAATAGAACTGCCCAAAAAAGTCTCGCCTCCCAAGCAAAAATAAGAAATTTCCAATGATAAAACTTAACATATTCCACGAAATCTTGTTATAGTTTTGCTCTGCTTTGCTTGTATCTTATGCTTCTTGTTTTGGGTTGAGGAATGGGAACATTACGTCCCGTCAGCTGAGCTAAGTAGCTCCTCACCCCGTGACAGTTATCGGCAGGCTGGCATGCTGTAACTAGCTTTACGGAGATAAGTAGGGGGGTTCGATAAAAAGATACAACCTGCCTCCTGCCACAGCACCACAACAAAAAAATCTCATGCCAGGGTAGGTAAAGATAAAGATGAAATGAGGAAAGAATAGGATTGTATGCCAGGGAACTGGGTAGAAGGGATAGTCAACACTGATTCCACCCTGCCGTCAGTATAACCTACTGGTGATGGTCCCCAGTATTGGCCGTGCCCCGTCCATCCCATGGATAGTCAGGCCATGTTGTTTGAATATCCCCTTTTCTTGCACTGCAATGCCCCGGCGAGCGACTGGGAGAAATGCCTCAAGAGAGAGCGGGGACTAAAGGATTATCACTTCATGTTTTATTACTGTTGACTGTTAAAAAAAAATTCATTTATAATATCCTCAAGGTAAAATCAAAAGAAAATTTTATTACAATCCAAGACTTACGAGCGATTATCCTAAAGCTATACGGTTACAGTAACCCTGGCAGTACCTACGCTGAGTATAATCCTATCTTCAACAGTTTGGTAATAGATTTAATACTACTATCACCTTTAGTGGCACTGTCTATGTGTTGCTGCCCCAAATATGTAGATGAATCTAACCGTAGATGTGTTTCTTACAAACTTTAAGAATTTATAATTGACAATAATTCTAGCACAGATCTTCATTGGCCCTACCTATGTGATACTACTTGAGTATTTATTTTGATATACATGTAAATAGATTGAGGATAAACTTCAAGTTGCGTAAAGGCATGAATCGTATCATATCAGCCTTCCTTCGCAATATATATGTAATATTAGTATAAATTTCTCCCTTAATATACATGTAATTGTATTTATGTCACTTATAAAAGTTAAAATACTATCATATCAGCCTTCATTGGCACTATCTATGTAATATTACTTGAAATTTTCTCTTAATATATATGTAATTGTAATTATGTCGCTTATAAAAGTTAAAATACTATTATATCAGCCTTCATTGGCACTATCTACGTAATATTACTTTATTCTACCGACTTTCCTTCGATCCATACGAGTTCTTACCCCTCCCCTCTTGCTTGCCTTATCGAAACGAAAAATCTTAATAAGGAACTAGCAACTTATGAGAGTGCCATATATATAAAAAGTTTATAGACGATCGAATAGTTTTCTTTTCCCTTTTTTATACAAGTTCATTACTCCAAGTTGGCTGTTGGACAATTCAAATCTTGATAAGATTTTTTTATATTATTAGCATTCCAAATGGCCCCTTTATGGCACAAATATTTATAAAACGAAAATCTATATGCAAAGTACTTACAGTAGTGTCGGATCCATCGTAGAGGCGCGTTCTGCTGGATGTCGACGAATTCTCTGCAAAGCAATGAGCGTATATACATAATTAAGCAACATGGCAGCCAAATGCCCTTGTCTGAAGGACGAAGGAAAACCTCGTCTGGACCGATCACAGCCAACGCCGGTGCAGACTATTATCTAGCACTTATCTATCACAAGATTTGTTTTCTCTGAAGAAAAAACTTGTCCTAAACCAAAAGTAGTAATCTACGGAAGATATATACATATATATATATATTGGCGGTTGTCTTGATCCTCCCTTTTCTGGTTTCCTCGTTTTGCTTTTCTTTTCACGCTGGGGTCCGAGGGTGAATCGTCGGCTGTATATCCCCCGGTGAATTGGTTGAGGAGGCGGCACTTGGGGAATCAAACATTGGTGCCACTTATGCTGGCTTGCATATAATTATGTGGTGTGCACCACGATGTATGTGGAATTAAACATTGGTACCACTTCTGCTGGCTTGCATATAATTATGTGGTGTGCACCACGATGTATGCGGAGCCCTTCTAGCTATCTTGTTATTTGAGGCGTGGAAATGCGATATGCGTGACTGTGACTTCTGATACGTGATAGTTATTCGACAGTTGTGCATAGCATATAGCCTCAACAGCATATACAGCCTGGTCTAAACTCGTAATAGTTCCATCTCGTGAGTTCCGGTCGTACCGTGCGGTTCCTTTAATATTCCGCGGTATTTCACTTTTGAAAATTAAACTGAGAAAACGCTCTCACGTGTTGCCCTTCTACACTTTTCCAGACCACACCTTTCAATCGTGAACGCAAGAATCTGACTTTCGCGCCTTCCTCTTCTTCCGCCATCCTCGCATTCGACACTTATATTATTTCTCTACAGGTGGCATTTCACACGTCTCTTGCCTATCCACATAGTTCCAGCGAAGCCCACTTCATGCCGCATCAATGAGAATTTAAGCGGCATAGCTTCAGAGCACTTTCATACTGTCACTCGTATCAGCTGTGGGTGAACACATTTGTAAATGTACACGTCAAATCGCTGCGTGACATTTCTGAGACGTCTGTTACATCCGACGATAACAGGGCAGAGTCGTATTCTTCACCTGTGAATCAGACGACACTGAGAGATGGTCGCTGTACTAGCCGGTCTTAGCACATAGGCCTCATCGTTGTGGGCTCCCAATGTTTGACATGACCCATGATCACTCGTACTTGTCCCACGTTTGTTGATTTATGCCATCCTGAGAATATACGGACGTCTATAAAGGTAAGTACTCTTCGTCATCTAAAGATCGTTGGATATGAATATTAGGGCCTGATGTCCTTGGCATGGAAGACTCTGATCAAATTTCCTTGTAGGTCCTCCAAGTCATATAACGAACCTTTTTAAGATCGGATCCTACATTTTAAGAACCTCTTCCCGAGCTTGGCACTACGCTGGTATTTAAAACTACTCTGTTGGAAGTTTCTCCTAAAAACTTCCTGACCGATTTAGTGCCCACCTCAAATACTCTATCAAGGTTCTCTTGGGCCGTAGCACGTAGGAGCTGAAGCTTGTCAGAGACATCTATGTTTAAGGGTTCATTGAGCCCTTCTAGATTTCGCAGGAGGTTGTAAGCGGAAGCATGCTCTATCATTTGGAGCCCGAACAGCATCTTGTCAGGTGAGAATCCTGTGGCTGGGTGAATTGAGCTACGAAGAGAGCTCGCGACACAACTTAGCTTTTCGTCCCATTTTGTGTGCTCGTTATTAATATATGCTCGGACACCAGGCAAAACTGATCTGTTAACTCGCTCCGAAGCGTTAGACTGCGGGGAGTACAGCACGGTTCGTAAGTGTGTAATGCCATATTTTTTTACAAGTTCAGCGAATTGGACTGACCGAAATTGAATGCCATTGTCCGTCATAATAGTTTCAGGGACTCCAAACATATAAAAAAATTTACCTTCAACAAATTTACAGATTCGAGAGGTACTTGCCTGCTTGAGTGGCTCTAGGTTTGGGTATTTGGAAAGATGGTCGAGAGCGATTAGAATAGAAACATTTCCTGCTTTAGTATGTGGATATGGGCCTAACAGATATTGGTAGAGACGTTGCCAAGGTCGTTCTGTTTTGACTTGCTCTCCCATAGGTGGTCGCAGGGTAACATTTGGTGCCTTAATTTCTTTGCAGATATCTCAGGAAGCTATGTAAGACCTGACATCTACCAACATGCGCGGCCACTAGAGGTATCGTCTTATTTTGTCGAGTGTCTTCCCTATTCCGCCATAAGCTGATAGCGCTGAGTCATGCGATCCTGAAATGACGTCCATTACGAGATCTCGTGATACCCAGAGCTTCCAGGCTTCTTCTTCTTGCACTGGATCCCCTGTCCTAGGAGCGGTTCGGATGTACACGAAACCCTCTAGAATGCACAAGTCCGGTAAATTCGACTGATTCGACTCGATTTTCTGCTTCAATTCAGGGTATTATTCAGGGGAAATGAAGGCAGGAGAATTGAGATCTATTTTCGGGCCCGGGTCTTCAGCCGCCGACAGTTTCTCACAAAGGACTCGGGACAGCGCATCCGGGATCACTTGAATACTTCCTTTTCTATGTTCTATCATAAAATTGAAGCTCTGAAGTTTCAGGCTCCATCTGGGTAACCTCCCACTCAAATCCTTCTGTGACATCAACCACCTCAAGCTCGCGAGATCGGTCACGACTTTGAATGGTAATACCTCGACGTAAGGACGGAATTTTTTTACACTAAGTACCGCAGATAGACACTCTAACTCTGTCACTGAATAGTTCCGTTGAGCAGAATTTAATTTTTGGGAAATATACAATGGGCCTTTCATCGCCGTGATCGTCTACTTGGATTAGGACTCCTCCCACTCCTTGTTGACTTGTGTCACACTGGATGATGAAAGGTTTTGAGAAGTCTGGACTTACTAACAGCGGAGCGGATGTGAGCTTGATATTTAGTCGATCAAACGCAGTTTGTGCCTCGGAAGTCCATTCGAACTTATTGGCTTTCTTTAATACATCTGTGATAGGTGGTGTCAACTCAGCATAATTTTAAATGAATCGCCTGTATCATCCAGCCATACCTAGTAGGCGTCGAACTTGTCGAACAGTTTTCGGTGGTGGATATTCAGTAATAGCTGTGACCTTATCGGAGTCAGTCCTAATTCCTCGATTGCCAATGATGAAGCCAAGATACTTGGTTTCCCTTAAACAGAATCTGCTCTTCTCTATGTTAATCGCGAGTCCAGCCTGCCTCAAGCACTCCGCTACTCGCGATAGCAAGGCTAGATGTGTATTGAAATCTTGGGATAAAACTAACAAATCGTCTAAATAAGCAAGGACATTTTCGCGCAAATCAAAGGGCATATCTTTATCCATCAGACGACACATTGTCTGTGGTGCGTTACACAGTCCAAATGGCATCACTTTGTAGTGGTATAGAGGATGTCCCGGAACGGTGAAAGCGGTCTTCTCGCGTGATTCTAATGCAAGAGGTATTTGCCAAAAGGCGTCTTTTAAATCGAGGCTGGTGATGTACCTAGCCGCCGACATACGACTAAGGATGCTATCAATTTGTGGCAGAGTATATGCATCCTTCTTAGTTACGGAATTCACTTTTCGCGCATCAAAACATTGCCGATTCTTCCCTGGCTTCCTGACCAGAACCATGGGTGAACTCCCCGGACTTTGACTCTCTTCTATAACACCCAGCGACAACATTCGCTTTATTTCAGCATCAATTAACAATTGCACCGCTGGTGAGACTGGGTAAAATCGTTGTTTGATGGGAGTATCATCTCCTACTTCAATCCTATGATTAACTAAATTTGTTTTTACCAGACCTTTGACTGTAGACGATCGAAACAATGCTTTGGGAAGGCTCAGTCGGAATGTCTCTTCCACTGAGAGATCGTGTGTATTTGTGTCTGATGTAGCTAGTGAGTTGAACTTTTGGACTTCCGCAACTGTGCCTAAGACATCAGGAGCTAACCCAAAGAATCTCCAGAAGTCAATGCCTAGGTACAGTTCCTGGGTGAGACTAGGAACCACGTAGAAACGCATTGTTTTCGTCTCACCACGGAAGCATACGCCCAACTCGGCATTACCAAGCACTTCAGGCCTGGCACCATTTACTACCTCTAATTGGCTTCGATATTGAGACCATTTGACATTAGCCCTAGCTAACCTCTCTAGTGCTCCCTTCCCCAGGATGCTAACAGTGGCACCACTGTCTAATAATCCTGCTATAGTTTGCTCGAGCAAATGTACTTCGGTATAAGGTCTGACATCATTCAACTTATTTAATGTAATGACCGAGATTTTTTCTCAATCGGATTTGATCTTTTCCAATCCGTTTTTATTCGTTTCCAGAAATTTCGCATTATTATACTCGAACGCTTTGGTCTAGGAAGAAGGGACATGACTGAGAAGTTTGTATCGGATTGCTCAATTGCCGAGGAGAAAATTCTTTCTCTCGCAGATTGATATTTTTCTGAAACCGTATGTGATAGGGTTGGAGTAATGACAGTTTGGGGACATCGCTGCGCGTCGTCAGAGTATGTGATGGCCGCTGCATTATCGAGACCGTGGTCGCTTGTATATCTTCTTGATGGGAGCTATCTATGGGTATTTTATCAGGTATTAGGATGTCTCCATGGACATGGGACAAGTCCTGATTCATGTCTATTACGTTAAGGTTTGAATCGATTGGTCTATTCATCGAAGAGGAGTAATCTGTATTACTAAAATCGATCAGATTCCTGCCATCATCAGGGACGCCTGTGGTCTGAGATGAGGGAGAATTTTGTGCTTGTTTTTGCTCTTCTACTGTGGTCTGGATGTTGGTCACTCAAATGGTGCTGGGGTTTTCCTTAATGCCTGCGTGTGCTGTTGGCGAGAACTGGTATTGTCGGCCCCGACCCATTTCGAGTTTTTTTGTAGGCAGATTGAGCACTTTGGTTTCCCGGTGTATTCCTTACCACATCCGTAGCAGAAAACCCTTGTCGGCACCTCCTCAAAATCCTGATAGCAATGACCTATCTTATTCCAGTCTGTGTGTCAATTTTTGTGCGCTCCGTATTTAATTAGTTTTGTGATTTAATTTCTAATGGTTTTTTGCAAACACTGTGTGTGATCTGTTGTTAATGGTTCGGTCAATTTTGCTTATTGTTTGTTTTTTTCTTTTCCGTCTGATTTTGAAAAAAAAATTTCTGTGTATTCTTTATGACCGCTTGCTGTGGGTAATTTCTATTTTGTTTTATCTGCTGCTTGTGGTCTTTTGCACTAGCATTTTATTTATGCATTTAATTTATGGTAAGCTTGGTTAATAATTTTCTGTGCTTCAGGCTACTCATACACTAAATTTAATATTAATAATAATTTAATAATTAAACGAATTTTTTGTTGTTGTTATATTCAGTTGTTTACCATCTCTCCATAGTTTGATCGCCATCTGTCAGTCAGAGTTCCCACCACTGTGATATCGGAGGCTTTTCGTAGCTTGTCCTCTACACAATCCCTTTTTTTTAATTAACGTCTAAACCTCTGGTACTCTTCTGTTAACAAGCTTTCACTACAGTACTGTATGTTCGTCTGCCAACAATGAAGATGTCTTCATTTGTGACGGAATTTGTGGTAAGTCTTTTCATTCCTCTTGCCTGCGCCGTACCCTAAGGAGCTCTCCTGTTTCCATCACAACCTGTGGCGAGTGCATAGCGATTAAGCCGTGTCATGTTCTACGACTTATCAAAGGTATCTTCGAATCGTTCTCAAGCGACCAATCCTTTATTGCGGATAGTGTTAAGCATATATCTGCCAACTGGTCGTACCTCAATGCTTTCTCCGAGGACCTTAATATCTTTAATTCAAAACTCGACAAGCTTCTTAATTTTTCAGAGGCGCTCAGTTCAAACTCATTCCTATAACTTGATAAGTCGCATGCTCTCTCTACTCGTCTCGAATGTCTAACGTCCACTGTTGATGATTTTCGCGCCCCGCCGAACAATTGTAACGCGCCTCTTTTACCACCTGGTACCGATCCAATCCTCAAAGATATTCAGCACAATATCCGTCTGGTCAAGAATGATCTTGCGGGTTGGTCTGCTTCTGCTGCTAAGGATTCCCTGCTTCTTGGCGCTATCGCCTCGGACATTGAGGGTTTCACGTCTGGAAACTTGAACATTTCTTCTTCTCCTGACGTGATGCCTTCTGTGAATGATCTTCCGCCTAGTACTGATGCTTCTTCGCTGTCATCAGATGTGCCACCTACTCAGCCACCTTCCTCCAAGCCTCGTCGCAAGCAACAGCCGCACCGGAGAAAGCGATCTAATTTGCACCTGCCCGCTGTTACTCCCAGTACGAGTGCCTCAGCTGTTATGGCCGTTGGTAACGCTGGGAGTCACAGCTCTGATAACATTATTCTAAGACCGGTATCTGTATCCACGGTATTGAATGATACTTCATCTGTGTCGTCTCTAGGTAATGGTATTGTTGTCCCTTTGAGAACAGTACCAAAACCTTTTTAAAAAAAAAATTTTAAATTTTTTTTAAAAAATTAGTAGTGCTGAGTGTCATGCCTTGCGCCTTTCGCTGTACACAAAACTAGATATATCTAGGACGCAAACATCTAAGGCCGATGGTTGGCGAAGCGATGTTCAATAAGATGGTACACTAACTTCCATCATTGTATGGTGGTAGTTTACCCACCGTGATACTTAAGTATCTTACTAATGTTCTTTCTGCACCATCTGCTTAAGATATTGTGTGTTTCTTGTTTTTTCTATTATTTGTCTCAAGATATTATGCTGTTTGTATTAAGTTGCTATTGTTATTACAAATGACTGTTCTAGTTCCTACTCTAATTTCTGCGTTTGTTAATGTTAAGTAGATCGGTGAGTGAAGTGCATTGTCCTCTTTTATGGATGATCAGGAGCGTGACTATGTGTCCGTTCAGTGTTGATGTGATCTTGAATTTTGTGGGTGAATATGTAAGTTATATAGGTTATTTGTTAACCAACAAATATATATTTTTTATATATTTTTTATATATAATTTTTTATATATATAATATAAGATCAATCCATGGGTTCTAATTAAATTAATAAATTATGTTTAAATTATTTGTGTGGTTTTCTATTTGTTTTTCTTCTCTCTTTTTTTCATATTTTCTTATTTGCGGTGTGCATTAAGTTATGCTATATTGTTTTGTAAATTTGTCATTCATATTATTTTCTTCATTGTTTTTTGATCTTGCAATTGAAAAAAAATATTTTTTATACAGGGTGTTCCGTAAATGTCTTTAATCCTTTAAGGAGATGAAAGTAGAGGTCATTTGGGTCAAAAAAGTTAAGATACTTTTATACCGAACTCTGCTTGGTTTTCGAGTAAATCGATAATATCGATTTTCGAGATTTTGCATACCTTTTCAGAGTAATTTCGTTATAAGTTCTATTGTAATTAATGGATTGCGACGTTCAAACCTTTATTTAAAAGAACACATATTGGCCTTTCTAATTATGCATAATTAGTTATAATTGTGCCTTAAATTATTTAAGACAAAAACAGTTTTCTCTAGAATTTTTTATTTCACCAAAAATTTTTGTCGCTCTTCAGTGTACATTTATTCGAAATATCACCGTTGCACGAACTTGGCAAAACTATGTAAAAATTTGCGCATTATGTCCCCTTTCCAAAATGAACTCCCTAAGTGCTATCAACAATAACAATCAAAAGTTATAAGCAAACATTTTGAAGATGTGCCCATCGAGGGAATTTTCAGTTTTTTTCGTAGGATTCTATGTATCTACGTAAATATCAAGTTTGGTAAAAAAGTGTTTTTTTCGAAATTACCCCCTCCATTTTTGAAATTCGAAATCGAAAAGTACCCTATCTAATATCCAGTTCAGATTCCCGTACAATGACATATAAATGGTTGCCGTAGGTTAAAAACTGTAGGAGGACATAGAATCCTACGAAAAAACTGAAGATTACCTCGATGGGCACATCTTCAAAATGTTTGCTTATAACTTTTGATTGTTATTGTTGATAACATTTAGGGAGGTCATTTTGAAAAGGGGACATAATGCGCAAATTTTTTCATAATTTTGCCAAGTTCGTGCAATGGTAATATTCCGAATAAATGTACACTGAAGCGCGACAAAAATTTTGGTGAAATAAAAAATTCTAGAGAAAACTGTTTTTGTCTTAAATAATTGAAGGCACAATTATAACTAATTGTGCATTCTTAGAAAGGCCAATATGTGTTCTTTTAAATAAAGGTTTGAACGTCACAATCTATTAATTACAATAGAACTTATAACGAAATTACTCTGAAAAGGTATGCAAAATCTCGAAAATCGATATTATCGATTTACTCGAAAACCATGTGGAGTTCGATATAATAGTATCTAGACTTTTTTGACCCAAATGACCTCTACTTTCATCCCCTTAAAAGATTAAAGACATTTACGGAACACCCTGTATATATACGTACAGATATTATTCGATTTTTTATGTGATAAGTTCATCTCCATTACATCCCGATAAATGTAATGATGATGGCACTTAGCATAAGTGGGCATCCAGCATATTTGACGTATATGCTTCAGCTGAATTTAAACCCTATTCTATCAATATGTTATATTGATTTTGTGCCGTGTAGGCTGCTTAATTGGCGCTACCGAAACGTTTTCTGCTCTAGCTACAAAGCGTCATCAGCGGTTTTAAGTATTTAATGAGTGCGTAATCACTCTCTAGTTTGTGTTTAGTACACGAAATTCTATATATGTGCGTTGAATATTTATTATTCTATGCACATATATATGTCTATATGTTCTTCTAACTTTCTTTCAACTTATGCGCTTAATTGCTGTTGAACACTAAATAAGTAGAGAGATTTTGCATATGTGAATTCCTTATCTCATATTCATCAAGTTTTATGGTTTGTAAGCTTATCATTGAATTTTTGTTTATTGTCATGCTCACATGTCTAAGCATGTGGTTTGCACCCTTTGTTTTTATCTTTCTGCATTATTTACATTCAGATGCGAGAATCCCTAGAAGTTTTCCAGAAATTCCCAAAAAAATCCTTTATATAAAAATCCCTTTCCCCCGAAAATCGTGCGTGTGCGTGTAGCCTCACCTTTTCAGTTGCCACCATGTTTTATCTGCTTCGTTGAAGCTCATTGTATTTAGGCTCGTTGATTTATATATTCATGGGTAGAAGAAGATGCTTGAATGTGATGTTATACTAAATTTTTTATTTTTTCGATTCAAGCTATTGACAGATTTGCGTCGTGTCCTGTTTAAAATCGGTTCGTGTGCTTGTCACACTAATTTATTTAATACTTATCTATTTCTATTTCATTTTAATACTTTTGAATTTTGAATTTTTGAAAAAATAAATTTCATTGCAAAAAGAGGGCATTTCATATAAGCAGGAACCGTATAATCGTCAGTACGGCTTAGTTCCTGCCTGCCGTATATGCCAAAGCAAATCTTGCTAGGCATTCAAGTAAATACGTAGTATTTCGCCTCATATAATTCACACTTTAAATTTATTTTAAGTCTATTTATGAGGTCAGCTTGGCTGTTTGCTTTGGCATATACGGCAGGCAGGAACCAAGCCGTACTGACGATTATACGGTTCGTGCTTATATGAAATGCCCTCTTTTTGCAATGAAATTTATTTTTCCAAAAATTTTTCGTGTGCATAAAGAGTTTTTCCCACTCAATTCTCGAACTGCAGACTTAGCAGCAAACTGAGTCAATTTCAATTGACTTATTTCGCTATGAATTTTCATAGCAAAACTCTCTATAAAATGCTAGGCATTCAAGTAAATACGTAGTATTTCGCCTCATATAATTCACACTTAAAATTTATTTTAAGTCTATTTATGAGGTCAGCTTGGCTGTTTGCTTTGGCATATACGGCAGGCGGGAACCAAGCCGTACTGACGATTATACGGTTCCTGCTTATATGAAATGCCCTCTTTTTGCAATGAAATTTATTTTTTCAAAAATTTTTCGTTTGCATAAAGAGTTTTTTCCACTAGTATGTTTTTGCTATTGCTATTGGGTAATTATTGTCCCTTGGTTCTATTTTGAATATATGCATTACTTCTTTTAGATATTCTGTGCCCGTTATTGTAAGGGCATAGTTAATTCTTTCTATTATGGTGTTTCTCTTGTATTGTAGTGGTTGGTTGGAGTAGTAATTAATTAGCCTGTTCGAATCTATTGGCTTTTTGTACCACCTTGTGGTGAGCCCTTGTTCCGTTCTTTGGAACGTTATGTCCAGATAATTGATGGTTTTTTCTGTTGATTCATTTTCAACCGTGAATTTCATATTTAGTAATAGCTGTTTAATTTTTATTATTTTGTTTCGTCTGCGTAAAAGAGGAAGTCGTCTACATATATTTTAATTATGCTTACTCCTATTCTCTTCAGTTCTGGGTATATTCTGTTTATTGCTAGATCAATGTATAGGCTAGCGTATTTTGTCGATGTCTTACCTCCCATTGGGGTTCCTTTAGTCTGTATATATATTTCTTCATTTGCTCTAAAGTAATTCGCCTGCTTAATGTCAAATTCAATTAGGTTAATTAGGCTGGTTATATTGTATTGGTTTTGCATTAGTAGGCCTATTATAGTTCTTATATTTTCTACCATTACTTGTAGATTAACATTATTGAACATGTCTACTATGGCGAGGCTGAAGAGAACATATCCTTCAATGATTTCCGTTTGCTTCATTTCAGCTATGAGGTCTAGTTTGTTACTTACATTTAGTTGATGCTTTAGGCAGTCTAGGTCTCTCATTTTGTCTAGAGCCTCGTTTATGTGCTTTCCTAGCACTGTGTTAATCGTGAACGTCCTTGAGATTATGGGTCTCATTTTGAGCTCTTCCTTGTGGATCTTTATGACTGGATGCATCATGCTGATTTCATTTGTATATTCTCTTAGTTCCCTGGGCATTCTCTCTTCTTTGTTCTCTTGGTGTTTGGCTCTTTCTGGGTTTGTGTATACGTGGAATCCTTGCTTAGTAATATAGTTCAGCTTCCATTTGTATGCCGCTTCTAGTGCCGCTTGCAGTTTAGTCGTGTCTTGGTTTTGTATTTTCTTATATATCCCTTGTTCTAATCCCTCATTAATCATTGTATTTTGTAGCTTGTCATGTAGTTTCTTATATAGGACTACCATGACTTTGCCCTTGTCGGCTTCCATTAGGACTATGTCCTTCCTTTTTTTGAGCATATTTTTGATGCTGCCTAATGTGGTGATAATCTTTTTATCCATTTTTGATATTTATCTTTTGTATATTTTTCTAATGAATGTATTGGTTGCCTTTGCTAGTTTTCTCGTTTTAGTTCTATATTGCATTGGTTCCTCTTGTTCAATTTGGTCTGCTATAGTGTTGAGTGTGCTGATGAGGTCAATTTGATTGGGTATGCTATTTGGCATTACGAATTTCGGTCCGTAAGATAAGAGCGCAGTTATTGATGGGCTCATTTCATATTTTGTAAGATTTTTAAATCCTCCTGTTATTTCTTGGAGCGTCATTGCGGTGCCTACGTTAGTTGGTACCTATGGTTGATTTGAGGTTATTTTAATCTCCTTCGTTCTGTTTTGTTTCTTGCAAGATATGATTGTTCTCTATATTTTAGCGTATTTGCAATGTTGTGTGTAGTAATTCGTGTGTAGTCTTATGTTGTGTTATGCTTATATTGTATTCGGTTTTTTGCTGTTTTTGTTAGCTCCTCTTAGTCTTATTTAAATATATTAGTTCTTATCTATTGTTCTTGTACTTAGTTGCTTGTTCTGTTCTTGTGTTTCATTTATTTAACTATATATGTTGGGTCTGTTCGAACCAAATTGATTCGAATATATTTTCATAAACAGAAAACTTCTGAAAGAAAGCATGCTGAAAACAAAGCATCAAATTTTTAGTAAAATTAAATCTAATTTTATTTCTCTTAAGCGAAAAACATGTGCACAACCCAACATAGCCATGTATTTGTCATCTTCATAGCATATTGCACAAATACAACATAAAAGTATAGCCTCATTGAGCAAATTAAATTAAAATAATTATCAAAAAACAATTCCTGAAAAGGGAGCATATTAGAACAATACCATGCTGAAATTGAGTTCTAAAAAGAAAACAAATTCGATCTAATTACAACTTTCCCAAAAATAGGTACAACATTTATCAAAAGCATGTGTTGTCATGTAACATACAATGCATGGCACAAATACAATCACATCAAGCAGATCAATTTGCAACTCTAGCATTATCATCATTATAAGTACCATCGAACAGGAATTTCTTCTCTCCGTGATACGAAATAAAATTTTTGCAAATATAATTTAATTTACAACAGCATGTGTTGCTCAAAATTTCTTGTTGCTATGCAGTTTTGTTCGTTGCTAGGCAAATTTTATCGCTAGTACCGTAAGAGCCCAGCTGCATTGCCAATTCTTGTAATCATGCGCCGCTGCTACTCTATCAGTGGTGTCGTGTGCAAGCAAGGGCTATATAAACGACAAGCTGACTGATCTCGATCTCTCTTTGTACTTGGCATCGCTTGGAGTAAGTTGGCTGCTTAGGGACTAACATTTATATCGGGTATCGACTGATATTTCACTTTTAACAATTAACAATCATTTCTGGTCTCGACGGAAATAAACACATCTTATTTCGGGTCTCGTTGAAATGACTCTCTCCCGATAAGAGCAAAACGACGAGTACTGCATAAGATAAAAAAAGAGTTGAGGGCAATCAATACAAGTAAAAAGATTTGGGTGCGAGGCGATAAGCTCGTCGTCGAAAATAAGACTTTCTCTCTACCTGATGGCAAGCTGGTGAATTCCGATGGGAACGCAGTTTAAATAATTGGAAACATATTTCAAGCACCGATAAAGTACGTGAAATAATTACCAGAGGAGAGATATGTTACAACAACCCTGATCTAGCAAGCGAATACGAAAACAGGCCTATGGCAAATTAGGATTACGATGTCTGTCGAGAATTAGAATTAAGTACCTTCAATGAACTAGCTGCGAATGATGTAAATGAAAACTTTTTAGATATTAAAATTTTAGCTTATAATATTGCAGGGTTAAAGAACAAAGTCTTATTTCCAGGTTTTTTCGATTTTATTAACGGATACGATGTCTTTTTTCTCCTTGAGACGCATGTAGAAGATAACATAGACAAATACAGAAAATATTTTATTGAATACGAGCTGTGCTGGGTTAGTGCATTTAGGACCGCATCTTTTGGCAGAGCGAAGGGGGATGTCTTTACGGTATTAAAAAAATTGCAGATTCAGCGGCATGACTAAATTTAAGCTTGTGAATAATTTCAAATTGGTAAGCATTAACATGAAAAATTCTGCTTTTTTATTGATGCCTACTTAGTTAAACTGTAACAACTGGGACGAGGACTTTGCAGCTTTGATGAAGTGCATAGAAAAATTACATACGGAAAACATCATAATATTAGGAGATCTTAATGTAAGAATCGGGGCACAGCAAGAAATATTGCCTGAATTTGGCATTACTAATTTTAATCTTACTGCTTTAGAAAATCTGGAGATAATATGGTCAACCATAGAGGGAGAAGATTTCTAGAACTATGTGAAGAACATGGCTTAATTATCTTAAACGGCCGCACGCCGGGTAACTTAGAAGGCGAATATACATTCATTAGTAGAATCGGCACCTCGACCAACGACATTGTAGCGGCTACTTATAAGCTAACGCCATGTATCAAAAAGCTCGAAGTTGTCTCTCAACCATACTCTGATCACCTCCCAGTAAGCTTAGTTTGCCCCTTAAATATCGAAACTAATACCGCGTCCTTAAGTACTGAATTAAAATTATTACCAAAGCTAGAATGGAAAAGCCAAAATGTGAGCCAATATAAAAGTAAATTAGAGCACGCAACTAACATGCTGCCGGACGAAGCGAATACAAATGATCTAATAATTGCAATAAAACAATCTTCAATAAAAATCCAGGAAATGCAGAAAATTTTGAAGGAAAAATGGTTTGATGCGGCTTGTCTTAAAGCAAGGAAAAAATCCTTCAAATGGCTGAACTTATTTAGGAAGCATAATAGCGAAATCGAAAAAGGCATGTCTATCGGAAAATAAAAAATTTATAGATCTCTGCAGAAAGAAAAAAAAGGATTATTTCGAAGAAATATCTCTTAAATTAGGAACTGCGAAAGATGCCAAACTCTTCTGGTCCCTAATAAAAGAAATCCGTGGGAGCAGTTTTACAAATGGGAGAGAAATCACAACAGAAGACTTCAAAAGCTACTTTGAGAAGCTTCTAAATCCACCAATGCCATCTAATGCCATTTTATATGCAGCACCTTACATAGATGATATAATCTTAGATAATGAAATAATATTAGACGAGCTTCTTACTACTCTGCAGAAGGTTAAAGATAACAAAGCACCTGGGCCAGATCGAGTGCCTTATGAATTCTTCAAACAAGCTTGTGAAAATATTTAATGACATATACGGAAGCGGAAGTAACCCATATAGTTTTTCGAAGTCGATCATATTTCCTATATATAAAAAGGGAGATCCAAACTTTCCAGAAAGTTTCAGAGGCATCACATTTATGGACGCGATTGCGAAACTACTAAGAGGTATTGCAAACAACCGGCTAGCCTTATGGGAGCAAGAAAAGGGCGTTTTAAATGAGTGTCAAGCTGGATTTCGGCCCGGATATTCCACAATCGACAACATTTTTGATTTACTTAATATTGTTAAGATCAAGCTACATAAAAAACGGGAAATGTTTATGCGTTCTTTGTAGATTTTAGGGCCGCATTCGAACCGATTGACAGATCTGCTCTCCCTTATAAACTCTACAAACTTGGAGTATCAACAAAATTAATAGGGTTCTTCAAGGTATCTATAAAAATACCAGCGCAGAAGTATGGAATGGTGAGAAACTATCTGAACCCTTTTATACAAGCTCGGGGCTAAGGAAGGGATGCTCATTAAGCCCTTTATTGATCTCACTATTTATTAATGACATTGAGGATGATATGGGAGGAGGGGTGAATATTGATGGACTTGTCATTAAAGCACTCTTGTATGCAGATGACTTGGTTTTATTGTCTGAAGACCGGATAGAGTTGCAAGAAATGATATCGAAGCTAGAGGAGTACTGTCGATGCTGGAACCTGGTAGTTAATTTAGATAAGTCCAAAATAATGATCTTTCAAAAGGGTGGTGGCAGAAGAGCGAATAGGGAGAGATGGGAATTTCAAGGAAAAAATATCGAAGTAGTCAAGACATTTAAATATCTTGGTATCATGTTAACGCCAAGGCTCTCATGTAAGGAGCACAGAAAGGACCGCTTAAGCGCAGCCAAAAAGGTCAGCACATGGAATAACTTTATAAGAAACGCAAAAATAAGTCATTCAGCTAAGTATAGGATTTACTCTGCTTCCTCAAGGGCAGTATTATGTTATGCTGCTCAAGTATGGGGTTTTGAGTATTATGAAGAAGTTGAAAAACTGCAGCGATTCTTTATAAAAAAACTTTTTTGGTTGCCTAGACAAACGCCCAATTACGTTCTAACTCTAGAGGCAGGATTACCTAATTTATATATATTTACCCTCAAATGTCATTTTGAATATATGCAGAGAGTTTTGAGCTTATATGCAAAAAACAGACTACCACGAATATTGGCTTTAAAGACGGTCGATAACAAGATCTACTGGTTTGAGGAATGGTTAAATCTAACAGAAAAGCACGACGTACAACTTTGTACTACATGGCAAAACGTAGAAAATCTTCCGTCCATTCTCGATACTATTCTAGAAAACGAGGAGCGATGGCATTGGATGAAGGCACAGGAACGAGCGAAGCAGACCGTACGTCATGGATTGTACGATAAGCTTAATTACAGTTTGGGAGAATTTAGCTATTTTAAGGACAACAATTCTATAATGAATATAAAGCTAATTTTTATTTACAGGAGTGGTATGTTACAGCTAAACGCAAGTCCATGGCGCACAGAAGGAAGGTCAATGTGTTCCCTTTGTAACTTGGAAGAGGATGAGAACTTTATGCACTACCTGGCAATATGCCCAGTCTTGAAAGAATTTAGAGTTATATCCTTTGGTAAAACCTATCACACAGAGGGTGAAGCTATCGCCATCCTGAATGGTAACAATTTTGATGCCCTTTTACAATACGCAAAACTGGCCTGGAAGTATAGACAGTTATTAATTCAAGAGTTTAATTATTAATATAAGTTTGCCTAAAAATTAATCAGTGTTAAGATTGTAATTGTAGCTCTCGGACTAGTTCTTCTCCTGGATATGTAATATACCTTAAGTTCTTTGTTTTCTTTTTTCCGTGTTTACTAGTAGATACTTGTTTTTATCCTTTTTTTCTCTTACATTTAGTTTGCTCTCTTTTCTTTTTAATCTATTGATATAATTTAAGCAGAGAAGATTGCCAACTAGACAGAAGGCCTCGGGGCCATTGTTGACGTTTATTATATTAATATGACTGTAGATTAAGTAATTGAGTTGGGTAAATATGAAATTGGAAATAAACTTATTATTATTATTATTAATTATTATATTATTAATTCGGTTTCGGTTTCGGTTCTAAATTACAAAATTTTGTGTTGAAATTCGTTCGTTTAGGGACATTTTTATTAGTTTGTATTGGAAATTTGGAACTTTTGGAACTGCCACTTACCTAATTGTCAAAATTGGGACTGGCTTTAAATTTTTGGTAATAATTTAGATCTTTTTCAAAATTCTTGTGACCGTTTATTGGACTCTTTTGAGAATTTTGTTTGAATTTGTTTTACTTTTTGTGTGTCTTTTTGTTGTTTTTAATTGTCCCTTTTGATTGTTTAAAAGTTAGTTTAGCTAGTGTCTTTTTTTTCCCTTTACAATTTTGTGCCTTTTGCCAATTAGTTTTAAGGAACATTTAAAAGAGCCACAAAAAGGAGCCAAAAATAAAGAGCCTATATAAATAAAAAATAAATAAATAATTATTATTATTATTGCCGCAGTGACCGGACGTGTCAATTTTAGCTTCGAGGAAGTAGCGAAAATATCCTAACAAAAGCGGTGAAATAGTATAAAAACGACATAAAAGTGAATAAGTGTTACTCTAGTGATATTTGTGACCAAAAAACTTGTTGTTGGGCGAAATATTGTTCTGGTAAACAATAAAAAATAATTGTGTAAATTGTGGAAAAATTCCGACATTTGGCAACTAATCCTATTTAAATTACTTTCGTCCGTTGCCATGACAACATGGCAACCGTTTAAAATTTCTGTAGTGTTTGGTTGCAAATAAAAATATTTCGGAAAATTCAAAAAGCAAATTAAAAATATAAAAACAGTGATTTAAAAAAATAATTTGTAAATAAAAAAAAAAGTGTAAACTGCTCTGCGTACTCAAAATGAGTACGAGCAGCAGCGATTCTGGGGAGACTAATGATCCTCTCAAATCAAGTGGAAGGAGGAAGAAGACCAAAAATGCTTCTTCTTCCAAAAATAATTTACAAGGGCTCACCGAAAAGGTCGTTCAGGGCCCAAATCAAGAGGCTAACAAGAAGAGTATTTCATCTTCGTCCTGTACAGACAAATCTGTCAATAAGATGACAAAGGACGCCCGAGGAGCTTCAGTGAGCACCACCAAAGCAACACCTGCTGCTTTCAAGGTGCTAAATGCAGCACCCACAATTGATATTGCTTCTAGGGCAACTTCAGTGGAGTCGAAAGTAGCTATAACAGCATCAACAATAGTAGCATCAGCGTCAAATGCGAAACTAGCAGATGTGGTAAAAGCAGCTTCAGCCACCGCGCCAAAGCCGCAAAGGACCATTATGAGGCCACCGCTTTCATCAGCGAAAGTGACAATAGCAAAAAGTCAGCCACCATGCGCAGGTAAGTGGTGGTTCCAAGAACATTTCCACTATCAAAATTCAGAGCAGGGGTATCACTCCTCGTCCACCCCCATTGGACGCGGGTAAGCCTCGGCCCAAGACCAGTGCGGGTCTCCAGGGCTTCTTCGACGGGAGGTGGCAGGACGAGAGCTACGGGATGCAGCTTGAGCACATCAGAGGATGTCCTCAGACTGCATACCTGCAGGCAATCTTCCGCGTCATCTCCTGTGAGCAGCTTTTCTCAATAGGAATTATAGCTGGAGGAATGGTCGAGGTGTATACCACAAATCTCGAAAGCGCCACTAAGCTTATGGTTGAGGGCATCGAGGTGGAGGGTAGGCACCTCGTTCCATTCCCATTAAAAGAGAAGCCCACGAAGGTCGTGTTTTCCCTATGCGAGCCCAACATGAAGACCTCTCGAATTTCCTTGGAAAATTCGGGAAGATTCATGGAAAGGTTCGCGCTATTCCCATTAAAATTGGGGACGAGAGTCTCGGGCGGGGTATCTTCGGTACTAGCCGGGAAGCGTCCATCACCTTGAATAAGGGGTGTATACTTCCGTCAGGCTTTTACCTGAGCATATCCGGCTCGAGATACTGGATAAACGTGGGCACCGAAGCGAAATGCCATGCTTGCCATTTGGTAGGGCATTTTATGGCTGACTGCCCCAGGAGAAGCGGGAAGAAGGCTGAACTGAGTGTTCGCCACGTCGGCACGTGAAAACATGGCTACTTCCGACGAGGAGTCGACTAGCCAGCAAGCGAAAAAAAAGAGGACGAGGAGGAAGAAAGTTGACCGTGTGATGCTGCCTCCTCCAGAGCCAGCAAAGCCAGTCGCATCAAAGTGGCCCCACTCGGAGGAGGACGATAGTGGAAGGTTGTTGTAAGGGAGGTGGCAGCATCTCTTCAGCAGCTTTCGGACTGCGACATGAGCGGCTTGTATGAGACTGGTCTTTCGAGCTTCGGTGGCTGCGAGTCGTGTGAGAGCCTCATTTCGACTGCTAGCCAATTTGAGGTCTCGAAGGGGATGGAAAACCTTCCTAGGGAGAAGATCTCCGAAATTCTTGCCCAGCTCCAGAAGAACTCAGATAAAACCTGGAGCATTCTTATAAAGGAGCTGGAGAGGCCAGAGTTGTTACTTCCTCAGCTTCGAATCCTACAACAGAAGTCCAAGAAGAGGAGGAAGTACAACGATGTAGCTCGGTTAGATATTCTCCATAGGAAGGTGGAGGAGTTGCTTCAGGAGCATCGCTTGGCCGATTCTCCTCGTCAGTAGATATCGAACAGTCGTCGTTTGAGCTTTTCATCTCTTTGAATGTGTAAGATAGGCTCTATCAACACCGGGGGTTTAAGTGCACATACAAGGTTACACAGCACATCGCGCTTCTACAGGAGACGAACTTTACACAAGACACATATACACAACTTGAGCGCTATGCTTATTTACACACTGGCTATGCAATGTTTGCCACACCTGCGCCTCGCCGAGGCTCAGGGTGGCAATCATTGTATCCAACAAATTTACACTATCGTCTCCTGTCTATACAGATATCTTCCCAGGCTTCGCTTCTTCCTTGGACTTTGTCATTCAAAACAAAAATATCAAGGTAGTAAACGTGTAGCTTCCTCATGACCAGGACATTACAAGACAAGTTCTTGATAGTGTTCAGTCCTGTCTGGTGAATTTTAGCGGTGAAACTGTCCTGGGAGGTGATTTCAACCTGCACTCTGAATCCCTCAATGGATCGGCACTCTGGCCTTGAGTTCAACTCAGTCAATGCTACTCGATTGAGGAATTTTGTCGGCGTTTTCAGACTCGTGGATATCTATCGTTGGATGCATCCTACGATTAGATCATACACGAGGGTCTCGCGAAATATCCATGGAATTCTCGCAGGCTCCAGAATTGATAGACTTTACGTCTCACCTGGAATACTAGAACATTTCGTTGGTGTCACTCATGAAGTGTGTTCGATTAGTGATCATCTTCTTGTAGCGGCGACCAGCACTCTAGTTGAAAGACGAACTGCATACTGGATATTCAACAACTATTTGTTGAATTCCGAGCAGTTCATCAATGAGTTCATTGATTTCTGGCACGATTGGCTATCAAGCTTCTAGCTTGTCGGCCGAGGTTTCTCGGGTGGCAGCTCTTCTCCCAACTCAGCCGGTGTTGATTCTTTATTTCAATGGAATAAAGGAACGCTTGGCGACACAGACTTACATGCACAGCTTGGTGTTTGTGCTGCGCGGCCAATCGCGCTGGCTGAGAGAAGGCTATTCTCCAACCGAGTACTTCTTTCAGGCGACTAGACGTCGTACTACTTCTTGTGAGGTCGAATCGATAATTGATGAATCTGCACAAGTCCTCAACGGACAACAGCTATCAGAATATATTCGAGACTACTACAGTAGTCTCTACTTTGAATCGACCACTCATGAATTTCTTGAGAATATTCCCACTTTCTCTGAAGACAGTAAGGAGCTCCTGGATACAGTAATCACATTGGAGGATATGATTGCTGCGACAAAGGATCTAAGGCGACACACTTCACCTGGTTATGACGGCTTGACTCCAGAATTCTTCATACGTTTCAGGGATTTATTAATTCCTGACCTTTTGGAAGTCTTCAATTCGGCGGTTGAGACGCATTCAGACTTTCCTTCTAGTTAGAGGAGAACTGTTATGCGCTTGATTCCAAAGAAGGGAGATTTGCAGAGGATGGGGAACTGGAGGCCAGTAACCCTATGCAATGTAGACTACAAAATCGTCTGCAAAGCATTAGGGGCGATACTCCGCTCAGTGATTGCTTCGGTAATACACCCGGAACAGTCCTATTGTGTACGTGGTCGTTGTATCTACGACAATATCGCGGTAGCCATGCATTTGTTTGCCTACCATGAACAGACAGGTACACAAATGGCCATGATTTCACTTGACCAGCAACCCATGTAGCACGGTAACGTACAAATAACGACAAAATATCGTAACCACTTTTCGTTGATATAGCGTTGAAATGTAGCGTGAAAAAAACGCCCAGATGTCTCGGCTTTTGGTTCATTTTTCAACCGTTGTATTTTCGTAGAAAATACGAAAATATCCCCGTTGTTATTAACGCTGTGACAACGTTGATGTAACGTTGTAATATAACACAAGAAAAGTCCAATTTTCTATGCCTTTGAGCCCTTTTTCAACCGTTGTATTTTCGTTGAAAGTACGAAAATTTGCCGTTTTTATTAACAGTGATACGTTTTTCTCTTTTTATATTGGTGACACAACAATAAATTTTGTGTAGAAAATTAGAGATTTTTCGACACTGCAAAGGCGCTTGTTAAGAAATGCAACTTGTTGGAAAGCATTTAAAAAATAAAATGCAATCAAAAATGAACAATTATTTGTATACAAAGGCACTCATGCTCATTGCTAATACTGATTTTTTTCTAACAAACTACATAGTTACATAATTATTCATTTTAAATGCATACATAAATTAAAAAAGTTCAGTATATTAAAAGGAATTCAAATTTATTGCTCAAAATTAAAGAGTTAACATGATACTTATATTATACTAATGCTCCTTTTATACTTTAATTTCGTCGGTGCGTGCTTAAGCCAATTTTTAATTGCTTCTTCTATTTGCTTTTCTGAGCAACTTTCCGCAGACTTGACCTTTTGATTGCATCTGAAATTTAGATTTAAAACAAAATATTATTAAGTGTATTCATTTCGTAATTAAGCAACACTTACGTATTATAAGCAAATTTGTTTTTGAATCTTTCAAGGAATTTTTTGCACCTCTTCCGGCCCAATTATATTTTACTGCTAACTCGATGCAAAATATGCTTTTTAAAATTCTCCGTGTAGACTCCATGACATTTGATCCTCCTTTATGGCAAAATATTTCACACTGTGAAGTAAATTGTAATTTAATGCGACATATCTAATATAAAAAAATGGAAGACTTACAGCTTTCTTAAAATTCTGACTTGAAGTCAAAAATTCCTCCCATTCGATGAAATCATGTTCTGTTTTTAGTGGTAATTCGGGTATATCACCGTAGTTACTTCCAGGTATTTCATGATCTTTTTTTGACAGGTGATTAATTATTTCTTTCAATAGAATGGAGTGATAGGACAATGTCCTTTTGATGTCATCAATTCCTCGATACAGGCGCTTTTCAGCAGCTTAAATAGAAATATAGGAATTATTTAAGTTGTTGGTTATTGCTATTAACATGAAATGTTGAATCAAGTCGATAGTAAATGGGGAAAACCGCCGGACAACATATTATCCAATCAGACGTGATGTAAGCAGACCACGTGTCAACTGAGCTACTTTAATCAATTATTTAAGTAGGTATCTCTGTACCATTTTGGTGGATTGGACTTAAAATTACGAAGCGAATATCCCAAAAATAAGGAATGTAAGTAAATAATGGAGCCTGCCTGGGAAAACTCCTTCTCCACTTTATATTGGGAAAAATCAAAACAGAAGCCTATAAAAATCTGAGAAATGAATCTTACAAAAAAAACTTTCATTCTTAAGTTGATATCATCAAACCCAATTGCGAACAATAATTATCGAAGATGTGTAGAGTTTTAGACCTCGCTAAGTTGTGATGGCCCAACATACGGAAGATTCTTCCAGCAGCCAAAGGCAGTACAGAGAAATAATCAGCAATTGCTAAACAATAACCTCGCATGGTATTGTTCTGCAACTATCGGTTGTTTTGCTGATTAGCCAACAGCTGGCTGCAATGAGCGCTTAGTAGAGCAATCGACGATTACGATAATAATTAACCTCTCATGGTAATTATTATGTAAGGCAATTGTTTACTACTAAGCGACTCAGGTGCTGCAACCGGTAGAACAAACGACAAGGTTGTTGTCGTTTGTTTACATCCGCATTGCGAGTACAAGCTAACTTTCGAATATTGGGGCATAAAAGACCAATGACTGGTCTGGCGAGTGCCTTTCAATATTCAGTGGTAGTAGTATCAAGTTTCCGTTCGGTTGGGAATACTTGAGGTGTTAAGTTAAGTCAGGGAAAGTACCTACATATAAAGTACCTACATATAAAGTGTGAATAGGTTTGAATTAAATTCGGATGTTCGAATTATTCGAGAAGTTTTTATAGTTTTCATTAGTCGATTGCTTTTGGGACACGACAGAGGTTTAAAGTAAAAAACTGCGGGATAGGGCTGAAAATATTGCATTTATTCAGTTAATTGGTCCGGAAACAGTGAAAAAACTGCAGGATAATTTATGAAAACAGACGCTTTTGAATGAAGCACAAGAAAAACTACACCATGTGCAAAGAGGCCTACAACTTTGGAACTGGAAAAAATCGAGCACGGAATGGCTTCTAATACAACTGGGAATAAGGAAAAGGAGTTATAATTGCTCTAAAATGATACTCTCTAGACGAATGCTGGCAAATTTAAGTTAGCCGCCCGCTCTGTGTTAGAAATATGCAAGTCAGATCATCGAAGTACTTTTCGTTTCGCATTTCTTTCTAGAACGTTTCATCGAGCATTATTCGAAATTTCCGATCTCAAGCTCAACGCCTTCTCTAGCGGTGTCTAAATATGCCTAGATATTTAGTGAAAATCAAAACTTTTGTTTGGCAAAACTAGCATGGAGTTTACCTATCTACGAGCTTGTCTTACTTTAATTACAAAAATACTGCGTACAAAATTTCAGCTCGCTAGATCAAAGAGTTCTGAAAATTCCGTGCTCACAGATGGAAGGATGGATATGAAGAAATCAAAATACCATTTCATATAAGGCATCTGTGCTTTTCCTATTATGCCACCATTATTATTCCAATACTTTACAATCGTATGAACAAATTTAGTGTACCCTAAGAGTTCATCATCTAGAGTAAAAACGTCAATCGTCAGACGATTTTATAAAACAAAATGCAAAATGCGAAAAAAAATTATGTACTTACTTGTCGCTCTCAACAATGGTGACTGTGGTAATATATCATGCTGCTGACTATATGTGTATCTGGATTCAGTTGGTGTACTGCAATTAGAAGTTCCTGGGGTTAAAGTTCTTGAAGGGGTCGTTATAGAATTGATAAATTCATCAAGAGGTGGCGGCAATGGTAAGTTTTTCTGTACTGATTTGCTTTGCAGTACTTCCTCTTCCGACTCAATTGGTGAACTGTGCTGGTCGAGTTTTTTTTTTGACTTGGTACATCTTGGGGTATTAGAATCGTCCTCCGTATCCAAGTTGGATGTATCTTCTGCTATTTTTAGTTTTTTTCTCGCTTTGTCATAAGTATCTAATAATATTTATTATAATTTTGTAATTAAAATTATGTTAAGAAAATATTTTTAATAGTCTTGAATATTTTAACAAACTTAATTACATACCATAAACTCCCAATGGTGATATATTATATGTTATCCAATTTAAGTCTGGCGATGTTCCTTTGAGAAGAGCTTGTTTAAATTTAGTACTCTTAAATGGTGGCCAATTACAAATCCTCTTGTTTTTTGATACCCAAGCAGAATGTACAATTTCGACTTCGTTACTATCCAAAAATTTTACGATTTGAAACATCTTGTTGTTTTATGCTGTATTATGGAGAGGAAAGCAAAAATATTTGTTTTCATATGGAAAACTTACGCATTTGTGAGAAATGAAATCTATGGCCATTTTCTTTAAAGAACAATTTTTATCAGAAACAACTACTATTCCCAAATTTGTCGACGAATATGGGTAGTTGTACAATTCTTCATTCTTTTTAAACGAGTTATAAATAATAATTTTTTGCTGATCTGTACAAATGAAGTTTTTGATTTCTACAACCAAGCCATTTTTTAAGCAACACATATTATTCCCTTTTTTTAAGGAGAGCGAAAAGTTTTTCATCACAAGTTCTTCAAATTCACTACCATCTACAAGATCCTTTAAACGAGGTCCATTGTAGTGGGCCTTTTTGAAGACTGGTGCATTATACTTTCGTTTACTTTCAGAGATATCATTATCACAACATGCACCATCCAACTCTGAAAAACGCCTTAAAATTTGCTGGAGAGGCTTGGAAGTAGTTCGTAGCATTCTTTTTAATTTGCCTAAAAAGTTCTCAAAAGGAAAGCAGCTGAATGTGTCTACTGCTCCAAAAGATTTCACGTCATCTGTTAAGTGGATTAAATTATGTACGTTGTAAACGCAGAAGCCTTTTCCATATAATTTACTACTGTGAGTGACAAATAGCAAAAGAAGTTTTTTCGCTAACTCCACATTATCTGTATCATGCACTAAGATAAATATGGCGTAATGTAAAAGCAGGAAATTTTTATATACACTGTCATGAATTTCTCCTTTTAAAACTACTGGGCCGCCGTATAATAAGAACTGCCTTAACTCCGTAGCTTTCCATAGCTTAAGTTCCTTTAGTTCCCTAAGTTTTCTATTAAATTCGGTAGGAAAATATGGAGAAATAGCTTTTATATTCTTCGAAATTTTTTCTATTTCTCTCCATGATAGACGTGTAAAGGTTTTTCCGTTTAACCACTCAAGAAGTAATTTTTTTACGACACCCAAGCAAACCAGGTGCATATAATCAAGAGGAAAGTTGGAAATCATTCCAAGATTGGGAGTAGCACAAAGAGGAGAGATCCCTTGATGATGTTCTACATTTATTTGTTCTTTAAATCTTGAATCTGTTCGTAATACTGAATTTGTCTCGAGAAATACCATCCTTCCTTTATGCCATTTTCCTTGAACTTCACATTTTTCACAAGCGTAGTATCCGTTATGGCCTTTGATGCATTTCACAAAAGCTCTTGCGGGAGCATCACAAATAAAGGCACGTATAACAACTCGATATGTATTCCCGTCGATTTCAATTCCGCTTTTTGTTATATCGTTTAATTCCTTAACAAAGTCTCTCAGGAAGTCCTCAACCGATAATGGTTTTTCTTTACCACAGTGAATACCGATCAAAAACACTGTATTATTTTGAAATATTCGACATAAAATTGGCCAAAAACATGTACTTGAACTATTAAACAATGGGATCCCATCTATATTAAAATCAAGAGCAATGGGATTTATAATTTCAAAATGACTCAATGTGGAAAGTATTTTTCTTAGTCCTTTTGAAATTCCATAATGATAATAGGCACCATTATTGGAATTATTGACTTTTGCTATCCTTTGAGTTGAAAGAAGAGTTCTTGCATCTCCAGGGATATCGTTATGAGAAGGCCTAAGAATTTGTAATAAATCATTTGTTGCCACATGTGTGATTTGATGTTTAAGACACCACAATTTCAGTTTATTACTGAGACAATTTTCGACATTTCCTTCTATACATTTCGATTTAATCTCAACAGAATGTTCAATGCCATCTTCCAACTCCGAACTTTTTTCAGAACTATCTTCCACATTGCTTCCATATTCACTAATAAGTATTGTGCTTTGTTCGGAACAAGATTCATCTTGATTTATTTCTACTCTGGAAACGGAAGTTTCAACCGTTTTTAAAATTATTTGAGATTCCTGATTAGAAGGTACACCTATAGTTATATCCCTTTTCTTAATAACTTCCAAACAATTTTCTATGGCAACTTCTTCACAAAATTTTTTTGTGCTCGCTGCAGTAATTCGAGATCTTTGTCGTTTACTTAAATTTGTATAAGAAATCATTCTTAGTGAATTTTTAATTATGAAAATTGTAGGTATTCAAAACTTTTGCGAATATCGTCTTATTACAATACGCAATCTTGGTCTTCTTAGTATTAAAATTTTAAAATTTAAATATACACATATTCAATTTCTTTGCGAATTATGCACTCCAAAATAGCTACCAGAATTATAAAAAATACTAATTTAATACACTAGAAAAATACTCATTTACAAATTTTACCTTATTTCACTCTAATCATATATAATTCACAATTCCTCAATTAATCAACTCAACTCTAATTATCGCTAACACTGTACTTTCAATTATCGCAATCTAATTACACACTTTCGCTTCTTTATTACTTTCACTTGTTAACACTGCAACGTCTAAGACAAGACTCTTTTTCTGGCGAGGACAACTGTTATATTTATACCCTAGAAACTCTCCGGATCATTCTGGAGTGTTCTATCCCAAAAGCTTCTTGACTATTCTATTTGTTCTATTCCTGAACTTTCCTGTAGAGTTCATAATCGATTCCCCGAACCTGAAGTTGCTTACTCTCCATTGCCAGTAGATGTCACCAGTTGTCTCTTTCTATTACACGTAACAATATTTTCTTATTGCGGATTTACCAAAAATGAAATTTTAAGGCAAGTTATTGCAAGTGAAGATGGAAATAGGCTTACTGGGGAGCCAGGAGTCTCAAAAAGTTGTTTTGTATTACTAGCTCTCACTATGCTGCTGCTGGTATAGAATTTTGAGTCATAGTTTCAAAAACTGCGCGAAAATACCTTGCATAAACTTTTTTTTTCATCCGCCTGCAATGCGAATTTTTTATAGTATGTGTATAAACTTACACATTTCTGAGATTGGTACGAAAATTGTTGTTGATGGGCCTCTCCTTTAGTTTCTTACTCGTAGGTTAATATTATTCAACAGAGTAGATGTCCAGATCTGTCAGATAAGTATTTCTATTAATATTTATTTAATAAATAAATTTGTGGGTTAATAATAAGAATTTTTTCTTTGTAATTTTATTTGTTTTCCTTTCGGCGCTTAACTCCAGGGCAGATCTACGTAATCACCTAATTTGTGAAATAAGAAATAAGTGCGAATAAATAGATTGAAATTAACCAGTGTTTGTTGTTGTTGTTTTTATTATAAAAAGTATGTACGTGTTGAATTATGCTGCAATATTCTCTGGCCCAGCAAAGAGACGAGTGTCCCCAAGAAAGAGAAAAATGAACGAGGGAAAATTAAGAACACTTATGTTGGAATAATCATATATTTATTTCCATGTTACTCGACCGTCTTTATACATACGAAATTTCACAACCAACCGTGTTGAATTATGCTGCAATATTCTCTGGCCCAGCAAAGAGACGAGAGTGTCCCCAAGAAAGAGAAAAATGAACGAGGGAAAATTAAGAACACTTATGTTGGAATAATCATATATTTATTTCCATGTTACTCGACCGTCTTTATACATACGAAATTTCACAACCATTCCGTCCTATATCGCCATATTCTTTGATTTTTGCAGCTCTTCATACGGAGTAGAGTAGGTATAATGCCCTCGAGTGACGGCTTTGGCCATTTACGTCGCCTAATACGAGGTTGACGAGGTCGGATTCGGATGATATTGCTCTCGACACTGCCGTCGTTGTTGTGTGTATTGTTGTCGGCATTATTAACTACCTTGGATGTTGACGGAGCTGTATGAGTTGGTGAAGATAGTTTGCTCTTTGTTTCGTCTAATATTTGGTTGAGTAATTCCTCAATTTTCTTTCCCGGGGTTAGTGGTGGTGTAGAAAATGTTGAGTAGTCGTCCACTATTAATATATCCTCCGTACTTTTTGTTTGTTTCTAATCCAGGATGTAATTGTATTATACGACCAAGACTCCATTTAGTGGGAGGCAACCTTTCATCCTTAATGATACATACCTATATCTCCTATTTTTAGATTTTTTTGTTTTGTTTGCCATTTTGGGCGTAGTTGAAGTCTGGACAAAAACTCATCTTACTGGATAAAAGTTCTGCTTCTGGAATTGTTAGAGGTCCATTACCCATTAGAAAATGACCCGGTGTTAAATAATTTAGATCTGACAAATCATTAGATAATGGGCACAATGGCCGGGAGTTCAGTACATATTCTATTCGAGCTAGTAATGTTGATAACTCTTCGTATGTAAGATTTGAATTGCCTAGTGTGCGGATTAAGTGATATTTGATAGATTTCACCCCCGCTTCCCACATTCCTCCAAAATGGGGTGAAGCAGGTGGGATGAAATTCCATTGAATTTCGTCCTTTTTAATTTGCTCTGCTACAGATATTGTCGCTTGTTTAATCGCTTTGTCATATTAATTTTGAAATATTTTACTGGCAACTAGAAAGTTTGTACCACAATCAGAATACAAATTTTGACAAAGCCCTCCGCGTCCTACAAAACGTTTGAGTGCTGCTAAAAAGGCTTCTGAGGTTAGATCTGATACGGCTTCAACATGAATTGCCTTTGTTGTTAAGGAAATAAATATACAAATGTATCCTTTATATGTTTTGCTGCCTCTCTGTTTACTCATACGTAATTCAATTGGCCCTGCAAAATCTACTCCCGTATGTGTAAATGGACGTGAAATGGATAAACGGGCTTTGGTTCAATTACCCATTGATTGTTGTTGTTCCTTAAAATTGTGTCGAAGACATTTCACACATTTGTGCAAATTGTATCGCACTGCGTTGCGACAGTTAAGAATCCAATATTTAGATTGTAAAACTGACATGACTATTTGAATGCCCCCGTGAAGCGTAATTAGATGGGTTTTGGTTATTAGCAGCAGGGTAAAGTTACTATGATTTGTGAGTATAATTGCATGTCTTTGGTTAAATGAGAGATTAGCCTTATCAATCATTCCCCCAACCCGTAGGATTCCTTCCTCAAATAAGAATGGATTAAGGTTGTTAAGTTTGCTAGATTTCGGCAATGTTCGTCCTCATTGTAAAGCCTTGAGTTCTTCTCGGAAATATTGTTTTTGAATAGCACATATAAGACATAGCTCAGCCTTACTCAATTCATCCAATAGTAGAGGCCCCCGTTGTTTGATTGTAGTTGCTGCTTTAGCATTTTTGCAGAAACGAAGACATAGAGCAATTACATGAATTAATTTTGTAAATTACGAAAAGTTTTTGATAATGTTTACTTCAATATCGTTTTTCTCTGCTGTGAATACTTTAACTGATTCTATTTCTTCTTTAACCTGGCTATATAGATTGGTTGTCGGCCACTGATCTTCAGTTAACTGGAGGCAACTAGGCCCATTCCACCATAGTTTATTGTTGATTAGATTTGACGGATATATTCCCCTTATGGCGCCATCCGCCGGATTTTCCTTTGATGGCACATTCGCCAAACTGAAGTTGGTAATTGTTCTTGGATTTCTGCAACGCGATTGCATACAAATGACTTCCATTTTTTTGGGTGGTTGTGAATCCAAGCCAGCACTATTTTTGAATTACACCAAGTGATTGTTGGAATATTCTCAAAACCCATGTCCTTTTTCACACGTGTGATAAGTCTTGCTAGTAGAGTAGCACCACATAACTCTAGTCGAGGCAATGTAGTTGGCTTAATAGGAGCTACTCGTGTTTTGGACATGCCTAAGTTGATTGTGCATTGGACTTTTTATCAAGAATACGAATATATAAGCATGCAGCAAAGGCTTTGGTAGAGGCGTCACAGAAACCATGAATTTGCACTGATGTATTTTTCGATGTTCGTAACCAGCGAGGAATTTTCAAATCGATGAGTGCTGAGAATTCTTCCCGCAACTTAATCCATTCTTGAGCTAGTTTGCTGGGACAGGGCTCGTCCCATGAACATCCAGAAATCCATAAATTCTGAATCATGATTTTACCTATTATAATAGATGGCGCAAGCCATCCTAAAGCGTCAAAAAATTTAGATATGTGTGATAGTATTGTTCTTTTTGTCCATGTTTCTGGGGAAGGGCCGAAATTTAATTTAAACGTAAAATAGTCCATAGTGGGATTCGAGTATATGCCTAAAGCTTTTATTGATTCAATTTCAGACAAGGAACGCGTAGTTTGGAGCTCTCTATGTTCTAGTGGGACTCCTAGAATTTCGGGATGATTACTAGTCCATTTTCTCAAGACAAATTTTTCTGCAGCCAATAACTGGTTTAGTTCCTTTTGCAATATCGTAGCTTCCTGAAGTTAAACAGTCATCCATATAAAAATCTCCTTTAACTATTGCTGCAGCTGTTGGAAACTTTCCATTTTCATCACTGGCTAGTACCTTTCAACACAAGGTAGAATATATATGAAAATACTTGACGGTCCAAAGCCACGCCAAGACTACCTTTCAACACAAGGTAGAATATATATGAAAATACTTGTCGGTCCAAAGCCACGCCAAGACTACCTTTCAACACAAGGTAGAATATAATGAAAATATTTGACGGTCCAAAGCCACGTCAAGACTACCTTTTAACACAAGGTAGAATATATATGTAAAATACTTGATGGTCCAAGTCCAAATCCACGCCAAGACTACCTTTCAACATAAGATATAAATATAATAAATATTTAATATTTATTATGAAGTGTAATAATTGGGGTCTTTCCCTGATGGTCGTCTGAGGAATAATGAATTTGACTTTGCTGCTTTCTGCCTTATATACTCTGGAGCTCCGTGACAATAGTGAGTCATCCTTTGTAGAATATGGCCGACGTCACTGGTAAATTTCCCAAGTTATTTTCTTTATCAGTGTGTCCAACCTTCAGAAGCGAAGTCCATTTGGTTACAGCGGTTTACAAATTGTGCAATTGAAACCAAATGTCTGACTGCAGGCCGGTTAATATTATTCAACAGAGTAGATGTCCAGATTTGTCAGATAAGTATTTCTATTAATATTTATTTAAGAAATAAATTTTTGTGTTAATAATAAGAATTTTTTCTATGTAATTTTATTTATTTTCCTTTCAGCGCTTAACTCCAGGGCAGAGCTACGTAATCACCTAATTTGTGAAATAAGAAATAAGTGCGAATAAATAGATTGAAATTAACCAGTGTTTGTTGTTGTTGTTTTTATTATATATATGTATGTGTTGCATTATGATGCAACACATTGTAAAATCACGCAGTTTCTAACCTCTCTGGTTGGCTGGTGGGGCATGGTAAGGGAAACGAAAAATATGTGTCAGCTCTTTTGGTATCCTATAAGAAGTTTCATCCAAAACTGGCGTTATAAGCTCACATTCAACACATACAAATGCTCGAAGCCATACGGACGATTATATTACGGAGTAGCTGGTAACCCATAGTAAAAATGGTTCGGAGTTGCTGATAGATCATATTAAAAATTGTTCGGAGTGAAAATGGTAATCTAGTATGGAGTTCAAGTATTGGTAAAGCACAGTATCGAGCTCAAGTAAAATGTGACACTTCCATACATATTTTAGCGTCGGCAAGATCGTAAAAAAATTTTTATTTTGATGATTTTACTACAGTACTATGGAGTTCACAGGTAAAAACTTATATATACAGCTTTTACAGTAGAACTTCGTGCTGGACTAGTAAAATAACCTGTTAAGTTTTCAAAGAAGAAGAACTCAACACACTCTCTCCTCTCTCTGTCCTTTCAATTGAAATGTATATACGTTCGAAACACATCACAGCTCTAGTGTGAAAATTTTAATAAGAATATCTTGTGTTCTATATACATATACCTTAGGCCGAAATCATTATACAAAAAACAAGCTGTGGCCGAATTATCTGTCAATTAGTTGCTTGCGTCCTTTGGCGACAAATGTTAGTAATTTGTTCGTCTTAATTTCACTCGTCCTTATCAAAGTGAAAAAAATTTCTATTTGGAACCTTCTTTGCTTTCGCACTAGCACATAATTACTTTTCCCGAAGTGATTTAAACGAAGAACTTAATTTATTGTTAAATATTTTAATACCAAACGTGTATTTCAGTCAATAAAATACTAAAAACTCAAAACAAATTCGCTGGAAATGGCACTAGTCACCTCATGACGTGACAACACCTTCGAGGAGAGAACTAAATGAGGTGACATGTGATGAAAAAAGCGTAGCAACTATCGGTCTTCTTCTCGTTTTGTCGAGGTGCCAGAGGCGGCGTTAAAAATTGTTGATTCCTTAAATATCACAACAAATTAATGACTCGAAAATTCAAACTCCGCAAAATCTTCCGCACCACCCACTGACATGTATATAAATAGACTGACTGATCTCCTGTTTCATGAGGAACCAGATTTGCTTTCAGAAAGTATGCTCTCACTGACGATATATTTAAAGTATTTGCGAATTTACTTATACATGCATGTCAGTAGGATTTACCGAATTTACCACAAAAGTATTTTCCTCAAAACGGCTTGTTGTATCTAAATCTTCGAGAATATGTAACTCCTTTTTATATTACTATTACTTAGTCCAATACCATTAACCATTTCCTATAAAAAGTAAATTATCCCTTTTGTAACTACGTCTCTGCGCCAAACACACTTCGCGGCTCTTTGTTTACAGAAAAGTTACAGTCGAACACCTTGCCAAAATCAAGATGGCGAAAATTTTTGGCTAAGCTGCCATACATATACTTACTATGGGATGTCGTCTCCTTTAGTTCTCTTCTCAAAGGACAACACAAAAAATTCCTCTCTAATCGGCCATATTTGTTATATTTTTATCATGGGCCGAAACCATACGTTGCAACATGCAATCACTTTTCTTGGTTGATAAACAAACACTTTTCTTCCACTCAAATGTTTCTCAACCATGAAAAGTGTCAGCATTCTGCAGCGTCTTATTTGGCCAATTGTAAGTACTAACATTTAACGATCGCTTAAACGAAGTCGGCCTTCACTTACATATATAATATTTCAAAGTTGAAATTTAGCGCCATATTACGAACGCACATTCCTTCCAGGAGGAGCTTCTTTTCGACACTATTGCCATCTACTGCTACCTTGCGTAGGTAAGTAAAATCATGGCTGTCGGACTAAATCTATTACATACATTCTTCCATTGCACATTTGGTCCATTCACTTCCCCACTTTCACTTGATTCGTTAATGTAAACAAACAGTTTGAACATAACATAACAGCTGATGTGATGATTCCAGTTCCTTTGATATACAAGAGAACAACCTAAACTAAAAAGTGCGGTAATAATCGGGTACATTTAATTATGGAAATAAATTAGCATTTGTTGAAAGTGCTGAGATCTATTCGCTATTTATTTCGAAGTAAAACCAGCTGAGAGTTTTAAGTGACCGGCCGGCCGGTGTGGTGTTTTTGATGTTTTGAAATTAAACCCTGAGAAACAAATCGTTTTGTTTATTTTTTCGTGAAAGGTGAAAAGAAAAGCGTCCACCTGTGATCGTTGTGTTGACTAAACAAGAAATCCTTTTAGCGGAACTGGCTGCGGTAATGTTTTTTTTAGATATTGAAAGAGCTTTGTGATTGTGAAGCTACTATTGAATAAAGAAGAAATGAACAAGCGCAAGCCCGTTTATCAAATTGATTCAGCTCGCCGTTACCTTGAATTGATTGAAATACCTCCGCGTAAAACATCTTCAATGCATGTATGCATTTGTGTAAATTTTAAATGGGTTATCTTCCGAAAACTTTTCCAGTGCATCGGCGAGAATCTTCGATTGGCTTCATTAATTCATTGTTAGTGAATTATTCCTTAGTTTACACGTTCCTAATACAATTTGAATGGCTTACCTTTTCATATCATTTGCAGGTAGGTGGTTCCTTCTTCTATATTTTTTTCTTAGTCAATATTAATTACTCAATACTTCATCCTAGTATAAAGTGTGCCCAGCATATCTTCTCTTAATTTTTAAACCAAAAGTCCAGACTTACAACAAATTTTCGATTCCGGTTGTGTTTACGAGATATGCTAGATTTATTACACTCAAATTCAAATTCAAAGTTTATTTATTACATACTTCGGCATAAGCGGCATGTCACTGATGGTGGGTAAAACGATTAGAGTATTATAATATAGAGTACATAGTTTGTACACTATTTCATTCATAATTCTGTAGCGATTTATTGTAAGGAAGATTTTGTTTCAAATAAAACTTGTTTAATGATGCTGCAAGCCATTCTTGCACTCATTTCAATTCAACACCAGAAGAAATACGAGATAAATTGCAAGGTTAGTGTTTACTTTAGTGTCGAGTTCCATTGATATTTTAAGAAAGTGCACGTCAATCAGTAAAAAACGAGTTCAATGGAACAACTTTTGACGCGATGAGAATGAAATAGTAGCTCATATCCGTGTAATTTGTCAGGTTGAAATTTTCTGGAAAAAATAACATCACGAATAACGTAAAAATTATGAAAATTGTAATTTAAAAGATTTTGGCGTAATTGCGGATGAATTTGGTAGAGTAATAGTTGGAGATTGATATGTAATGCTCAATGACGTTTTCGGTGTAGCACCAGACTCATTTGACGTACACTTTTTCTAGCAGTGCAGGTCAATGGAACAATTTCGGTGTAACACTGCGAGAAAAGTGTAACACTTCTGCTAGAAAACATGATCAATGGAAGTCGGTATGATTTGGTAATAGCTGTCGAAAGTTATCATCTCGTCGGACAATCTGCTGCAATATTGCTCGTTAAGTCTTCTAGCGATATTCAAAATTTATTTATCACAAACCCCGGCATAAGAGTCACGCAAACATGCGTTGGGTACAGCGAATAGGGTATTAATACAATAATAATTATAGAGATGCATAAGATTAGGACTTTGAGAGTATAATAATAGTAATTAAGATTAACGTAAATGGAAAGTATATAGCGTCTTATCTTAGGTTTACATTACAATGTAGATTAATGTGTTAATAATAGCACAGCATATTTATATGTAAATACACTGTGATAATAGTATTAAATTTATTCATTTATTTATCCATTTACTTCTTTTAAAAACAAGAGTGTTGCTTACTTATTTATTCATTTAGGATCACTGACTATTTTTCAAATTCATTTGCGATAAGCAAATGTAATACTTATTAGGATCACTGCCCGCGTTTCAGTTCATCAGGGCTAATTTAAAAACTAACACTATAGTAGGTGCAAATTCAGACAAGGTGTGACAATGTTAGTGAATAATAGAAATAAAAATAAAAATATGCGACTGGCCAATAGGCTAAGAAGGCAAAACTATAACAGAATCATTTATATAGTTATATTCAAGGTATCCCGTAAGTCGACGTCAAGCCGGAATCGGGTGATAGACCAAGTCTAAATAGTTCCAGAAAAATAAAAAAAAAAAATCTAATGCCAATATGGATCGAATTAACGCGATAAACTTTGTTGTCATTTATTTTATTTTCAATTTAACAATTTCCAAATGAGAAACACATTTTATTTAAAAAAATATTAAATAATATAATTTGTGATTTGCATTTCTTCTTCTTATTTTTCAAATCGGCAGATGCACAGCGGAGCTCCAGATTTACATTATATGCCAAATCTAGCACATTTTCCTCATTACAGCTATAATGAAGGAGGAAAACACTTCATTAGTGTACTTCATTATCATCTGATTTTCGAGCTATAATGACGTATACTATGTAACACACGGCATTTTAATGAATGGTTAGTACAAATGATTCATTAGTTCGTGCTGTGTGTCTAGGGTATAATGCCTTAGACACACAGCACTCTTAATGAAGAAATAACTAACTACTCGTTAGTCTATAATGATTCATTATAAACTGCGGACACACAGCCATTTCTTTAATTAAGTTGAGCTGTCAAACTGGTTTTGATAAACTTATCACCTTAAAGAAGCAATATGAATCGAATTAACGCGATAAACTTTGTTTTCATTTATTTTATTTTCGAATTTAACAATTAACAAATGAGAAAAACATTATATTAAAAAAAATATTAATAATATAATTTGTGTTTTGCATTTCTTTGCATTTCTTCTTCTTATTTTTCAAATCGGCAGATGCACAGCGGAGCTCCAGATTTACATTATATGTCAAATCTAGCACATTTTTCCTCATTATAGCTATAATGAAGGAGGAAAACACTTCATTATCATCTGATTTTCGAGCTATAATGACATATACTATTTGACACACAGCATTTTAATGAATAGTTAGTACAAATGATTCATTAGTTCGTGCTGTGTGTCTAGGGTATAAGTCATGTATTCAAATTATAGATATTTCTTTTGTTTTCGAGCTGCTGTTGCTACAAATCTATATTTTTTTTCAATTTTATTTTTCTTATGTAACTCTCTTGCTTTAAATTCTAAGCCAACTGTTCTAGCTTGGAAGGAAATGTCACATTTTTCCGAATCAAGAATAGAAAATTAATATTTCATTCAACTTTAACTGACTGTAATGAAAAAAAATGTACTACGCCAGTTTGGCAAGTAACTTTAAAAGTTGACGCATTTAATAAGGATTATAAAATGGTATAACACTTGCTACATTATTTCTTAGATTACGGCAAAAAAAAATTTTCTTCAAGCAACCCAGTTTCGAAAAATTTCTTTTTACCTACTAAAAATGATTCTAGTATACCCAAAGCTTGCTGTAAGTAACTTTAAGATCCTAGTATGAGTGAGACGGAGAGTCATTACATGAACTGTAAGTGAGTTAGCTTATCCTATTTCCCATGATTTTGATTTTATTAATCATTGGAGCAAAAATCTTGTTTTAAAGTGGAATAAATTATGTTTTTCGGTTTACATTTTTCAGTTCTTGTTTTTGATGTGAAATTTTTTTGCTAATATTAGTATTTTTGTTTTTTATAAAAATTGTGTTATTCACTAGTGTTGACTTCTACAACTTTTTTTCCTATTTTATTTTGAAACTGAAATATTTTTGTTGCTAGGAAATGTAAAACAACCGATATTTTAACTTCACGATTTATTATTACTACAGGTTACACAAATTTAAAAATATAATATGCTTATGACATTTTAGCACTCTTAATAGATCAGCTCATGTGTCATCACCGTTGCCAGTGAAGCTGGCTCCGATGTCTCGCTAACTCACTGTACTACAGTCAGCGTTACGCACTGAGCTGCATTCAGCGTTAGACATTACAATTCTTCCTCCTTTAATTGTACATACTAGTATAACTTTTAATTCAACTTTACCTTTATTAACATTATTTCAAATAAAAAGATAAAAAAAAACTCACTACCTTTCTACTCTCTACTCCTAATATCTGTATGATCACCAGGTAACTGCAGATATTATTGTTCTGCTTCATAGAAGATTCTTTTAAAATTCAATTGTTGTGATCTTACTCCTTAGTTTTTTAATTCCTTATCATATATATTTTAAATTTTTGTTTTTCTTGATTTATGGGATTTATTTTAGTATACTTCCGTTGATGTTAGTTTGGATGAACTGAGCGCTTAACCTTACGAGATGGTTGCTGACGTTTCGTTTGTATATTATCACCGTCCCTACCCCTCGCCATCGGTGTTGCGTCTTTATTCGGAGTCTCTGGGGCCTTGTGTTTGTTTGGAACGAGGAGTTCTTTTTCAGGGGATAAAAATACCTCTTCCTCACTTCCTGTCGATGTGTTTGGCGTTTTATAAATTGTTTTATCTAGAACTGTGCTTTCCCTTTCCAGTACGGGTGGTGGTAAGCTTCTCCTTTTCTCTTCATTTTCTGATGTGCTTGGTAAACTATTTTTCTCTTCCCTTACCAGCTTGTACCCTAAATCACCATTAAGTTCCTTTTTAGTACTGCTTTCTTTAAATCGTAGCCTTAATTGGTTTTGGTGTCTTTTTCTCCTTTCCCCTAAATTTTCTAAGCTAACGATATAAGTCCGGTTACCCTTAACTTCCTCAGTTTTCCCTGTGGCCCAAAACTTCCTCAGTTTTCCCTGTGGCCCAAAACTTTTTATTTCCTGTAAATTCTCGAATCCACATTTTACCCTACTTCAAAAATGTTCTTCTCTTTCCCCCATAATTTTTTACTTGTCTGTTTTGAGCTTTACATACCCTCTTCCGAATTTTTGTATTACGCCTTCTGTCTAGTGGATTGCTATCTTTAGGCTTGATTAAATCTAATCCTGTTCTAAGCTTCCTTCTAAAAATTAACTTAGCTGGTGTTTCACCAGTCGTACAATGAGGAGTAGTTCTATAGTTAAAAAGAAAACGATTTAGACCGACAGGCAGATGTTTGCCTTCTGCCATAATTTTTTTATCGATATTTTAAATGATTTGACACAGTTTTCCGCTTGTCCATTAGATTCTGGATGATGCGCCCCTCCCGTTAAATGTTTTATACCATTCATTTGGCAGAACCATTGGAATTCCTCCGATGTAAAAGCTGTAGCATTATCTGAAATGAGAGTCTTCGGAATACCCATTCTACAAAAAATTTCTCTAAGCTTTTCAATGGTAGTTGTTGAAGTTATGTTAGGGACTGGCATTACTTCTGGCCATTTACTGAAACTGTCTATACATACCAGGAAATGTCTTCCCATAAATGGGTCGCAGTAATCTATATGTATTCTATCCAATGATGCCTTAGGCCATGACCAAGGACGTAAGGTTGCTTTTGGTGGATCGGCCTGGTTCATAGCACAAATGGTGCAATTTCTGGCCAGCTTCTCTATGTCTTGATCAATTCCCGGCCAATATACATAGCTGCGAGCCAAAGATTTTATTTTTACTACCCCAAAATGGGAAGAATGCAATTCTTGTAACACTTTATTCTGCAAGCGTTTTGGAATCACTACTCTAAATGCCCGAAGAATACAATCCTTTTCAATCAACAGTTCATTACGAATTTTATAAAAGGGCAAAACTTTATTATTGCTTACTCCTCTTTAAGGGACAATAGGTGTACCCCAATCTGAGAATTTAACTGGTACTAACACACCCATTCTTTCTAATTTTCTTAATTCCATCTCCACCTTACCTTTTAAACTGAATGGTAGTGGTCTTGGTGTAAAAAATTTTGGTAGAGCATTTCTTTCTACATGTAGTTTAGCCTTGCCGTACTTAAACTTGCCTAACTCATCCGAAAAGACTTCAGGAAATCTTCTAATTAACAACCCGATTTCCTTTCTTTCTATGTGATCTACCTGAAAACCGATACCGAAGTCGCACATAAAATCTCGACCTAATAAGGTAACTGATCCACCCTTTACAACGTAGAACTACTTTACGAGTTTTGTCGGCGTACTGTACATTTAACTTGCATTTCCCTACTGGAGAAATTTGTGAGCCATTGTAGCTTAATAATTTCATATCTGTGGCTTCTAATTTTACTTTGCTAAATTTTTGATGATATACAAACGAATTTAAGCAACTTATAGCTGCACCACTATCCAATTCTGCATTCAAAATTTCCCCATTTACTTTCACATTTAAGCAAATTGGCGCAGTAGCCTCATTGATACTAAGAGTAAACAAATTGCCTTCAACAGGCTGAGACGACACGTAATTCGTGTTCTTATTTTTATTTTCCCGAACTATAACTGTTGTTTTAATTGGGCATAGTTTTTGTAAATGCCCTTTATAGCCACATTTATTGCAGACACAATTTTTGTACCTACAATTTTGTGATAAATGGTTAGTATAACCACAACAAATGTATGCAATTTTATTATTTTTTATTTTGTTATTTTTAGTCTGCTTTACAGGTTCTTGCTTGACCCTAACCTGAAAACTATAGTTAATGCTGCTTCTGTCCAGTGCTATTGTTACTGCTTTTGTAAAGGAAAGATCTGATGTTTGTGCAAAGAGTTTGTCTCTTACTGGTCCCTTTTTTAATCCTAGGATGAATTTATCTCGCATCGTTGAATCCAATGCATTTTTGAACTCACATGTTACTGCCAATTTTCGGACTTCACTCTCCCATTCCTGAATTGTTTGGTGATCTTTCATTGCTGCCGAATGAAAGTTTTCTCGTTCTACAAAAATTGAAACGGCTGTCTGTAAATGTGTATCCAGCGCTTTAGTGAGGTTTTCAAATGTGACTTCCTCCAGCTCACTTGGGTAACACAAATCATTTAGTAATTTATATGAGTGCTCCGTTAACATTGTTAGCAACACCGCACGTTTATGTTCTTCCAATTTGATGTCATTCGCCTGTAGATATTATAGGAGTCTCTTCTTATAAACTTTCCACTCTATTCCAACGTGATCGAATCCCTTAATAAACCAATTCTTCAGAATTGTTCTTGCTGCGGTTTCTTACTGTCGTCTTCGTTTCCCATTTTTTGTCGTGCAATCTGCTGATTTTCCTCGTCGCCAATGAAATATTTTTGGTGCTGGGAAGTTTAGAGATGTAAAACAAGCGATATTTTAACTTCACGATTTATTATTACTACAGGTTACACAAATATAAAAATATAATATGCGTCTGACATTTTAGCACTCTTAATAGATCAGCTCATGTGTCATCACCGTTGCCAGTGAAGCTGGGTCCGATGTCTCGCTAACTCACTGAACTGCATTCAGCGTTACGCACAGAGCTGCATTCAGCGTTAGACATTACAGAAACTATGTACAAAAAATTGCGATGGAGTTTGGAATTGTTTTTGAGATATGAATTTTTAAAGTCACCGTAGTTTCCTCCAATGCAGGTTAATTTGGGTATAACCTGCATTGCAGGAAACCACCCCTACCCATAATCTCAACTAAATATTTGCCGATTTGTAAAATTCCTTTGGCTGCTTTTTTTTTGTGATTTTTTTTTCTGAGTTTTTGAGTATATTATAAACTCTAAAGGACAATCTTCCACGATAGGGCATCACAGCTTCATCTAAAGTTCCGCTCCTGGACCGCTAACAGACTTTATGAGCATAGACACTCAGATAAGCATTCATTTGTTTTTAGAAATTTACAGAAAATGTTTCGACAGAATGCATAATAGTTGTAAGGTAAAAATATCCAGTAAATTTCTAAAAAACGAAAATAGAGGTCAAATTAAAAAAAAAAGTGAGAAAATCCGAAATTTTTAGTTTAGACCACAATAACTCCTTAGAGGAGCGGTTACGGGGCTGGTTGAGCAGTCGTTGGAATGCCCATGAAGTTCTGAATACAACTGTGACCGTAAGCCCTGTACTTTTTAAGATACAAGATGTTTTGTAAAAAACTAGCTTTTTTCTTAATCACTCTGTGACTCCTAAACGGTTGATTGCCCCCCCCCCCCCCCTTCTCCCAACATCCCGGCAAATTTTTATTTGCGTAGGTGAGTACTGTATAGTCCACATGTGCATTAAAATAAAGTTTTTTGTTTGTCCTAAACCATATCTAAGTATTTCATTTCTTCTATACTCTACTGTCTTCTCATTAATTTCAATTTCAGCATCACAATTCGAGTTTACATCATTAATTTTGTTTTTGAGACATTTAGCAAAAGCTTATAATTTTTAGCCACTCACATAACTTGTCTAAATCTTCTTCTTCTCAATGAAATAAATATTTAACATATATATTTGCTATTTTTTGACTATTGGTTACCTTAATATCACCAAATTGTATTTCAATAGTTTTGTCTCTTGTCTGTTTCAATACTGTTCGTTTAAAAACCTTCCATTTTTCTTTATGTGAGCTTGCATCATCTACCGTATATTTATTCTGACATATATCACATGCTTTTTTCTTATACTTATTTTTAACTGCTTTACATTCATTCCAATCTCTTAATTCATTTGTAAACTTAGCACGCACATATATATACATATATATTTATTAATTTTTCATTTTTTAGCAGGCATTGAAAATAACAATTATTTTAATTTTTTCTAACCAAAAAATCATTTAGAAAAAGTTATAGGAGGATTGATTGGAATGTAGCGTTATGATTCTTATCACCGAATCTTGACAAATTTCCTATACTTCATAAATTAATGATTTTTATTCGAAATTATAAAAAGTAGCTTTCTTTTTGGATTTATATTGTACAAATCAGAAATTATAATTAAAAATTGATTTTTATTTAAAAAATAAAAAATTAAAATCAAAATCTGATTTTTATTTTAAAAATCAAATATAAAAATCAACAAAAAATCTCGACCATTCTTATGATACCTTAGATCAGGGGCTCCAAACTTTCTAGCCTAAGGCTACACTGATTTCTCCACAAAGTTCCAGGGGCCAAGACTTAGCTAGCTCATCATACCAATATACTGTAGTTTTTAATTACACGTAAATTTTTGGGACTTGCCTACGACTGCCGAGTATACAACGCCAGAGCTACAGCATGTTATGGAAAAGTCTTGCGCTGTGTACAAACATTAACAAGGTATGCCCACTAGATTTTTGATAGGTAATGCAATGATGTCACTGCATCAATTCATATGAAGACTTCCAATTTTTATTATTTTTATTTGTTTTTTTTTATATATGTCTTTAGCACAGTCGTGTGATGCGGTGACGCTCAAGATGGCCGCCGCGGCTCATAGCAGTCATACTATATTACTGTCAGTATATCGTGTCAAAGTAAACTTAACAATAAGTTAACAATCAGACGAGATTTCCGACTGTTTTACATTTCAAATGTACATGGATAGAAAAGGAAAAAAAGGCAAACTCTCTTTGAAACTTTTATGAATAAAGATAAAAAATATCTAGTCGCTGTACCCAACACTTGTCTGTGTGGAGCATATTTATTTATTTATTTAAGAAAATGATGCGATAGTAAACAGATAAATCCACTTACTTACTACTTAAAAAAATACAAACTATAAGTAAAAAATAAAAAGAAAGAAGAACTACAAAATTTATACAAAAGAAGGAAAAAAAATGAAAAAATTCAAATTAAAAACGAAAAAGCAAAAATTCAAATCCATTAATTACTAACAAAAAAAAAACGAAAAACGAAACAACAATATCAGATCAAAAATAGATAATAGAAGCAAAAAATAAGAAATAAGATAACAAATAAAGATAATAAGGATTCTTAAAAAGTATAACAATAAAAAAAAAGTAAAATAAGATAAAATTAAAATACAAAATAACAAATAAGCATGAAGGCAAGGAGGAAGAAAGCAGAAAAATAAAGATGAACTAGATCTAGCTAACGTAAAATGGAAAAACTATCCAAATGTTTTATTACGACCAAGAGGTTGTGTTTAAAAACCGTAAAGCTGTCACTAAGCATATCTGTATCGTTATATAAGACATTGTGGGCCTTTTGAATCCTAACCAAAGGGGGTTTGAAGCGCAAGATAGTGCGGGGAGAACCGCTATGGAAAGTAAGTGGCTGGCGGGTGAGGCGACTAGGAAAGCTGATTTTTAAGACAGATAGTAGGTGAGATGAGTCAATAGAACCATGTAAAATTTTAAACAGGAACATTTCGTCAAGCTAGGAACGACGTGCTTCTAATGATAACATGGAGTATCTGACCAGTCTGTCATCATAATCCACATATGAGCCTGTAAGTTTAAAAAGCAAGTACCTAGTAAATCAGTAGTTACGCTATGACAGTTCTGGAACACTTTTTCCATACAAAAAGTGTCCGGAAAAATTCCAACTATTTTGGTGGTTGTGGACCAGATTCTGCGCCACTCTCTTCCGTCTAGTGGTCTACGTCACAGGGCCTGCCTGGAGAATTCCTTTCCTACCGTCTGGCTGGCCAGGAGATGACGCCAACTTTTTTTAGTAATAATTAAATTTTTTGTTGCCCCATGGTGTGCTGCGCCTAAATGTAGGCTTTTTTATTATGATTTTGCTGTTTTCAAGTGTTGCGCCTAAATGTGGGCTTTTGGTTTTGAACTAATATTAGTAATAATTAAAGTTAACGCTATGCTATTCTTTTTCATACCAATAGATTCTAGAAGGTGCCAGCGGATAGGGTATTGGTACTGTTGCGGGACAAAATTTTCATCTACGGGCTATGGTTTTCGAGATATTAGCGATTTTACCTTTTTAGATATAGTTAATATTAGTAATAATTAAATTTTTTTTGCTCATGGGGTGCTGCGCCTAAATATAGGCTTTTTCAGGTTGGTTTTGAATTTATATTAGTAATAATTAAAGTTAATAGTAGGAAATTTTTGTTCATGCCAATGGATTCTAGATCGTTGGGGCGGCGGTATTAGGGGGAATACAATTTTTATCAGAAATCCTCTACAGGCTCAGGTTTTCGTGATATTGGTGATTTTACCTTTTCAGGTGTAATCAATATTAGTAATAATTCAAGTTAACCCTATGCTATTCTTTTTCATACCAATAGATTCTAGGATGTGCCAGTGGATAGGGTATGGTACTGTTGGGGAAAATTTTTCATCAGAAATCCTCTACGGGCTATGGTTCTCGAGATATTAGCGATTTTATCTTTTTAGATATAGTTAATATTAGTAATAATTCAATTTTTTTTGCTCATGGGGTGCTGCGCCTAAATGTAGGCTTTTACAGGTTGGTTTTGAATTTATATTAGTAATAATTAAAGTTAATAGTAGGAAATTTTTGTTCATGCCAATGGATTCTGGATCGTTTGGGTGGGGCTATTAGGGGGATACATTTTTCATCAGAAATCCTCTACGGGCTCTGGTTTTCGAGATATTAGATATTAGATTTTACTTTTTCAGATATAGTTAATATTATTAATAATTCAAGTCTCCCTGAGGAGTTGTAGGTATCAGCATGATGTAGCCTTGGATTTGCTGTTTTCTTACTTGAAGATTTCTTAGCGAGGAATTTGTAGATATCAGAAGTTCTGGATCACTTTCTATGGGGGTTCTGGGTATCAAATATTAAATGTTTACCAAACATTAGGCATGCTTCCCTTGTTTATGATGTAATTTGATATCACCGCTGTTAACAAATTCGCATTTAAGCTGAATGGTTCATACACACCTGTGTAAACTTCCTGTTTACAAATTCGCGTTTTAGCTGAATGATTCATGCACACCTGTGTAAACAAATTTAGGCAATATCAGCACATTTATTATTTTCATGTAATTTCATACCACACTTACTGTAGGCAGGCAAAAGATTTTATTTTATTTTTTCCAAGAATTGTGTTTTATTTATTATTCGATATCATCTCAGCCTGTAAGCAAATTCGTTGGAATTCACCCTGTACAATGATTATTGCAGCAGCTGGATCATTCATGTTTACAAACTGTTGCTATAAAAACACAAGCAAACTCTTAAGAGCCATCAGTCAGTTTTAGTGAGTATCCGAGATAGTACATGAGAAATAAAAATGTCTTCGGTGTTAGTAAATAAAAGTTTTTCAATAATTGAAAATTTGCGAAAAGATGTGATGGAGTGTTTAAAAAATTCAGTGAATAAAGACTATATTGTTAAAAACTGCAATAGAAACATGCATAAATTTCAAGTTGCATTTCGGGAATGTAATAAGAGTGGTAGAAAACGACATTTCGAGAGCTGTCTCGAGAAAATTAAAGCATTGAGAGCACTATTGAGAACTCCCCATCGAGGTGGAGGAATTACTCGCGTAAGAAGAAATGATTTTGTAAAGTGGGATCAAGTAAAGACAGCGTTCGCAGACAGAATTCGACAAGGTGTTATTGCAAATTTAAAACATATCGATACGAAGCTATTTATGCAAGACGCCGACAAATTATTTACACGTCGTGTTAAAAATACCTTAAAACATTATTTTAATATTAAAGTTTCTACGACGTTATGCGGTGAATTTATTAAACAAAGTGCTGACAATGATAACATAAAAGACATTAAATATTTCCAAGCGAGAACTGCTCCAATTAGTGCAGATGATAACTTAGAGGAGTGGTTTAAATCCAACATTTTGGATCCAATACACACTCAGCTGGAAGAATTCCAGGAAAAAGATAGCGGCTGGGCACTGCACTCTATAATACATCTAGCAGTACACATCAACAAGTTTGAACAACTCCGAGGATCTTCGTACATACCTCTACCAAAGGAAATTGCATCAAAGAAAGCATGCATTAATGTGAAAAATAATGATGAAGCATGCTTCGCGTGGGCAGTAACATCAGCGCTATATCCTGCAACTGCAAATGTTTGCTCCGATAGGACCTCATCGTATCCGCATTACTCTACAGTACTAAACTTAACTGGAGTAACATTTCCCATTACGCTTAACCAGATTAAACAATTTGCAGGACAAAACAATTTATCAGTTAACGTATTCATCCTAGAGAAAGAGCGTTTCCTCACAACAGTTCCAGTTGGACTTACGAAGCACAGGATGGAGCGGCATGTAAATCTCCTTATGATACAAGATGACTATGATAATACAAAGGATGAAGATCATATGGATGACGATGATGATGATGATGACGGCAGATATCATTTCTGCTGGATCAAAGATCTTTCTCGACTCATATCGAAGCAAACTTCAAAACATGATGGTAGGAAGTATATATGTGACAGATGTTTGCTCTACTTTTATTCTGAAGAAAAATTAGCATCACACACTCCCGAATGCGAGAAACAAAATGATTGCAGAATTATGTTTCCATCAGAGGAAAAGAAATGGTTGGAATATAAGAATTATAACCATAAGAATCCAGTCCCATTTTGTGTATATGCTGATCTTGAGTCAATATTGAAGCCGATTCAGGGAAACCATCAAAATACACAGCGAATCCGGGAACATGAAGTTCATAGTATAGGATTCTATTTCCACTGCAAACATGATGCTAAGCTCTCATATTACAGAGCATATCGAGGCAAGAATTGTCAACAATGGTTTGCATTAGAATTGCAAAAAATTGCATCCATAGCTGTACAGGAAAAGCTGAACATCAGGCCAATGCAGCCCCTGACTAAAGAGGAACGGCGTTCACATATGGAAAGTACTTGCTGCCATATATGTGAAAAAACGTTTGCAACCGATGAAGAACGAGTCCGGGACCATTGTCACTTAACAGGTAAATACTGAGAATCATAATTTCATTCATTTCTTCATAATTTCTTTAACAGGAAAATACCGAGGGGCAGCGCACAATGCATGTAATCTGACGTATAAAGATTGCTCCATAGTTCCAGTCATTTTTCACAATTTATCTGGATATTATGCTCACTTCCTTATTAAGGATATAGCTACAGCCATTCCTGGGCAAGTGGATCTCCTACCAATAAATATAGAAAGATACATTTCGTTCACCAAGCACGTTGAAGACAGTCATATCAAATTCAGATTAATCGATTCCTTCCGTTTTATGGCTGAATCCTTGGATAAGCTATCATCATTGCTGCCGATGGCTAAATTAAATATCACAAGAGCAGTATGGCAGCAACTGGATGATGATGATTTTAAGCTACTTACGCGCAAAGGAGTCTTCCCATACGACTTCGTTGACGAAAATTTTTATAACAACATGACTGACAGTGTTATATCTCCTGAGGACTACAGCCGCGCAGAAAAGGTGTGGAGGACATTTGAAATACAGACACTGGGCGAATATTCCGATCTATACCTGAAAACTGATATCCTTCTATTGGCTGATGTGTTTGAGAACTTTCGAGAAGTGTGCATGAAGACATACAATTTAGATCCAGCACATTATTACACCATGCCAGGCCTAACATGGGATGCTATGCTAAAATACACTAATGTGAAATTAGAGCTGATAACCGACGTAGATATACTGCTATTCATAGAGAGAGGCATTCGAGGTGGTATAAGTCAATGCTCGAACAGATACAGTAAAGCAAATAATAAATATATGGATGATTTTAAGCCTGACGAGAAAGAGAAATACCTGATGTATTATGATGTAAATAATCTTTATGGATGGGCCATGTCACAGCATTTACCAACCGGAGGATTCAAATGGGTTGATGCTCCCAATATCAACGTTTTCGAGATTCCTGATGATTCACCACTTGGATACATATTCGAAGTCGACTTGGACTATCCTCAACATCTACATGATACGCAAAAGGATTTACCGTTTTGCTCTGAGCATGCAGCACCACCTGGAGCAAAATTAGAAAAGCTTTTGACAACTTTACATCCTAAAACTAAATATGTTATATAATATTTGCCCACTACAGCGAGCTCCTAATCGGGCGGTTGAGCGTTTTACCCAGAATGTTAGGATGGCTTGAGAAAAAAACATTTACACGTGGGCTCGATCTTGACCCCTGGCATGACCTTTGAAACAGGAAGGGAGTCTGATCCTTGACCTTCATCCGGAAGTGTATTATATAAGTGTATAATCAAGCATTTCACAGGGGATTCCGTCTGTCGACCAGGCCAGTTTGAAAACTATTTAACTGTTATCAGAGCTGTTTGAAAACTATTTAGCTGTTATCAGAGCTGTTTGAAAAGCTTTTAAGCTGTTATCAGACCTGTTTAAAAGCTGTTAAGCTGTTATTAGAGCTGTTTCAAAAGCTGTTAAGCTGTTATCAGACCTGTTTAAAAGCTGTTAAGCTGTTATCAGACCTGTTTAAAAGCTGTTAGCTGTTATTAGAGCTGTTTCAAAAGCTGTTAAGCTGTCATCAGACCTGTTTCAAAAGCTGTTTCAACAGCTGTTAAGCTGTTATCAGACCTGTTTGAAAAGCTGTTAAGCTGTTATTAGAGCTGGTTCAAAAGCTGTTAAGCTGTCATCAGACCTGTTTCAAAAGCTGTTAAGCTTTTAAACAGGTCTGATAACAGGTTAACAGCTTTTTAAATAGCTCTAATAACAGCTAACAGCTTTTCAAACAGCTCTTATAACAGCTTAACAGCTTTTGAAACAGGTCTGATAACAGCTTAACAGCTTTTCAAACAGCTCTGATTGTACTGCCCGTAGTTAGAACGTACACGCAAATTTGAATTTACTGAAGACTGCAATGAATGCACTGATAATTATGGATTAAGATCAGTGGTCTATCTTCTTATAACTACAAAAACACTGTCCACTTCTTTTAACGTTCCTTAAACTGACACTTGTTTCTTGGATTTTCTCACTACTTGTATTCAGATCAGATTAAATATAGGAAATAGGTCAGAGATGCACACACACTAGAAAACACACTTAATAACACAGATTTGTAATGCACGATTTCCAAAAATAGATATGTTGAGACAAAACTCTGTACATAAGTTTGGGTCTGAGATTTTTGTATTACACTAAAACACTTATTAGCACCAAGTCATAATATAAGATCGTCAAAAATGTAATAAAAATATATGTGTAAAATAGATATGCACATGAAATGTATAATATATATATGTGTATATAAGACAAAATATAGTCAAATAGATATATGAATAAGTATTAAAATGTTACAAGTGGCTGGTACTCACCGATCTAAACTTGGCATTTGAGGAGGTTGGCTTTAAGCTAATGTTATGATCCTTCGTTCTAATATTTTATTAGAACAATTCTTTATTCCTGTCTAGACCAGGAATAAAGTGTTAATGTTAGTAATTCTGATCTCAGTCAAGACCCGAGATACAATATGCTTTAAATCAGTCAATACCCGAATTAAAGTCTTATCTTAACTTCAGTCAAGACCCGAAGTAAGATTCTTTATTTCAGTCAAAACCCGAAATAAAGTGTATGTTAGTATGTGATTATTCCAGTCAATCCCCGAAATAATGCTCTTTAAATCAGTCAATACCCGACTTAAAGTGTTATCTTGACTTCAGTCAATACCCGAAGTAAGATTCTTTATTTCAGTCAAAACCCGAAATAAAGTGTTTGTTAGTAAACGATTATTTCAGTCAATCCCCAAAATAATGCTCTTTAAATCAGTCAATACCCGACTTAAAGTGTTATCTTAACTTCAGTCAAGACCCGAACTAAGATTCTTTATTTCAGTCAAAACCCGAAATAAAGTGTTTGTTAGTAAATGATTATTTCAGTCAATCCCCGAAATAATGCTCTTTAAATCAGTCAATACCCGACTTAAAGTGTTATCTTGACTTCAGTCAAGACCCGAAGTAAGATTCTTTATTTCAGTCAAAACCCGAAATAAAGTGTTTGTTAGTAAATGATTACTTCGGTCAATGCCCAAAATAAAATGATTTATTAGTAAAAGTTCTATATCAGTCGATACCCCATATAAAATGTTAGTCCCTACCTAGTCAACCTATCCCAAGCGATGCCAAGTGCAAAAAGAGATCGAGATCAGTCAGCTTGTCGTTTATATAGCCCTTGCTTGCACACGACACCACTGATAGAGTAGCAGCGGCGCATGATTACAAGAATTGGCAATGCAGCTGTGCTCTTACGGGACTAGCAATAAAATTTGCCTAGCAGCGGACAAAAATGCATAGCAACAAGAAATTTTGAGCTTCACATGCTGCTGTGTTAAATTAATTATATTTGCAAAATATTCTCTCTATCATGTTGCGAAGAAATTCCCGTTGGATGGTACTTGTGATGATGATAATGATAGAGTTGCAAATTGATCGGCTTGATCTGATTGTATTTGTGCCATGCATTGTAGGCTACATGACAACATATGTTTTTGTTAGATGTCGTACCCATTTTTAGGAAAATTGTAATTAGATTGAATTTATTTTTGTTTTTCAGATATCAATTTTAGCATGATATTTTGTAATATGATCCCTTTTCAGGAATGGTTTTTACCACGGATCTAACTGGTTTAAACAAATGGAAATAATTTTTATTTGATCTGCTCGTTGAGGTTTATATTTTTGTATTGTATTCGTGCAATCTGTTATGTAAAAGACAAATACATAACTTTGTTGAGTTGTGTACCTGTATTTTTATCAAGAAAAATCAGATTTGAGACAAGTTTACTAAATTTTTTATGCTTTGTTTTCAGCATACTTTCTTTTCAGAAGTTGCCTGTTTGTAAAAATATATTCGAAGCAATTTGGTTCGAACATACTGCCCCCCCCCCCCCCCCCCCCCCCGTTGAAAGGCTAGAAATGTCTTTCAAATAATTAATTTTAAAACTGACCTGTAAAGCAATGAGAGAAAATTTTGAGCCAAATTATTGAGGGAGAAACTTGTAGCCGTATTACTAAGATTCAAAATTTTAACTTTCTTGTATCGGTAGTATACATATTTTGGATATTGGCCGTTTTACAAGACCATTTTTGTCTTTATACTGACTACACGGATATATTTGTCAGCACCTGGATGAACTTCAATTATTCGTCCTAATAACCAACGGCAAGCTACCAAATTCGGTTCTTTGATAATAACTAAATCTCCTACTTTAGGATTTGATATTGGAGTCTGCTATTTGGGTCTATTTTGTAGGGAGTTCAAGTAGTCGCTAGACCATTTGTGCCAGAACTGTTGTTGCAACAGTTGGAGATGTTTCCATCTGGTGAGTGATGAAACCTTATTTTCCAGTACAGGTTCTGGTGGAAGTAGTAAAGAAGAACCGATTAAAAAATGTCCCGGCGTTAGAACATTGAGATCGTCTGGATCTTCTGTGATAGGACATAGAGGCCTGGAGTTTAAAAAAGCTTCAATTTGTGTCAGAACAGTTGCGAATTCTTCAAATGTCAATGAAGAATTCCCTAGAATTCGCTTTAGATGGTATTTGATTGATTTAACTCCAGCCTCCCATAATCCTCCAAAATGAGGTGCGGAAGGCGGGTTAAAGTGCCAACATATCCCTTCTTGAGCTAGTGTTTCTGCCATATGCTTGTTAGCTTGCAATATAGCTGTTCTAAATTCCCTTGTTAGGACTTTATCAGCTCCAACGAAATTAGAGCCACAATCTGAAAAGATATCTGTGCTGAGTCCCCTTCGGCTGGAAAACCGTCGGAACGCTGCTATAAATGCAGCCGTGGATAGATCGGATACAGCTTCTATATGAATGGCTTTGGATGCCATGCAAATAAAAATGCATATATACCCTTTATATACCCGATTATTTCGAAATTTAGATACCTTTAGATTGAAAGGGCCAGCAAAATCTAACCCAGTTTGTTGAAAAGGTCTCGTTATGTTGACCCGGGGTGAGGGTAGATTACCCATAAGTTGATTTTTATTGGATGCGGATTGCTTAAAACACACGATGCATTTATGTAATACCTGTTTAACGATTTTTCGTCCTTGTGGAATCCAAAATTCACTTCGAATGTTGGACAAAACCAATTGCGGGCCACCATGCAAAGTTTTTATATGGAAATATTCAATTATCAAGATTGTTAATTTGCTTTCCTTTGGAAGAATAATGGGATGCTTTTGATTATAATGAATATTGGCATTTCTTAGTCGACCTCCTACACGAATTAATCCGTCGGTATCTAAGAACGGATTAAGAGATAACATTTTGCTTTTAGCTGGAAGTGTATTCCGTGCTTGCAAGCATTGGATTTCAGTGCCGAAAATGGCATTCTGTGCTAATTTAATGAGTTGAATTTTTGATTGAGACATTTCTGTTGGGCTAAGCATCTTTGGGTCAATTTGGTGCTCTTTAGTTGATTCAACACATGCGTTCCTGCATTTATGAATGAACCTGATGCAATATGCAACTACGCGTTGTAGTTTGGTAAAACTTGAGAATCTCTCAAACAAGTCATTGATGTTTGACTGGGTTGTTGTAAGATGACTTGATCGTCTTTGTTCAGCCTCAATCCGGTTAGCTAAAATTGGCTTCGATTTGGGCCAACTTTCTTCACTACCTTGCAGCCAATGAGGTCCATGCTACCATAATTGATGATCAATTAATAATGATGATTTAACTCCTCTGGAATTACAGTCGGCTGGATTGTCACCAGACCTTATATGTTGCCAAGATTTAATATCGATTAAGCCTTGAATTTCGGAGATTCTATTAGCCACGTAAGTTTTATACTTGTTTGGGTGGCTACGTATCCAAACTAATACAATAGAAGAATCTGTCCAAGCAAATGTAGGAACTTGTTCAAATTGTAGATCTACTTTGACTCGATTTATGAGTCGTGCTAACAATACTGCACCACATAATTCGAGACGTGGAAGCGAAACGGTTTGACGGGCGCTACTTTTGACTTTGCCATAAGTAAGTTTACTTGAACTGTTCCTTCTTCATTAACAACTCTAATGTAGACAGCAGCAGAATAGGCTTGATTAGAGGCATCTGAGAAACCATGTATTTGACAAGTGGATAAGTTACTTGTGGTATGTATCCAACGTGGTATCTTGATACTACCTATATGATGTAATTCTATTTTGAATTCCCGCCACTGCTTATCAATGTGTGCTGGTATTGGTTCATCCCATGAACATCCTGCAAGCCATAAGGCTTGCATCAAAATTTTAGCACTAATTACAATTGGAGATATCCAGCCTAGTGGATCGAAAAGCGTTGCGATTTCTGAGAGAACAGAACGCTTTGTAGAGAGGCAATCGAGTCTCTTTCTGTATTGTAGTGTGAAGCAATCAGATCCTGGATACCAATGAATGCCTAAAGTTTTTACAGACTCATCGCTTGCTAGTCGCAAAAGGAGTTGAACTTCTCTATAAGTTTCGGGAATCCTTGATAGTAGATCCGAGGAATTGCTGACCCATTTTCTCAAGTTAAACCCTCCTAAAGATAATAGATTGAGTAGTTGATCTTGTATATTGAATGCTTCTTCTATTGTATCTGATCCTGTAAGAAGGTCATCAACATAGAAGTCTCGCAATACTAACCTTGCAGCTTCAGGATATTTGTCGGCTTCATCGAAGGCTAGCTGATTGAGCGTTTTTATTGCGAGATATGGGGCTGGCGTGGTGCCAAAGGTTACGGTGGTTAATTTGTAATCTTGTATAGGCTCGTTGTGATTATTTCTCCAAACTATTCTTTGATAGTTTTGATCTGGAGCTTGAACCTTTATCATTCTATACATTTTTTCTATGTCAGCCGACATAGCGAATTTATACTTTCGCCATCTGAGAATGATGGAAAAGAATTCAGACTGCAGTACTGGACCAGTATGCAGCTGTTCGTTTAGACTTTTTCCATTAGTTGTTTTTGCCGAAGCATCAAAGACGACGCGAACCTTTGTAGTGGTGCTATCTTTGATCACAGCATGATGAGAAAGATAGTAGCTTTGCTCGTTACTTACTATCTTGCTAGCCACTGTCATGTGACCTAATGTCTTGTATTCGTTTATACAAGCTCTGTATTCCTGATAAAGTTCAGGATTACGTTCTAATTGTCGTTCTAGGCTATAGAACCTACGTAATGCCATACCACGAGAATCGCCTAAACTAGGACTTTCTGCGGTGAAAGGCAGACGAACTTCGTAACGGCTTGTGCGTTACGAACATGAGTTTTTTGATAAAACTCTTCACATTCTTGATCTGCTTTAGACAGCTTTCTTCCTGGATTAACTTCTTCAGTTTCCCAAAACTGACGTAGAAGGTTATCCAGTGAAGAGTCGTCGTCGTAGTGAACTTTTGCTGTTAACGCAGATGCCTTTCAAAATGTGGAAGTATTTTGGAGTTTTCCGAAGAGTATCCATCCGAGGGTACTGTTTTGGGCAACAGGTGTTCCTGGAGGACCTTTCCGTAAACCTTCCAAGAGGATTTCACTATATACATCTGCTCCTAAAAGCAGGTCAACTTTTCCTGGTTTAAAGAAAAATGGATCGGCAAGTGGTAGCTGATGTATATGATTCCATTCTTTGTTTGGAATGGTTGAAGGAGGTAAAATGTCCGTAATTGTATCCACTATAAGGGCTGTAACTGTAGTTGCCTTAGTTGTGGTTGAATAAGGATAAATGTTCAATACAGTTTGTTTTTGAACATTTGTAGTTTCAGTTTTTCCCAGACCAGTGATTTGAATTTCCACGTTTGTAGTGGATGATTGCAGCTTACGTGCGGCGGCTTGGGTTATAAATGAAACTTGAGAGCCTGAATCTATCAGTGCCCTTAATACCAACATGTTTCCCTTTTTGGTAGGAACGTTTAACAATGCTGTGGCAAGCAGTGCTTGTTTGGTACGTTGGTTTTGCGTAAAGCGTGTGAAGAGAGTTATTGGATGTGGAAGGTGAATTGCAAGGTTGAGCTTCTGATTTCTGCTCCCTTGGCTTGAATTGGGTCGAGACCCTTGGAGTGGCATTATTCCTGTGAAGTTAAGAATGATGCCTCCTTCCACATCGCTGAGATGAAAACTTACTCGTACAAGTTTTCGTGCTATGGCCTTTTGATAGGCAGTTATTACACAATTGATTTGATGTGACAATTTTGAATTTATTGTCTACATCGAGTTTTATAAATTTCGGACATTTAAATAATCGGTGCTGCTCTTTGCACAAGGTCATGCTTGGGTAGATGACGTAAAATGGGTTGATGCTCTCGGGACATGAGCATTCTTGGAGGCTAGGGACGGTTTCTTATCGACTATGGCTTCTAAAATTCTAAATCTAGATTGTAAAAATAATTTTAAGGATTCGAAGGTGGGAAGTCCTTCTGCAGTATTTACTTCTTGTTCCCATGAGCGGTGCGTTTCTGCTGGTAAGCATTGTACCAACATGTAGATGAGAATTGCATCCCATTGCTTAGTGGAAACTTGCAATGCCTCGAGTTCAAAGATACATTCCGAAGACTTATCTAGCAAGGTTTTGATAGCCTTGGCTGACTCGTGAGCTGCTTTAGGTAGATTAAAGAGTGCTTTCAATTGGGCATTTACCAAAACTCGTTTATTATCATACCTTTCAAGCAATATCTTCCATGCGCTGTCATAACTCGAGTTGGTCATAGGAAATTGACGCAATAAGTGCTCTGCTTCTCCAGATACACTTGATTTCAAATAATGCAATTTCTGCACCGGAGATAACGCAGAATTTGAATGCACCAGGGAATTGAATAAATCGTGAAAAGGTCTCCAGGAATCATAAGAACCTGAGAATTTTGGGATTGTGATGCTCGGTACTCTGAGACGATGAAGTTTCATGTTCTGATTTTGAGCTTGATGCAACCTTTGTTCCGAATGCATCTAATGCATCCCTAAGGATACCTCGAAAGTTAAAATATTGATTTTCCACTTTTGAAAATTGATCATTTGCGAAATAGTCGTACTTTTGAAGTTCACTATCTTCCAAAGCCTGCGTGGCTTGAATAATTGTATAGTGATCTTTCTTGTAATCTGACCAAATTTCACTTAGAGCGGTTAATCGCTCGGAAATAAGACCTTTCGTTCGTTTTTCTACATCAGTTTTGGTGTAGTTATTGAACGATTTTTCAAATATTATTGCGGAAGTTTTTGAAGTGTAGACATAATGAAAAGATTGATAAAATAAAACACTTGACCTTAAATCCGGCTCGAAGGACCATTAAACGTACTGCCCGTAGTTAGAACGTACACGCAAATTTGAATTTACTGAAGACTGCAATGAATGCACTGATAATTATGGATTAAGATCAGTGGTCTATCTTCTTATAACTACAAAAACACTGTCCACTTCTTTTAACGTTCCTTAAACTGACACTTGTTTCTTGGATTTTCTCACTACTTGTATTCAGATCAGATTAAATATAAGGAAATAGGTCAGAGATGCACACACACTAGAAAACACACTTAATAACACAGATTTGTAATGCACGATTTCCAAAAATAGATATGTTGAGACAAAACTCTGTACATAAGTTTGGGTCTGAGATTTTTGTATTACACTAAAACACTTATTAGCACCAAGTTATAATATAAGATCGTCAAAAATGTAATAAAAATATATGTGTAAAATAGATATGCACATGAAATGTATAATATATATATGTGTATATAAGTCAAAATATAGTCAAATAGATATATGAATAAGTATTAAAATGTTACAAGTGGCTGGTACTCACCGCTCCAAACTTGGCATTTGAGGAGGTTGGCTTTAAGCTAATGTTATGATCCTTCGTTCTAATATTTTATTAGAACAATTCTTTATTCCCGTCTAGACCAGGAATAAAGTGTTAATGTTAGTAATTTTGATCTCAGTCAAGACCCGAGATACAATATGCTTTAAATCAGTCAATACCCGAATTAAAGTCTTATCTTAACTTCAGTCAAGACCCGAAGTAAGATTCTTTATTTCAGTCAAAACCCGAAATAAAGTGTATGTTAGTATGTGACTATTCCAGTCAATCCCCGAAATAATGCTCTTTAAATCAGTCAATACCCGACTTAAAGTGTTATCTTGACTTCAGTCAATACCCGAAGTAAGATTCTTTATTTCAGTCAAAACCCGAAATAAAGTGTTTGTTAGTAAACGATTATTTCAGTCAATCCCCAAAATAATGCTCTTTAAATCAGTCAATACCCGACTTAAAGTGTTATCTTAACTTCAGTCAAGACCCGAAGTAAGATTCTTTATTTCAGTCAAAACCCGAAATAAAGTGTTTGTTAGTAAATGATTATTTCAGTCAATCCCCAAAATAAAATGAGTATTAGTATTAGTAAAAGTTCTATATCAGTCGATACCCGATTTAAATTTTAGTCCCTACCTAGTCAACCTATCCCAAGCGATGCCAAGTGCAAAAAGAGATCGAGATCAGTCAGCTTGTCGTTTATATAGCCCTTGCTTGCACACGACACCACTGATAGAGTAGCAGCGGCGCATGATTACAAGAATTGGCAATGCAGCTGTGCTCTTACGGGACTAGCGATAAAATTTGCCTAGCAACGAACAAAAATGCATAGCAATAAGTAATTTTGAGCTTCACATGCTGCTGTGTTAAATTAATTATATTTGCAAAATATTCTCTCTATCATGTTGCGAAGAAATTCCCGTTGGATGGTACTTGTGATGATGATAATGATAGAGTTGCAAATTGATCGGCTTGATCTGATTGTATTTGTGCCATGCATTGTAGGCTACATGACAACACATGTTTTTGTTAGATGTCGTACCCATTTTTAGGAAAATTGTAATTAGATTGAATTTATTTTTGTTTTTCAGATATCAATTTTAGCATGATATTTTGTAATATGATCCCTTTTCAGGAATGGTTTTTACCACGGATCTAACTGGTTTAAACAAATGGAAATAATTTTTATTTGATCTGCTCGTTGAGGTTTATAATTTTGTATTGTATTCGTGCAATCTGTTATGTAAAAGACAAATACATAACTTTGTTGGGTTGTGTACCTGTATTTTTATCAAGAAAAATCAGATTTGAGACAAGTTTACTAAATTTTTTATGCTTTGTTTTCAGCATACTTTCTTTTCAGAAGTTGCCTGTTTGTAAAAATATATTCGAAGCAATTTGGTTCGAACACTGATAACAGCTAAATAGTTTTCAAACAGCTCTGATAACAGCTAAATAGTTTTCAAACTGGTCTGGTCGACAGACGGAATCCCCTGTGAAATGCTTGATTATACACTTATATATACATATAATACACTTCTGGATGAAGGTCAAGGATCAGACTCCCTTCCGGTTTCCATGGTGATGTCAGGGGTCAAGGTCGAGCCCACGTGTAAATGTTTTTTTCTCAAGCCATCCTAACATTCTGGGTAAAACGCTCAACCGCCCGATTAGGAGCTCGCTGTAGTGGGCAAATATTATTCGGGAGCTCTGGGCTTAGTAGGGAAATTGAATAAAAAGAATACCATATATAAAATATTATTATTGATTGATTATAAATTGAAAAATATTAACATTTAATTCTTAAGGTATCATTCTAGATTAACATTTAATTCTGAAGGTGTAATTCTATATTAGGCTTCCTTAAAGCGGTTACCCTATAATTATAATATTTTCCTTTATTTTACAATAGTGTATATCATCTTAAACTATAATACAATTAAAACAAACTATTTCATTAAATGGTATTTTAGCTATAATACAATTTTTATTTACAATACATATCTTAGACTAGCCTTAGATTATATGTTTTCTGCGTCTGCTCCTTGCTGTTCTGATTGAATAGAGTTATGTCCCCATGGTAGAGTATTCAAACATTCGACGTAGTCTTCGAAATTGATATGCCTCTGGACTACATTAGTCTTTACTCCTTTTGCTTTCTTTACAGTTTTTCCATCGTTTATACGTAGAATGTACATTTTCGAGCGCAAGCCTGCAAATTCGCTCATGATTTTCCCATTCAGCTCATCCTTCATTAGACCAGGAATCTTTTTATTCATGAGCTGTAAATTGAATTGATTATCTTCTGGGTAATCACTTGAATCAAATTTGTTTATATTTTCATACACTCATATGCACTTTTCTCTTCAAGTTCATATATTAGAAAATCTGTATCTGTATACATGACTTTACATTTCTCTATAAATTCACGCTGCATAAAACTGTAGTGGAAATCATAGAGGCATATCTTTGAAATTTCCAAAACTGCCAGTCCAATATAGAGGGGCTTATTGGATAAGATTTTGAGTCGCCTTAATTCCACAGCAACTAAATTCTCATCAAATATCGTTGCACTGTGGAAGTCTGGTGCCGCAATCCGAGCTTTTGCGCCATAGCGACCTTCCCACTTTACGCAAAGCTTTATATCGCTATACTTGCGAACATTTTCCATGGTCTTACCAAAAGCTGCATTATTCATATTCTTATAGCTGTCCTTCTCATGATCGCTGGTAGCCTGCTTCCGTTTGGTGGTATTTAAGTCAATATATGGTTTAAGCCAAGCTGATTGGTTGAATTGAAGAATCCGGTGCAGTTTTTTCAGGATGAGGCCATGTGATAAGCATTGCTTCAAATTTCGGTAGTGTATAACATATTTAGTTTTAGGATGTAAAGTTGTCAAAAGCATTTCTAATTTTGCTCCAGGTGGTGCTGCATGCTCAGAGCAAAACGGTAAATCCTTATGTGTATCATGTAGATGTTGAGGATAGTCCAAGTCGACTTCGAATATGTATCCAATTGGTGAATCATCAGGAATCTCGAAAACGTTGATATTGGGAGCATCAACCCATTTGAATCCTCCGGTTGGTAAATGCTGTGACATGGCCCATCTATAAAGGTTATTTACATCATAATACATCAGGTATTTCTCTTTCTCGTCAGGCTTAAAATCATCCATATATTTATTATTTGCTTTACTGTATCTGTTCGAACATTGACTTATACCACCTCGAATGCCTCTCTCTATGAATAGCAGTATATCTACGTCGGTTATCAGCTCTAATTTCACATTAGTGTATTTTAGCATAGCATCCCATGTTAGGCCTGGCATGGTGTAATAATGTGCTGGATCTAAATTGTATGTCTTCATGCACACTTCTCGAAAGTTCTCAAACACATCGGCCAATAGGAGAACATCAGTCTTAAGGTATAGATCTGAATATTCACTAAGTGTTTGTATTTCAAATTTTTGCCAGACCTCTTCAGCATGATTGTAGTCCTCAGGAGATATAGCACTGTCAGTCAGTTTATTGTAGAACGCTTCCTGTGTTGGCAAGCTCCGGAAATCCAATTTATCCCAGTCATCAATAAAATCATATGGGAAGACACCCTTGCGTGTAAGAAGTTTGATAGTGTCATCATCCAATCCCTGCCATACTGATCTTGTAATGTTTAATTTATCCATCGGCAGCAATGATGATAGCTTATCTAAAGATTCAGCCATAAAACGGAAGGAATCGATGAATCTGAATTTTATGTAGCTGCCTGTCGTGGCTGTGACATCATGACTTAACTAGCAGCAGGTGTACGACTAATTAAGCAGTTTGCAGTATCTAAGCATTTTACTTCACACGGTTAAATGCTTGGCGATTGCGAATTGTTTATTAAAAAACTGTCGCATCCACTGCTGTTGTAATTAAGCATTAAGCCAGGGTTAAGTAATTCACTTCGCATAGTGAAATGCTCAGCTGGGCTTACTGTTTGTTTACTAACAGTATTGGGGTCTCCAGCTGACGGCAGTGACTGATGTAATGCTTTGCGATTAATTGCAAGGTATTGCACTGGTCACTGGGTCAGAGTCGCTTCCGCCTGTAATGATTTTAACAGGTGACCCGACTTGCGAGTGGATCAGGTTACTCAGTTGTGTTTTTGGCGATTAGGAGTTAAGAGCTATAAGTGTGGATCAGAAGCTCGAGTTATATTAGATATTATTCGAAGTACTTTATTGAATAAAGTTTTTTTTATGTGGATTACGCGAGTGTTTTGCTGGGGACACGACAATTTGGCGCAGCCGGTGAAACTAAGGTAAGAAATGTGATGATTTCTTACTGTGGTGTTTTTTTTTGTATTGTTTTATTTACGAGTAAAAAATTTAAAACTTCTGGTATTTTTATTTTTGTTTTTGAAAAAAAAATCTGTTTAATTTAATTTACTTTTCAGGTTAAAATTAAGAAGTGTTAAATTAAGTTTATTAAGTTGGATCTTTCAGCCTAAAGATACTATTGTAATGTTGAGTGTGAGTTTTGGTGTTAAGCGTTAATAGTTATGGGCGTTTGAAAGTTTTCTCGTGTGCTAGGTGAGCAATTTAAAATATAAGTAGTTATTTCATCGGGGTTTTTCTTTTTAAAAATTTGGGCTTTGTTTTGTTAGCGACGGTTTTGCGCATATTTTTCGTGATCGTATACATTATTATTCTAATCATTGATCTTCATGTTTGTTTTGTGATGATTTTATATTCTCTTCATTGTTTTTGTGTTGCGAATGAATCAGTGGAATTTTCGTATAAAGTGGAATTTTCGTATAAAGTAAATAATGTAAAACTAGTTGATAAGAAATGATAACTTTTGCTGTGTTAAAATAGAATTTTAAAGTAAGTCATTATTGAAAATATTTAGAGCCACACCCAAGTAAATCTATTCTCTGTTTTTTTTTATATGGAGAAAATGGATAAAAGTAAGAAAATCATAACTTTTTTGTAGCTTGTTTTGTTGGAAGAGATTGTTTTTTTTGCTAAGCTCTTAGTGGTCTAATTCTCTCTCGTTTTTATTAACAAATATATTTTTTAATACATGTTACAGACAAAGAGAAGTGTTAAATTATTTGATGTGAAGATAAAGCAAAAAGTGTGTGAGTCAGTGAGTGGCGTATAATTGTGAAATATCATGTGCGATTTTATATTATAAGAAACTAAGTATTGAATGTTTCTTATAAAAAATAAACCAAACTTAATTCGCTAAATCCATGGATGTAGGTAAACAAAGTGCACTCTCCTTCCTGTTATCAAAAAACACAATTCAATAAAGGAAAAAATAAATATATATATATCTAAAAAAAAAAAACTCAGAATATACATACCTACCTACATATAGATTAGATAACAAAAGGTAGGGGAATATATGTGTTTATGTATTTATTTGGCCAAGAAAGTGATGGTGATTTTCCGATAAATTTAAAATTTTTGCTGAAAGTGAAAGTTAAGTAGTGTTGAAAGGGATCCCACAGTGTGAAAATTTTAGGTATGCATGTAGTCGTGATGAGTTATATGAACATATTCTTGGAATTTTAAAAATTCACTGGCCTTTTGCCGATATTGGTTAAGTGCAAATATATAGTCTTTGCAATTGTTGTCAAATGGAATCTCTGATTATTTTTTTTATTTTTATGGTAATAAATTTAGATAAAGGGCTTTTCTCGTTTCCACTTCATTTTGATAGGTTTGGTTCCTCTTTCTTGGTGTGCTAAGTAGTGTTGCAAGAGAATGCTGCTAGTCTTACCATATTTCAGCTAAAAAAAAAAAAATTACACTTACACATGTTGCTACAATCCCTGAGACAGAGTATATATCATTATTAATTTTCTACAACATTAAGGCAAGTGGTTCAAAATCTTTTGAACCATTTAGAGGTTCTTTTTGTGTATTGTATGGTAATAATAAGTATTTCTGTTTCGTGCCGGTTTTGCGAGGTATCGTTGGGGTTTGTTGAATTCCTATAGCTCTAACGTGATTCCACTAAGTGGATCTAAAAAATTTAATTCTTTTAAAGTTGTCGGTAAAGTACGGCCACCGTGCCAAAATGCAGTTAGTTACACTCTGTTTTAAAATTTTATGCGCTTTTACTTAAATTGGGAATACATTTAATAAGTATTCGAGTACTCGCGAAGAATCTTTCTGGATTAAAAGTCTCTGTCAGATTTATGTTGGAGCATATGTACGTACGTTTTAGGTAATTCAGTAAGATACAAAAGCGCTGATAGGTATGATCAATGAGAGGCGGTAAGAAGTATATTTCGCGTACCTGTTAATGTCGGTGTTAAGAGTGCTAAGTGATAAGTGACAAGTGTAGTGGTTATAATGGAAATATGTACGTGAGGTATAACAGTCTCACAGTCCTAAATGTCAACAGGAAGAAGCAATATCTTAACTAGGGAGGAATTGTCACGCTTTCAGGCCCAGGAAAGGGAGTTAGAGATAAAAGCACAGGAACTGAAGGAAGGCCAAGCAATATTGCGGAATTACGAGCAGGACTGGGAATATATTGGGGAACATATAACGGCAGAGTTACAGAAACGGTGGACAAGAGAGGAAGAGAAGGAATTGTTAAAGAAACTGAATGAGAGTGCTAAAAGCAGTACAAAGGGCGAAGCTTTAGACCTATTGGTAACAGCAGCATTCGAAATTATCCAGAGCCGTGAAGTAGAAGCAGAGCAAGAATTGGAAGAAATCCAAAAAGAGAAGAAAGGGCTGATAAAGAAAATAGATTCACTAAAGGCACAGTTAAGAGAGGCTGAGGAAACTACAGCGGGGTTAGAGGAAGAGTTGGGGCTCGAGCGATCTTCACAGAGAAAACCGATTCAAGAGGGTAATAAGGTGAGTACGAGTAAAGGGTTCAGGCCAAGGAAATTGTTATTTTGGGAACAGCATAAAGAACCAGAAGAAAATTTAGAAAGAGAGCTAATCAGAAGAAAGAAGCAGGAAGTAGCGCCGAGTGGAAAAGTAAGAACAGAGCAGAACCAGATAAGGCCAGAGGAAAGAAACTTCACAGGGCAAGACAACATGGCAGACGTGCATGAAAAAGTGATGGATCTAGTATCCAAGTATGTACCTATACTATCTGGCGAAAGATCGTCCAAACTGGCGAAGGAAGTGTATCGCTTTCTGAGCTGCAGTAAGGATCTACACGATAGACTGACAGAGGAGGAGCAGAAGATTTTTATCAGGTGCATAAAGTATCGCCTAACGGACGATGCGTACTACTTGGTAAGCTCACAGGAACCAAAAGATTTTGATGCTTTACAGCAAGTAATCAATTCGGCCTACATACCAAAAAAATCGTTTAGCGAATTGCGAACGGAAATGCTGGCATGCAGGCAGAGGCCTGGTAAGGATATCAGGGAGTTCGCAGACCGGATGAAGGAATTGCTCGACCAAATAAAAGCGGCGGTCTCAGCGAAATACCCAGGAGGTGATACAGGATTGATAGCAGAATTAGAGGCAGATGCAGTAGCGACATTTAAAGCTGGCGTTAGGAGTAAACCTACTCAAGTATACCTCACTGGACGGAAATTCGATTCGCTAGAAGGAGTACAAGAGGAAGCTACATACTATGAAAAAGATGCACAAAGGCTCCAAGTAAGAGACCCAGAAGTGGTACAGGCAGGTTGGAGGTCTAACTCATTAGGTACGCAAAACAGTTGGGGAGCAGGCGAGGCCGGCCCCAATCGAGTTCAGCGACCGCAAAGACCAATTTATTCCACTGCTAGGCCAGTATCACCCATAAGATACCAAGGGCCGGCAGCCAGGGTAACCCCACCGAGAACCATTCATTGCTTTAAATGTGGACAACGGGGTCACATTGCGAAAGAATGTAGGACACAGCCCCCTTACTGCACCAAGTGCAACAGCTATGGTCATGAGGTAGCGGGCTGTAGGAAACAGCAGGTACGTTTCGCAAATACTGCGGTAGGTAGTCCAGGTGAATGTATTCAGCCCGTATCGGGAGTTCTCTATTGTCAATTCTGTAGGACATGTGATCACTATACAGAAAACTGCCTCAGAAAGTACCTAGCAGAACGCGCTGACCAACTGGAGGGAAACGGGGAGCGGCAGCTGGGGAATTCGTCCACAGCTGCCTTCCATTAACAAACTCCAGAGACACATCGCCGAGGGGGGATGATATTTCAGTAGACTTAAGTTTATTGAATAATTGTAGCATCACAGTTGAAGCAGACATAGGGTTAACAGGTAAGTTAAATCTTTTGGTTGATACCGGGTCCACATGTAATTTAATAAAATTTAATAAGATAAAAAAAAACACGTTTATTCAGCCTCAACGAACTATTACTATTGGGGGTTTATTTGGGGCTCAAGGAAAGTCCGTAGGGGTTTGTCAATCCAAGTTATGTATAGATACTGAAGAGCATGCTTGCGAGTTCAATGTAATTTATGACACAGACTCAATACCAGCTGACGGAATACTGGGTATTGAATTTCTTAAGGATAGAGCTATCATCGACTGCATCAACCAAAAACTATCAATACGGAATGTAAAAAGGAACAAGGAGGAGAAGCCTCTTTTTGCGAATGTAAGAGGAAAAGAAAGTATTAACGTAGTGACATTGGCCAAAGCTTGTCAAAGAAGCGTTAGTCAATCTAGTAACAAAAATCCTCGAGAAATCTCAACAGAAACAGTGAAACAGAGCATTAAAGAGAGAATTACAGAGCTAAAGGACATTATTGGTAAAGCGATGGCAGCCTCAGACAGCATAGACCGGTATCTAACACAGATAAACAAGAGAAACGAGAGAGTGAAAAAGATGACGGAAGGCCTTGCCCAAAAACAATCCCAGCAGAAAAACGAGATGAAGGTCACCCGGGATGCAAAGGCGCTGAAACATGAACACAGGCGGGGAAATACTTTGACCGCAACCCTTCATACGGAGGCTGGTCAACTAGATGATCGCCTGGTAAGGGATGAGTTCATAACATGGCCTACAGGCATGTGGGGTGAAGAGCAGGTGAGAGTAGCTGTTGAACGGGAAAACGAGCTAGGGCATCCTCGCACGGAAGTCCAGCTCAATAATCCCCGGATGAAAGCTTCTGCACTTGTTCTTGAACGCGAGAGCACGAATGGATCAATAATACGCTTGAAACCCAGAACAGAGCAACTGGTGAGAATCCCAGTTGAGAGTGAGGCTGAAATGCTATGTATGGCCGAAGAAATATGTCCTGGAGTGTATTGCGGAAATACAATAATCAGGCCTAGGAATGGACAAGCCTTTGTGGGAATCATAAATGCTAGGACTGAGGCCGTGGAGGTAAAAGATTTCAAACCAAAGTTAGAAGGACTGAACCGGTATTAAGTAGTACCACTAGCGGATAGTGAAGGGAAGTGTAATAAAAGGCAACAGCGACTAAAATTAATGAAACAATCACTGTTGTTGGGAGAAGATCTCAATCCAGAGGAGAGGGAATCCGTGACTCAGCTCTGTTACGAATACAGTGACATTTTTCATTTGCCAGGAGACAAACTGACCTATACTCCAACAAAAACCTTTCAATTACCTCTAATGGCCAACACAGGACCCATACATAGAAAGCAGTACCGAATGCCGGAAGCTCACAGAGAAGAGTGTAAAAAGCAACTCGAAAAATTGTTAGAGGATGACATAATAGAGCATAGTGATAGTCCATTTAATTTTCCAGTACTCCTGATACCCAAAAAGGGTACTGATGAAGCTGGGAATCGCAAGTATAGGTTGTGCGTAGACTTCCGTGAACTCAACAAGGTCTGTATCCCTTGTTCATATCCACTTCCGCGAATTGAGGATATTTTGGATCGACTAGGTCATTCTAGGTACTTTTCAACGTTAGATTTAGCTAACGGATATCATCAAGTACTAATCGATCCAGCAGATAGAGAGAAAACGGCTTTTAGTACCAATTTCAATCATTTTCATTATAAAAGATTGCCATTTGGGCTAAAGGCAGCGCCTCCATTTTTTCAATCGCTCTTAAACAGCATATTAACAGGGTTACAGGGAGTAAAATGTTTCGTGTATCTCGATGATGTTGTGATATTTGCAAAAAACTTAGACGAACACAACGATAAGTTAAGGCAAGTATTCCAACGTTTTCGGGATCATAACTTGAAACTACAACCTGCTAAATGTCAGTTTCTAAAAAAAGAAGTGGTGTATCTGGGTCATGTATGCTCGGAACTGGGAGTAAAGCCAGATCAACGTTTAGTGGAAGTCGTAAAGACATTTCCAAGGCCAAAGACAGTGCGACAGGTACAGTCTTTCCTGGGGCTAGCTAATTACTATCGGAAATTCGTCCCTAACTTCTCACTAATCATGGCTCCAATTAATAATTTATTACGGAAAAAGGTAAGGTTTGATTGGGGACCCAAATGTGATAAATCATTCACCCTGATAAAAGAGGCTTTCACTACGCCTCCATTATTAGCTTATCCGGATTTCACGAAGGAATTCACGTTACTGACGGATGCTAGTGGTGAATCCCTAGGGGCAGTTCTAGAGCAGGAAGGAAGGCCCATCAGTTACGCCAGTCGCACACTCAATCCGGCCGAGAGGAACTACTCGACAACTGAACGTGAACTACTAACCATAGTCTGGGCCGTAAGTAACTATAAATGCTATCTGTTGGGCAGGCATTTCAAAGTAATTACTGACCACCAACCTCTTCGGGGTGTTTTCAAGGTTAGAGATACGACGTCACGCATGGTACGATTTCATCAGAAATTGTCAGAGTATGATTTCGAGATTTTATATAAAAAGGGAAGAGAAAATGGCAACGCGGATGCTCTAAGCAGAATACCCCAAAGAATAACAGAAGCCAAATTCGAGGAGAGCGAAATGCATCCATGCCTAGCTATCACTCGGGCACAAGCTCGAAGAGAAGATTCCGAAGTAAATGATACATCACCTATGGAATCCGAAGAGGAATGGGGTGACCTCGATGAGGCAGAAGTAATAGCAGGAAAGGTGATGGGTGATCCGAACCCACAGCATATCACAGATCCAGATGAAGTTGAGCCGATCTTGAAGGACTTCCATGACTCTCGGTTTGGAGGACATCTCGGAAGAGATAAGACCTTAAAACGAGTAAAGCGCTTCTATCATTGGAAAGGGATGAAAAGGGATATCGCGAAGTATATTAGGCGCTGCCCGCAGTGTCAGAAAAATAAACACAGTCGAGCTACTAAGATGCCGTTGGTGATCACTACAATCTCAAGCAAACCTTTTGAGAAGGTGTACGTCGATTTGGTGGGACCATTGCCGTTGAGTCACAATGGCAACAAATACATCTTATCCTTGGTGGATGATCTCACTAGGTTCGTCGACTTCGTAGCGATCCCGGATCAGGAAGCGAATAATGTGGCACGAGCACTGTTCGAGCAAATTCTCAGCCGATATACTCTACCAAAACAATTAGTTACTGATCAAGGAGCGAATTTTACAGGAGACGTGCTGAAGGCCCTCTGTAAGATGTTGAGAATAAAAAAATTACAGACTACTGCCTATCATCCGCAGTCAAATGCCGTAGAGAGACAGCATTCCACGTTAGCAAGCTATTTGAGAAATTTTGTAGCTCACGCCTACAACAACTCGGTGCATTCGGGCACAAAATTGACACCAATGGAAACTTTATTCGGATTCGTCCCGGAAGTTCCCAGTAGCTTGCAGCGGAAGCCTGAACCGCTATACAATGCCGATAAATATCATAATGTGTTACGGTTTAAATTGCAAAAGGCATTCGAACTAGCAAAGCAAAACTTGATCAAAAGTAAATTGTCCGCCAAGAAGTACTATGATAGATCCGCGAGGGCGATAGAGGTGCATGTCGGTGAAAAGGTTCTGGTTAGGGACCCGGCTCGGGCGGGAAAACTGTCGTCAATCTTCAAGGGTCCTTATGAAGTAATTTACGTTCATAGCCCAGAGAATGTAACAATCATTATCGGGAGAAAGCTCAAACGGGTTCACGTGAATCGGTTAAAAAAATTTGAATGATACTGTTATTTAGTAAATTTTGTTTTTATTTTACCTTACAGGTAAAGCAGCAAAATCGTACAAGAACGGACGAAAGAAGAGACCTAGTGGCCCGATTCGGAGTCCGTTCAGGAGACGGACGCTAAAAGAAGCCCAGAAGAGCCGGCAAGGCATAAACATATACATTTGTAGAGGAAATTTAATATTGGAAGGAAAAGATCATTAATAAAAAAAAAAGAGAATTTAAAAAAAAAATAATAAGTAAAAAAAAAAAAAAAAAAAAATAAAAAAAAAACAGAGAGAAGTAAAAACAAAAAGGGTAAGAAAAAAAAGAGAGAATTAAAAAGAAACTAAAGTAAAGAGAGTAAGAAAAAAAATAATAATATTAAAGTAAAGAATAAGAATTAAAGTAGCGAGAGAAAGAAGAAAAAAGAAAACATACTCATTGAAAAAATTGGTAAATAAAAAGAAAAGTTAAGAAAAAGAAAAAAAAAGCAATTGGAAAGAGAAGTGTAAAAAAGAAAAGAACACTTATAAAAAAAAAAAGGTAATTGAAAAAAAAAGGACGAAAGGTGGTAGAGAGAGAGAGAAGGAGGAAGTGGATAGATAGTAGAATAAACTAAATCTGTACCGTGATTTATTTTATTTTACTAAATAATAATAAAAATCGTACTAAATAAATTATATACAGAGTGGTTTCTTTTATTTTTGTATACTAGGTAGGATAAAATTAAGAAGGTTGTCATATAGTTAGTTGGGAGAAGTTAAGAAGCTGAATATGGAAGCAGTCGCCATAATCTTGTTGATGTTCATCAGTTTGTCATACGCTGGGCAGGCTGGCTACAATATAAAGCCCATAATGCAGTCCGGAGTATTGTTCGAGCAAGTAGGAAAAGCAAACTTTTACACTAGGCATTGGACTATTCTATCCAAAGTAGAAATGCCGGACTTGGCGGTCGAGCTGGAGTTCGCAAACAATTGCAGCAAGCTGGTTATACAGCTCTGCACAAAAATCAACCACAGAGAGAGAGAACTCGGGAACAGATGTGAGCTAGCCACTAAGGAAATAGGAAGTTGGATGGCGAAGATTAGGAGACAGGATGATGAGTTGAAGCACCACACCCATGCGGAACCGACTCTTCGAAGGAAACGATCTTTCTTTGATGGTATAGGGTCCCTGTCAAAAACACTTTTCGGGACCATGGATCACGCAGATTCGGAAAATATCTACTCGGCTTTGAGGGATCTAGATGGAAAAGAAAACCGCACCTTCACCTTGCTTCAAGAGCAAACAACAGTGATGACATCGACGTTTAATCTATTCAATGCGTCGCGCGTTCAGGCAGCAGCAGAGCGAGAGGAACTTTGGAATAAAATCAATGCCATCACCGCCGCGCAGCAAAGTCAAGACCTGGAGATAACAACGTTAACACGGAGAGTGGAGATAAATGAAATACTGACACTAATGACCCTCCAACTGCGAGAACTCAGCGATGTCCAAGAAGGTTATGCGAACATGTTAGTCGCACTGAGCATGGGAAAACTTCACCCCATGATTATTCACGCCCGGCAGCTAACAGAAATTATGACGAACGCTACAAAACAATTGGATTTAGCAGAGGAATTTCTGGACTTCCAATTGTTGACTCAAATTGCTAAGGTGAGCGCAATGCAGGGTCCGCAGCACATTATGGTCAGAATAGACATTCCTCAACCGGAGAGAGTGGCTTTTGAACTGCACAAAGTATACACCATTCCCGCAGTAGTTGATGAGGACGGCTACCATGTATATGAGTTGGGAGCCGAATTTCTAGCAGCAAATAATCACGATCGCCAGTATGTCCTGCTAGACTATCAGCAATATGAGAAATGCCAACAACTGACAACCCTCGAAAATCATTTGCGTTTCCTGTGCCCACAGTTGGGACCAATCGTCACAGCCATTGGTGATAGCTGTGTACTCAACCTTTTTCGAAGTTTCAACGTCAACCCGCTGGCATGCAAGGAAAAATTCTCCCAAAATGGAATAGTCTAGTCCGCATGATTACCCGAAATCACTGGTTGTTCGTGATGGCCGACAAGACGAAACTAGAGGTAAACTGCCGCGATACACCTACAGCGATTGGAGAACTATGTTCTACCGGAGTATTATCAATCGAGGAGCACTGCCACCTTCAGATCGGCGACCTTTTGATCACATCAGAGGACCACGCTCAGCGAAATATTAGTCTTTGGCAACCCTCATTTTCGGAATTACCATCATGGGATAGCGTGAGCACCAGAAATAGATCTACAAAGCCTATGGCTGATGGCGATCAAAATCGTAAGGTACGGCTGTTAGCTGCCGACAATGCCAACCAAGCCTGGAGAGATCATGCAGCCGAGATACAAAAAATAAATGAGGACATCACACGAGAGGAAATACATCGACAACAAAGTCAGCCCCACACCATCTATCTAGCCGCCACCTCAATAATTGGGCTGTTAAGTATTGCCAGTTTTATGTTAGTAGCAGGAGTTCTGATCCGCAGGAGATGTCGGAAGCAAAAACCAGTACCGGCTAGATCAAGCAGATTGTCGATATTGCCCATCACCCGGAGTTCAATAAAACCCACTGTAACAACAGGACAGCCTACCGAAGACAAGGAAACGAACGATGGCCTCCAAGTAATCGTGCCTACTACAGCAACATTGCCCACAGCAAACCTGCCTACGATAGTCGGAAAACAGCTGGTACAGCTAGCGTAGTAACAACTGTTGTAGGGTTAGATATTTTTGTTACACTAAGTGTTATATTGGGTAGGACAGTGGCAACCTTTAGATAGACGGAATCACTCTGAGTAATTAAACCAATATAAATATTGTATTCAAGTTAAGTGTAAGAATTGCTAAAAAAAAAAAAACATTTGTTCATTTGAAAAAAAAAAAATTTGGAATTAGGTATAAAAATGTTTAAACGAAAGTAAATAGTGTAGTTATGTAATAGGATTAGATAAAACAAATATATGTAGTTAATGAAATCTAGAATCAATTTTTGTATAAGTAAACCTAATCCTAGAAATAATTGTATAGTTTTTATTTGTTATTATGGTAATACTATTTTTAGAAATATCAAAATTAGGGTTAAGAATATAATTAAATTGTAATTGAACAAAAAGATTGTTTGAAGAAGTAAATGAGATCACGAGAAAAGAAAAATAAAAATACATGTTGTTAAATTGGAACTGAATCAAGAGAAGTAGATATTGCTAAGATAAAACGTAGAAGATGTTAAAAAAAAAAAACAATTATTGTATATATACGATAAAATGTACAATGTAGTTGAAATTAAACCGAGCACCCTGATCTAATTCCCCCTGGGAATTAGTCTTTCACAGGGGGGAGGAATGTCGTGGCCCAATATTCAATTCGGTGTGGTTGTGACATCATGACTTAACTAGCAGCAGGTGTACGACTAATTAAGCAGTTTGCAGTATCTAAGCATTTTACTTCGCACGGCTAAATGCTTGGCGATTGCAAATTGTTTATTAAAAAACTGTCGCATCCACTGCTGTTGTAATTAAGCATTAAGCCAGGGTTAAGTAATTCACTTCGCATAGTGAAATGCTCAGCTGGGCTTACTGTTTGTTTACTAACAGTATTGGGGTCTCCAGCTGACGGCAGTGACTGATGTAATGCTTTGCGATTAATTGCAAGGTATTGCACTGGTCACTGGGTCAGAGTCGCTTCCGCCTGTAATGATTTTAACAGGTGACCCGACTTGCGAGTGGATCAGGTTACTCAGTTGTGTTTTTGGCGATTAGGAGTTAAGAGCTATAAGTGTGCATCAGAAGCTCGAGTTATATTAGATATTATTCGAAGTACTTTATTGAATAAAGTTTTTTTTATGTGGATTACGCGAGTGTTTTGCTGGGGACACGACCATGTGCTTGGTGAACGAGATATATCTTTCCTTGTTTATTGGTAAGAGACCAACATTTCCTGGGAAAGATGTAGCTATAAGAATAATGAAGTGGGCATCACATCCAGATAAATTGTGAAAAATGACTGGAACTATGGAGCAATCTTGATACATCAGATTGCATGCATTGTGCGCTGGCCCTCGGTATTTTCCTGTTTAAAGAATTTATGAAAAAAAAAATGAATTGAATTATGATTCTCAGTATTTACCTTATCTTTTTCCTGGAATTCTTCCAGCTGAGTGTGTATTGGATCCAAAATGTTGGATTTAAACCACTCCTCTAAGTTATCATCTGCACTAATTGGAGCAGTTCTCGCTTGGAAATATTTAATGTCTTTTATAATTTCATTGTCACCAGTTTCTTTAACAAATTCAGCGCAAAACGTTGTAGAAACTTTAATATTAAAATAATGTTTTAAGGTATTTTTAACACGGCGCGTAAATAATTTGGCAGCTCGATATGTATTAAATTTGCAATAACACCTTGTCGAATTCTGTCTGCGAATGCTGTCTTTACTTCCTCCCACTTTATAAAATCACTTCTTCTTACGCGAGTAATTCCTCCACCTCGATGGGGAGTTCTCAATAGTGCTCTCAATGCTTTAATTGGCTCAAGACAGCTCTCGAAATGTCGTTTCCTAGCACTCTTATTACATTCCCGAAATTCAACTTGAAATTTATGCATGTTTCTATTGCACTTTTTAACAATATAGTCTTTATTCACTGCATTTTTTCAACACTCCATCACATCTTTTCGCAAATTTTCAATTATTGAAAGCTTTTATTTAATAATACCGAAGACATTTTTTTTTTTATGTACTATCACGGAGACTCACTAAAACTGACTGATGGCTCTTAAGACTTTGCTTGGGTTTTTATAGCAACAGTTTGTAAACATGAATGATCCAGCTGCTGCAATAATCATTGTACAGGGTGAATTCCAACGAATTTGCTTACAGGCTGAGATGATATCGAATAAAAAATAAAACACAATTCTTGGAAAAAATAGAATAAAATCTTTTGGCTGCCTACAGTAAGTGTGGTATCAAATTACATGAAAAGAATAAATGTGCTGATATTGCTTAAAGTTGTTTACACAGGTGTGCATGAATCATTCAGCTAAAACGCGAATTTGTAAACAGGAAGTTTACACGAGTGTGTATGAACCATTCAGCTTAAATGCGAATTTGTTAACAGCGGTGATATCAAATTACATCATAAACAGGGGAAGCATGCCTAATGTTTGGTAAACATTTAATATTTGATACCCAGAACCCCCATAGAAAGTGATCCAGAACTTCTGATATCTACAAATTCCTCGCTAAGAAATCTTCAAGTAAGAAAACAGCAAATCCAAGGCTACATCATGCTGATACCTGCAACTCCTCAGGGAGACTTGAATTATTAATAATATTAACTATATTTGAAAAAGTAAAATCTAATATCTAATATCTCGAAAACCAGAGCCCGTAGAGGATTTCTGATGAAAATTTTGTCCCCCATCAGCGCCAACACCCTTCTAGAATCTATTGGTATGAAAAAGAATAGCATAGCGTTAACTTTAATTATTACTAATATTAGTTCAAAACCAAAAGCCCACATTTAGGCGCAACACTTGAAAATAGCAAAATCATAATAAAAAAGCCTACATTTAGGCGCAGCACACCATGGGGAAAAAAATAAAACTTGAATTATTACTAAAAAAGTTGGCGTCATCTCCTGGCCAGCCAGACGGTAGGAAAGGAATTCTCCAGGCAGGCCCTGTGACGTAGACCACTAGACGGAATCCCCCAGTGGCGCAGAATCCGGTCCACAACCACCAAAATAGTTGGAATTTTTCCGGACACTTTTTGTATGGAAAAAGTGTTCCAGAACTGTCATAGCGTAACTACTTAAATCTACGTTGAATACTCTCTATTTTGTTTCTGTACGTCGTATAGAAAGGGATCCAGATTGGGGAAGCGTACTCCAGTATAGGTCTAACCAAGGTATTATACATAGTAATGTGCGAAGAAAGCTGTTTAAATGACCCAGCGCACCTTAACAGAAACCCCAAGGTTTTAAAAGCCTTGTTGGTAATACGATTAATATGCGAGTCGTAGAGAAGTTTGCTATCAAATTGTACTCCTAAATCATTGATATCTGATATGCGCATGATAGAGACGGTGTCGAGCTTATAGTTCCAGTACAACGTGGTTTGCTTTCTTGAGAAGGACATGCATTTGCATTTATCCACAGTCAAGGATAGTTGATTTTTATTACACCATGAGAGCAGTTTCTGGATGTCATTTTGTAGGTATTGGCAATCGGATGGATCATTTATAACTCGATAATTTTTGGTGTCATCAGCATATATCAAGGAATCAGAGGATAACTCATTACGGAGATCATTAATATATAATAAGAAGAGAAGTGGGCCAAGAATCGAGCGTTGAGGTACACCCGAGGTTTGCATGTATGAATTTGACGAAAATTCGTTAATTACAACCGTTAGATGATGGTTCGAGAAATATGACTCAAACCAAAGGCTACTGTTAGAATCAAAGCCCAATCTCCTTATCTTATCTATGATTACTTTGTGATTTATTCAATCAAATGCCTTAGATATATCCGCATAGAAAGCATCCAGCTGTTTAGCTTCATCAAGAGCCAGAGCAACAGAGTCGGTGAATATCGAGAGATTAGTTACCGTAGATCGGCCTGGTAGGAAGCCATGTTGTTTAGGGCAGATGTAGGGTTTTAGTTGCTGTATTATAGCATTATAAACGATTCTTTCAAGGATCAAGGCTAGAGCATTGGAAGTAGAAATGGGGCGGTAATTCTTTACCAGCCCTTTATCCCCTGTTTTGAAAGCAGGATGAACAAAATGATCCTTAAGAACATCGGGAACAGTTTGGCTGGAAACAGATGAATTGATTAACATGGATATAGGATGTGATAGGACCAGAGAGCAGTTTTTATAAAATATGTTGGGAATACCGTCTGGACCTGCATTTTTATTTTCGTCCAACGATACAAGAATTATTTCAACATCACTATGACGTATCAGGGGAATATGTGCAGAGCTGTTATAATGGATTTCATCGGATGTAGGAGGTTTGAAAGTAAGTTGCAAATAAGTTACAAATACTTTCAGGTTTATCAGCAGACGCTCCATCGTAATGCATTTCCCTAGGATAGGAGCCAGAGAGCTTCATGTTTTTAGCATAAGACCAAAAAGCCTTAGAGTTAGAGGATATGCAGTGTTCAGTGTCTAAAACATATTTATCATAACACTCTCTAATTTTACTTTTTACATTACCGCGCAAGAAACTAAAAGTTGTATAGTCTTCAGAGTGCTTGGATTTTGAGTTTTTTTGTCTATATTTTTCCTTAAGCTTAATAGCATGAATTAAGTCACGAGAAAACCATACAGGATATTTATTCCGATTTTTCGTTATCCGGGGAATGAAATTCTTAATTGCGTTGTTAAGATGACTATAAAATATTTGCAAGGCTTGGTTCACGTCTAGATGTTGTAACGGCGAGTATACTATATTGGAGAGAAAGTTGCTGATAGCATCATAGTCAGCCCGCTTAAATAAGCGCTTACTGATTTTTTCAGGAAGCTGGGTTACTTTCTTTATTTTGAATTCAATGAGAAGAGGAGGAGGATGACTATCAATACGAGACAAGGGATAGAAGGGTTGAGTTACAACAATATTACCCAAATCTGCATTAGATAATATTAGGTCCAGATACCTCTGATTGCTATTCGGAATACAGTTAAATTGTTCAAATTGGCAAAAAGACATAAAAGTTGACAAAGGAAACGTTGTTCAATTATTTAAGTCATCTATTTCCATAGTATTTCCCGCATCAGCAACTGACCAGGATATATTGGGAGGATTAAAGTCACCGAGGATCACAAATATAGCATTGCTTTCAGCGTTTTGGGAAACATTACTGATATTTGTAAAAATCTCGTCATAAGTTTCAAGGGAAGAGGATCGCCGAATATACAAGCAACAAATATATAAGTTCAAATTATTACATTTAATCACAACCCATAAGTCCTCGACTCACCTCACATCAGCTGGCTTATTATTGGACCCTACATTTCGCTGAGGCACGGACAGTTGTTGTATTGTGGACACTCGGTTCGCCACGAATGTTTAAAATGACGAGGGGGCGAGTTTATCCAGTTGAGGATAATTTCGATATCGGTTCATAAATATATGGTTTTATTTTTTAAAGTGAAGTCTCTTTTCATCCGTTCTGCAAGCTCGACCGCAATTTTGGCTACACAGAGTTCTAGTCTTGGCAATTTAGTTTGCTTTATTGGAGCCACCTTCGGTTTTGCACACAGTAATCAATTACAACATCATTCTTATCAATAGCTCTTAGGTATGCTGCAGTGACATACGCCTTTTCTGATGCGTCTGATGAATTTGCATACCCACTATGTAAGCTAGCACGTATCTTGAAAATTTTATGCTGCTTAATGTTTTCAACCCTTCTCGATATTTAATTCATGTTGTGGTATAGCTGCGCTCCAAACTAGTTTGAGCGTCCATAGCTTCTGTTGGGGTATATCTCTATAATGAATTCCCCAAAAATTTTGAAATTTTATTGAAAACCTTGAAAGTAGCGATTTTAAACAATACCACACAAGATACAAAAAATAATATTGGTTCCGTTTTTCCAGTTTGTTGTACGGAACCTGAAAAATGTGGTAAATCGGCAACCCTTTCATGGCCTTGCCATAAACAGTTTGGTTTTCACTTTATTTAATATTTGTTTTCATATGGATATTATATTATTGGTCTTACTTAGACCAATTACAACTCTTTCTCTTGTTATAATTTGGAAGTTTCCTTATTTTAAGTTTCTTGAAGTCATTGTCACTTCCTTTACAAACCAATTATTATATCAATAAAAAAAGAAAAGTATTTTATAATATATGTATAATGTTGGCATTATATTTTATATTATGATAATTATTAATTATGTTTTTGCTTATAAAAAATATTTTTATCTTTCAGGTAATATCGTAAAAATGAGAAAAAAGTTAGAGCTATTAGCAGCTGATCAGAAAACAATTAATTATGTACAACGAATTAAGGTAGGTGAATATACTGATATTATTTTATACGTTTTACTGGCGGCAATAATGGCAATTACAACATGAGAAGGGATGAAAAAATTTCACCAGGTTCAAGTACACTTTTTGCAAAAACATTACAGAAAGTCCAGAAAATGCTTTTAATTATTAAAAATATTTTAAGATCTCTTGAATAACATTTTGTAAGTTACTTTTTATAGTTATATAAATATTTTATATCTTGTATATCTTGTATATTTATATATCTTGTAGCTAGGCAATCGATTCTGATATGATTTTATGAGAAGTCATGAACATATTTTTAAACTCTGAAGAAACGTTAATTAAAGCAAACTTATTTTGTTAAAATGTGTATAAGTTTTAAAATCTCTATCCATTGTTTCGATCATTTAATATAATTATGAATTTAATTGGATTCTTAAAAACTCCTCTGCTTTCGTACATATATGTACATCCGCACAGGAGATTTATCCGGTCCTGGTGTATAAAATTCAGCTATGGATTGGGGTCCCCCGAAAATTTTTAATATTAGAATGCAAAATGGTGAGTTTTAAGTCTTTTTGAGAGCATTTTTACTTTCAAGGCAAATAGGTATAAAAGCATTCTCAAATTCGCTATAATATTATGAGCATATGAACATTTAATTTGATTTTAGATATGCAACACTTAATATAAAAGCATATCACACTGTTAGTTTTAAAAGTATGGTACCAGCCTCACGCTATGAAAATTAAAAACTCTTTTTTTTTATTTCAAGGGAATATATTTTGTTACAAGAGTCACAAAACTATTTCTTAAGAAATAACATTTAAATCAAAATAAATCATTCAACTCAGTAATACAACTTAATTCAGTAATATGTACACGTATGATAGTTCAAATGAACAGTTTATTTCATGACAAACTGCAATCTTCTGACCTTCTGGGAAGGGAATTCATCAGTGACAGGATCAGGGTAGTTGAGAGGTTCATAGCTTGCTTCCTTTTCAATGGATAATACTCCCAAACTATTCAGTTTCTTCCCAGTCATTGTCGCTCTCAAGATTGATTTTATCCTCCTCATTGTAGAGAATGTCCTTTCAGCAGTCGCTGTAGAGACGGGCATTGTCAATAAAATTGTCATAATATGTTGTAATTCTTCAAATGATGGGAGATCGACTATAAGTCTTTCAACATATCCATACTAGTTTTAGAGCCGCTAAACATTGGTTTACCTAAACCACACTCCACTTTCAGGGTAGATGTAAAGCCATTATCCTTGCCGTGAAGTTCTGCAAAATGACACAAACTTCTGGATTTAAGAAATCTTGATTTTGGGTCACATGCTGATTACAAGCCGTTTAGATGTCATTATGCGTAAACCTTTTTTTCATTTCGCATAATATCGTTATCCAGAACATTAAAATACCCTAGTTTCAATTTTGTCTGGTGATCACTTTCACTCTCTGAATCAGATCGTCCCTTGCCAGTAGTCTTCATGACGAAATAATCATCAGGGCTTGCCGTTGACTTCTGTTTCCGGCGGCCATTGCCTCTTTCATGCTCAATCTCACAGTTTTTGCATAATTGTATTGTTTCTTGGATAAATTCTTCAAATTTTGTATTCGTTCGTAACTGACCTAATTTATCTATTGTTGCTCTTACGAGCTTAAGTCATTTGCCTACATCTACGGTCGAGGACTACAGTTGTTTTGATACGACATTAACAATCTGTAAGAGGCTTACTAGTGTGAAAGCCACGTCAAAAGATTTGATATGCGTCAAAAGGCCTCTAGCCTCAACAGCTTCTCATTGCTTTGATTTTTGTGCACAGTTGTGCAAAGCATTTATTACAGAGCCAAGTTGGTTCTTAAAGAACTGTACCCCTTTATACTTTGCTACCCATTTGGTATCGCTCTTTTGAGGTACTGTGATGAATTTTCTCCCCGTTTTAGTCTCTTTGGAAAAAGTAACAGTTTATAGCGAAGCGTAGAGCAAGATTAGAAAGCTTAAATTGCTTCTAAAAGACTCATAGTTCCCCAACTATTTGTACATTTTTAGCTACATCGACTAAGAGCAAGTTCAGTCTATGTGCATGGGAATACCCATACGGGCAGGATTATTAGCCATTTCTCTGATTAATGACTGCAACCCATTAAATTTTCCCGACATAACAGACGCACCATCAAACGACTGGCTTAAACAATTCTTAATTTCTAGACCAATTGATTCCAAAAAATGTTTTATATTGATTGCTAAAGATTCAGCGGTGAGTTCTTGCAATTGAACACACCTAACAAATCTTTCTTCAATGTTTCTCTATTTTCTATTATTTTGGCGATATGTTCGTTGATTTTAATCGAAACAACGCCAGTTTTCTGAGAATCCAACTATCTCTTGTACTTGAAAAGCAAATTTTGTGAGAGTTTAATTTTCGTGTTTGTCTGCCATTTTACTTATATTTTTCATTATAGCCGGCCGGGAGTGCTTTGAATTCAGAAGATCACCAGTCCCACTTTTAACAATAGTTAATTTAGGTGTTTTCCTTCACTTACAATTTTACACTTGTATTTGCATCTTACAACTCTCTTAGCTTGAAATTACATTTGTCCACTCTTTTCACTTTATAATTTTTACAGTGATCTGAAAGGGGCTAGCTCGTCGCCGCGTGAGTAAGTGACACTCTCCATTCATGTTGACAGTTACTTTTAAAAAAAAATGTTATTTGCAGGCTCAATTACTACAAAAAAAAACCTTCAGATACCGATGATCGAACAAACAATAAAAGTGACCCACACTTTCAACACACTAGAAGGGAGGATAAAAACTACATGTTCGCACCAAATACACCACACAACTTCCAATGCTCAACACCGCATCTTGAATAATTTAAATCCGTTCAACCGGCGATTCAAATTACACAAAAAAAAACTCATCAATCTCAATAGGAATAAGAATTCAAAATAAATATACTAGTTCCTTTCTTTTTAACAAAAATAATTCAAACGTTCTTTATTCATATTTATCATTAGGCACTATGATCGACTATTAATATACTGATAATTTGTTTATTCTAAGCTTAACTTAATACATTTCTCGAAATACATTTTACAAACTTATTCACTTTCTCATTTTTTTCTTTTCAATATGATAATATAAAATTTTATTTACAGCATGAGCCAAATCAAATTTCTCCCTGTCCGGGTTATCTTTAAAAAAAAACTTCAATATCAACTATTGAAAATCTTATTAATCTGTCATAATAACTTCTATTATTTAATAAAAAAAATTCTTACCTTAATTACAGCAATAAAGCTTTTCTATGTTTTTTTTTTTGTTTCTTAACAAGTTATTGTTTTCTTACAATTACTTTTCTTGTACATTTTACATATGTGTGGTTTACCACAAACACCAACAACTCGTGTCCATTTTATACAAAGGCTCCACTAAATATATATATTTTTAATTTCTTTTTGTAATTGTTATTTTATACATCTATCTGGACATTTTTTCTCGCTGGAAATTCACAACTATATATTTTTTTTATATTTTCCGGTCTCCATTCTATTTTTAATTACTTGAATTTTTCTGTTTTGATTTGTAAAAAAAATTACTTTCCAAGATGGCGTATCTTTTCCATCACCTCAATATTTTAAAAATTATTGTTTTTCAGAATACCAAATTATTCACTTTTTATTTCGATTCTTTAAAAATCTTCTGCTCATCGTACATTCATAAATTCATTTAATTTTTGTAAAATTTCTTAAAATGGCGTCTGACAGAAGAATTGCGCGATGAGATTTTATTTATATTTTACGAAACCATCAAGCACGGTTTTTCTTTAATTCTTTTCTCAAACAATACTGAACAATAATTATTCAACTATTATTTTCTTTACATGTTCAATTTGAACGACAACTTTAAACAAAAAAACTTATTTTCCTGGTCGACAACTTTTTCTCTCCTTTTCAGATCTCATCTCTACCACTCCTCAACTTCAACTCTCATTTTTTAAAGACGATTTCATAATCTTTTTTCAATCAACCGCCCGTTCCTCTCACATTTTCCTACAACTAGTGTGCGTCCGAGCAGGACAAATATTGGCATCATATCAGTTCTAGAAAAATCTAGCCGACAGCTGTCTGCCGACAAGTAAAAAGCACGTTTTCCATTTTGATGACATAAGTATAAATACAGGAAATCGAAACCAGTTCATGAACTTAATATTATACAAGTTATGAGTTTACAACATAAAATTTTAAGACATTTCGGACATATTTTTCTTGTTTCGCAAATCGACTTAAATTATAATGAAGACCCCAATATATTCATATGCTTTGCATACATTATAAACTTATCAAATTAATTCCTAAAGAACATAAATTGCACATATTTTTATGATTGGCAATAAAAATTCAATGGCAAAATGAAGAACCCAGTTTATTCTCAAGCTATGAAATAGAATCCGATATGCTCTACTTCCAGTGGTCTTGCTAAGCCAAATAACAATTTTGAAATAAATATTTTTTTATGCATTTTGATAATTAATAAAACTGCTAGAGCTGAATAGTCAATCATACTTCTTGGCTTAAAAGTATATACGCGAGTCTTGATTTAACACATTATACTCATAAAGAATAGGAAACTATACTTTTTTTAAAACCACTCGCTTTCTTTTAGAGATCCAAGGAAAAGTAGTTTCGAAAGTCTTTTCCCTGTTAGCCTATTTCTGGTTTGACTTATTGTGGCTCCTGCCTTAGAAAATAAACGTTCCGCGGGGACTGATGTAGCCACAATCGTAAAGTATTTTATTGCCAACTTATAAAGGCCTGGGAACGCTACACTTATTTCTTGCCACTGTGTCAACGGATCAATTGTCAGTGAACCTACGGGGTTGGCCAAATAAATAGCGATTTCATCTAAAACGGTACCACTTGCAGTTTTATTTCTTTTGTCCCGATTAGCGTCAGCTAATATTTTGTGGTGATTCCAGAAATCGAAATTTGTCCCCAATGAAGGTGTTAATTCAGCAACATCAACTGAAGACTCGTGAACCTGATCTATGGAATTTAATCTGCGTATAAAAGATATTGCTTTAGCACATGCAATAGTATCCTTGAAATGTATTTTCTTAAATCTTGTATCCAAAATAGTAGCAACCGCAATGTGCAGACAGTGTTCGATTTGCCCAAATCGTTTTTCAATTTCTGTAATTATGCTTGTTCTTAAAAATTTTGTTAAATTTAACTCTAGCGTCATTGCATTTAAATTGTCAACCAAGCAACTCACCATCGGTATAATTCTAGAAACAGTTATATACTGCTCACTAGAGCCCTCCTTTGTCATGCATTTCAAAGGCCTAAGAAGTTTTATAATTTCTTTTATCTCTAAAAGTTCCACTGCAGTTGGCATGGGGGGTGCCTGAGGTTTCACCAACAAAATTTCATTCAGCGTTGGGGCCATTTCTACAAAGCGCTGTAACATGTAATACACAGAGTTCCAGCGTGTTTTTACGTCTAAAATTACTTTTTTAATTTGTCCTTCGGGTACTCCACACTTCAGTTGTTGTTTTCTTAGCTCGTCGTTCACGATTACACTATTTTTGATCCATTTCACAACAGCTCTCACCTTATTAATGGCATCATGCACATGTTGGTCTTTCAAAACACATTCTACTACTAAGTTTATAGTATGTGCAAAACAAGGAATGTGACTGTTTTTTCCAAAGCTCATTAAAACCGCACTAACCATATTTGCGCCATTGTCTGTTACGACAGCTGTTACGTTTTCCATTGGAATGCCCCAATCAACAAATGTTGTTTTCAATTGATAGCTAATGTAATCTGCTATATGTCGTTCATTAAGCTCGTTGACCCCAATGCAAACAGACTCTAGTTTGTTGCTGATTATAACATGTACAGTAACCCCAAGGAAACTTTTACAACTCATCATTTCCGTCCAAATATCGCACGTCAATGAAAAATCAAATAGCTGAGCGAACTTTTCCTTATACAAACCAGCCATGGCTTCATATTTGTCATCTAAATGTAATTTCATTGTATATACGCTTGGAATTTTATACAACGGGGCTAACTCTCTCATCAATTTTTTGAAGCCTTTTCCTTCAATAATAGCGAAAGGCCGATTATCGGTACAAATAAAATACAAAATGCAGTTGGTGATTGCAGCATATTTCGATCCACCACCTAAAAAATAGAATGTGAAGTGAAAAATGCGAACTTTTTAATGCTTTGAAGTTTATAGTAGCCGCGTTCTTTATTAATTGACCTAAATGGATATTTAGTTCTATCTTACACAAAACAACTACACGTGCTTCATGGATGAGTCTTGCCCTAAATGAGCTCTCTAGTTTCGCACAATAGAACTGGATTTTAATTTCATATCTCTGTAGATGCAATTTTCCTTTCAATTTTGTATTTTTTAAATGGGAAATTTAATTGAGATCCAAATTATTCCAACTATGTTGCCATATTGGAAAACATTAAGAACAATCGTTTTCAAGCTTCCTTTATTTTGTGATATTTCCATAGTAATAGAACCAGGGAGTTGGGAGCGTCTCTTTTCAAAAACGAATCAGCTCAGGTAAGTGTATAACGAACGAGGCTATATCTATTGTCAATGCGCAAAACACAATTTATTTGGAGAGCAATATTTTTTGTGGAATTTGAATTTGATATTCAAGATGCAGGAAGAAAAATGGTTAGAAAAAACTTTCGCGTATTGAAATGTGCTTTTTAAATTTTGAGAAGCAACGTTCCAACTATGAGGGATTGTTATAAATCCCTAACAATTATCCGAATAAACAATGTTATTGGCTGCTTTTGTTTGAAAAATACTTAGGTGAAAAAGAAGAAACCCTTTGAAATGCTGATAGCAATTCTCCTTCTCTTGTTTTAAATTTAACAGCTTCAACTTCAAATCCAGTAGGTTGTATTTGTATAGTACTAGTAGATTGACGTTCTGGTTCTGGCTTAGGATCAGACTCAGGGTCGTGATGACGTTGATGTGCAGCTTCAGGCTGGCGTTCGGGTTCGACAATTTTCTTAATAGACTGTAATTAGTAAATCATTCAATTCAAGTGAGATTGATATATTTTAACGGCTAAGCTAGCAACTTACCGTTTCGTGGTCATGATGATCAGGATGTTTACTTTTATTAGGCAACTCAAATGGCGTATTAATAAGACTGGACTCTTTGATTTTTTTGTGATACTGCATATGCTTGGCCAAATTGGAGGTATTCCCAGAAGTCTTTAAGACTTTAAAGCAAATTTTATACATTGCCTTTTGTCAATCAATGTTTTTAAAACTTATCCACACTTTACTTCATGGTAATAATAAAGACATTTTAATTAATTGAATAAATTGATTGATTTCCAAAGTTCACATTTACGGACTTTATTGAATCGTCAATCGAACGAACCGGTAGGTGGTATATTAACGTTGTAGTTAGAATTAGATTAGATGCACTTGAAAATTGCCACTTTGTGAGTTGTTAACTTAGTTTGGCGAAGAAAAATTTATTGAAATTTCTTTAGCTATTACGTAAAGTTGTATTGATATGCATACATAACAACGATGTTGGGTATTATTACAGAAAATTTACCGAAAGCATGTCAAACGACTAGATAGTTGTACCACTTAATTTAGCAAACAAACAATAGCAAATGTTTGTGTTTACGACGCCCGTACAAGTCTTATGTTAAACAATGAAAAAAAAAATGTACATGGACATGGTAATTTCCGACTTCTATACGTTTTATTAAATAATAATTATTATAGTAATTTAACACAAATCACAAATGCACAAATTCACAAATCTCAATAATCAATTGAATAATCAAATTGAATAAATATAAAATCCACTGCAATTTTCAGATTATTTCAATTAATTGTTTTATGTTTATCACAAAAGCAACATTTCCCAGTGTTGTAGTAGAATTATTTTTCACACTTGCATGTGCATATGCATTGCATGCTGTGCTAGGCATTCAAGTCCAAAGATGGGCGTCGTACTTAATTTCTATGTAGCAAACAAACAATAGCAAGTGTTTGTGTTTAATTACGACGCCCGTACAAGTTATGTATAAAGTATAACAATAAAAAACGATATAGCACTTTCCGATTTCTATAAATTTTATTAATTAATAATTATTATTGTAATTTTCCTTCAAACTTTTGAGAAAAATACCAACTTTTACGAAGTCTTTAGCAAACAAATCACAAATTCACAAATCTCAATAATCAATTGAATAATCAAATTGAATAAATATAAAATCCACTGAAATTTTCAGATTATTTCAATTAATTGTTTTATGTTTATCACAAAAGCAACATTTCCCAGTGTTGTAGTAGAACTATTTTTCACACTTGCATGTGCATATGCATTCCACTGCACTTGCATTGCATGCTATGCTATGCATTCAAGTCCAAAGATGGGCGTCGTACCGTACCGTACTTAATTTATATTTAGCAAACAAACAATAGCAAGTGTTTGTATTTAATTACGACGCCCGTACAAGTTATGTATAAAGTTTAACAATAAAAAACTATATAGCACTTTCCGATTTCGATACATTTTATTAATTAATAATTATTATATTAATTTACCAGCAAACTTTTGAGAAAAATACCAACTTTTATAAAGTTTCTCCCAATCAAATAAATCGCAAATTCACAAATCTCAATAATCAAATTGAATAAATATAAAATCTACTGAAATTTTCAAATTATTTCAACAATTATTTATTTCCTTATTGTTTTATCACCGAAAAAAGTAAAGTTCACAGAAGCAACATTTTCTCTGCTGTGTTAGGATTAGGAGGAATTTCTTCTTGCATTGCTTTTGCATGCAGATGCACTGGCACTTGCTTGAACCAAGACAAGACGCCACCGACCACCATTATTTTATATTTATACTTTATATGGCAATTGGTACTTTTATTTTTGAAACACTCACCATCCATTTTTCGCAATCTATTCATAAATAAATAATATTTTCACTCAACGCTCTGAGCAAAATGTTGTGAAATTGATTTTTAAAAGAATTATATAACATTTTTCTATGAAATTATTGTTTTGATAGCAAATTAACACTTTTAAAAACTGCACGCCTAGGCCTAATCAAATCAATCAAAATTCAAACATACCGAGACGAAGACGGCACGCCACGCGGTCCACGGATTCAAATTCAATAGAATTCTGTGCTGTGTGGTGCTGAGCTGACTGCTGGTGCTGAGTAATGTGAGCAAGCCAAGAAGTGAACTGATCTTAATTGAATATTATGGAATTGGAATCGAAGATGTTATATGATTATATAAATAATAATATTTGATTCAAGTCGAGAGCTAGATTTTATAACTTTACTGTTCTGTTTACTGTTATTTTATTTCTATAAACGACTGGAAACGTGATGAATATATATTAATTAGCAAAAAAAAAAATATATATATTAATTAGCATTTTTTGCTAATTAATATGTGTTCTGCTGAATCCGGTCACAGCACCCCCGAAATCCCCCAATCCCAAGCGAGGAAATCGCTTCGCAAACAGATAGGATTCATCTATCAACTCACTCAGGATGACGGAAATTCCACGGGGTGCAGCACGCGGGTTCAAGCGCAAAGGAAATTGAAGAAGGGACAGAAAGATGAAATCCTTCAGATGAAGGCTCACCCAGAAGGGGTTAGTAACAAAGACTGAGACCATCTAAACTTGATAGTTTAGAGATAATACACTATATCAAAAAAACGAAAAAATTCGCTGAGGTCCATCCGCACTCGCTGACGCAGGGACACCTTTTATTGGAAGGAAGTTGAAGAAAGGACAGGAAAGTAAATCCTTCAGATGAAGGCTAACCCAGAAGGGGTTAGCAACAAAGACTGAGGGCCCTCACCCACCACTGAGGAAGTAGTTGGAGGGCTTGCGATAACCCGTGATTCACAAGTGAAGCTTGCCGGATGCCTTCTTAGGGCTACCGAGATCTAATCTATGCAAGTGCCTAGAAACACCACTTACCAATAAGGATAATTTACTAAAGGCATCTTGGGAGAATGCCAAAAAAAAAATGGAATAATGCGTATCTACTTATGAGAAAGGAAATACATTTTAGCTGGTAATAAATACTAACAGGATAACATTGAACTGCTTTAACTCGAACTGGACAATTACCACGATAGCAATAAAGAAAACAAAAACCGGTAAGCGATAAGGAATACAAGATGTACGCCAATTGCCGTTAGTTATTTTATTATTAAATCGACGGTGCTCAAATAGTAAAGGGGTGTCAGCATGACAGATCAACGCAGAAGACACACTCGCCCCACACAACAAAAGAAATAAATTTCAGTCACTGCTGAAAAAAAAAATGTTTCGCCTTCTATCTCTCCCTGTCTCCATCCGCTCTCCGTCGTCCACCGCTCTCCAAGGTGTCGTCGCTCGGAATCAGCCCAATCGCAAAACCTTCGGTCAATCTATACTAGTAGTAATCTCCTCTTGTTTGAGAAGGAACTGCAATGTTAAAGATCGGAACCTAAAGTTGCCGTCTTACAATGCATGATTGCGACAAGCACTCCCTTAACCAAGGACAAAATCAGGGGGGATGAACATCGTTCATCAACTTGGCAAGAGACTGAAGTCAACAAATCAAGGAGAGGTGAGAGGTCGGTGATTAAGTGGCTGTTGGTACTCGGGTAAGAAGCTGTAGTGGTGATGTATATAAGGATATGAATCTGAACGGGACAACCCCAACTAAAACTAAATATCTGTACGGGACAACCCAACTAAAACTAAATATCTGTACGGGACAACCCAACTAAAACTAAATATCTGTACGGGACAACCCAACTAAAACTAAATAAACGATAATACGGGCTTCTTCTCGGGACCAGCAGGAGTGAACGGAAATCGTACTCAGACAGTATGCATCGCATACAACGTTCATAACCACTAATCGACTTAGCCTCCCATCACTAGAAGTTAGGGAAGGTTAATGGGAATGAAGTTGAGATCAAAGGCGGATGTGAATTGTCAGTAATTCAGTGGCTAGTAGTACTCAGGAGAGAAGCAGTAGCCGATTGTATGTATTAATATCTCAAAATAATTACCAAGCAGAAAAAAACTGAATGCTTATGTATGCCAATTGTGACAATACAAACCTCAAAGCAGCTTTACAAAACCCAAAACTAAAATAGCTCAAAGCCCGAAACAACAGAGAAATTTAATAATATACTGGCTTCTCCCTGGAACTAGCAGATGTAAGCGGAACTAATTTCAAAAACGTATGCATCGCATACAACGCTGACTGACCACTGTAAACTGAACAACTCACACTACTACTAGGGAACATCAAGAGTGATTATAGAATTTTATGATAAGGGAAGAGGGGTTTGAACAAAACCCTGGTGCTAGGTTACACACTGAGGCCGGTAAGCTGACTCCAACGCCCACACAAGGACGAGCATCTAAAGATGAACATCGTTCATCAACTTGCCAGGTTTGGCTCAGCCGACTAGCTCGTCAGGCAAATGCACTGTCAAGTGGTCATCGCATCGGTGTCCACGAGCCGAAGCTTGGCTTCAAAGGTGGTGCGCCTCGCGCACAAAGCTCGCTAGCCACCGAAGAGACGAGCACTTGGACAAAAGAACCTATTAAATTTAGGGATGAAATTAATTTGGACTTGACCAAAGGCAATTTGCTATCACACATGCAGCCAGGACCATGGCCGAGTGACCCAGCGGCGATACAAAGGTCGAGCCTAATGCGAGCCGAAAAGGAGCTATCATGAAAGTAACGCACTTTACAGAAGCACAAAAAAAATCTGCTTAGACTCAGCACCTTGTATCCGGCCAGGCAACGCACGTCCGGTCACACACTGCTGCCAACAAAAGTGGCATGAGTTCCGCCGACAAACCAACTTGAATTAAACGAAATATACTGACGCCTTACATAACAAAAAAAAATGATTCTTGTAATCGTACTTGCACTTTAGTCAAGAGAAGCTTGACTAAAGGTGAGAAAAAAAACCTGTGTTTGGGCGCCATTTGTAACACAAATGGGCGACCAGAAATAATCATTGAAATAGTAATTGCACTTTAGTCAAGAGAAGCTTGACTAAGGGCCGGAAAAAAAACCAAGTTTGGGCGCCATTTGTAACACAAATGTGCGACCAGAAATAATCATTGAAATAGTAATTGCACTTTAGTCAAGAGAAGCTTGACTAAAGGCCGAAAAAAAGCAGTTTGGGCGCCATGTGTAACGCAAATGGGCGACCAGAAATAATCATTGAAATAGTAATTTTACTTTAGTCAAGAGAGGCTTGACTAAAGGCCGGAAAGAAAAACCAAAGCTTGGGCGCCATTTGTAAAGCAAATGGGCGACCAGAAATATAACAAAAATAAGACTTGATATTAGAGAAAAAAAAACAAAAACCAATTTGGGCGCCATTTGTAACGGAAGCGCGTCAGTCGACAGATCTACTTATAACCACTTCTACCTTGGTATATATAGATACTGCATCCGACACTTCTTGTTACAAAAAATCATGTCCGGGATATGCGTGGGTGGGTGCACATCGAGTATGCCGCTAGCGATCAGCCTGCTTGGGGTGGTTTTTGCCACCCACATCCCTTCAATGCTTGTAAAGCTGTGCATAATCGACAGAATAACTGACCAGAGAGACGAACGGTCAGTAAAAAAAGATAAATCGTAGTCGTGACTGCAGACGGACAGACGGACAAAAAAAATCTATATGGGCATCCTCCTTCTGGTGGTACCTGAAAGTCTGGAAATAATAAAATATATACGATTCAACGCTGACAGATGAACAATTGAGAGAGAGAGTGTGAGGGCTGAGAGGAGTCTCCGATGTTGTTGAGACCCCGGCTTTGGGTAATATTGGGCCCAATCGCCCCCATCCACCCTGTCTAAGCCTCCAAAGCCGTATCAAAATGCTCAGCCTCATATTTTCTTCACAGTTGTTCCGAAAGAAAAATTAATAATTGGCACTCTGGCACAAAACTCAGGTACTCCATATGTATAAATTATTCGAAGAAACTTTAATTAAACTTTAATAAAACTCAAATTTCCTTTATATTGCAGGCGAAAATCTCAGCGCGCGTCGACCGACCACCGTACTCGACCAAGGTTCAAAATCAACTGCCCGAGTTCACGCCGTCTCCCTACATCACCGCCGTTCTGTCTTCCACCCGACGGACAGATGAGCGCTTTCGTTTCTCGTGAATTTGTTTGGTCGATCTTTCGCGCCTGTGCTACTGCCTGAGTACGGGTGTGTGTCGTTTTTTTTATCTCGAATTCTTGCCACAGCTGGTGTACATTCGAGCCGAAATTTTCTAGGAATTTCGGGCGGACGTGCTGTAATGCATAGCGTGATGGTATCGCGTGATGCTTTACAGCTAGGCGAATTACCGTTGCGGGAAGTATGATTCGAACGAAAAATTGTAATTTGTGCTAGTTTTGCGTGAATTAAAATTTCTCGCTCCTATCAACCAAGCAGTAATAAGAAATTGTTTCAAGATGCTTGCGGGTCCCTCATGAAAACCCCAACGTCAGACGCTGGCCAGAATACGAAGCATCTGTCGCCAGCAACTCACGCAGATTCAGCTGGCTCAGCGAAATTTCTATATAAAACTAGAAGGTTGAGAGGTAAAATCAAGAATCATATAAAATCATTAAATAAGTCTAGTTTTAAGAATAATAAAAACAGGGTAATAACGCCTATCAGACGGCCACCCTACAACATATAAGGTACCTGTTCCCAAACGATGTCGATCAAGAAGACATCAGTATTCAGCCCTGCCTCACCAGATTAGAGCAAGAACTCAGTCACCGATTAACCAAAAAATGTACCGGTTACCAGAGACATAACGAAATGTCATAAATGAGCAACTGAGAGAAATGCTGGATAACGATATTGTCCAGCCCAGCAAAAGCCCATGGAACTCACCACTGCTAGTCGTCCCCAAAAAATCGGGACCAGATGGTGAGAAAAGGTGGCGCGTCGTCATTGATTTTCGTAAATTGAACGACAAAACGATTTTCGATGCCTTCCCACTACCACGGATTGAGGATATCCTCGATCAACTGGGCCACTCACGATACTTTACCACCCTAGACCTAGCCAATGGCTATCATCAGGTACTAGGCGATCCGAAAGATCGAGCAAAAACGGCTTTTAGTACCAAGTGCAGGCATTATGAATTCAAAGTCATGCCGTTCGGACTCAAAGAAGCCCCGGCCACATTTCAGCGTTTAATGAATTTCATATTAACTGGCCTACAAGGCCTGAAATTTTTCTTCTACTTAGATGACATAGTCATCTATGGAAAAACTGGCAGATCATAATCAAAAGCTTCGCAAAGTCTCTGACAGGTTATACTTAGGACATAACTGTTCTAACCAAGGGACACTACCCGATCCTAGCAAGATGGCGTGCGCCCAAATTTTCCCCATTCCTAAGACAGTATGGCAAGTGCAATTATTTTTGAGCCTTGCCAATTACTACAGAAATTTCATACCCGATTTTTCGAAAACAGTACGTCCTCTAACAAACTTACTCCGAAAGGATGTAAAGTTTAAATGGACAGAGAAATGCCAAGAGGCATTTCGGACCATTACGAACGCTTTAATTTCCCCTCCACTCCTAATATATCCCGATTTTTTAAAACACTGACTACAGACGCCAGCAGCGAGGCTCTAGATGCAGTCCTCTCCCTAGGAGAGGTATGAAGTGACCAGCCCATTGCCTATGCTGGCCGTACCCTGAACAAAGCCGAACGTAACTATTCCACGTTTGAGAAAGAGTTACTGGCTATAGTTTGGGCTACTAACAATTTCAGGTGTTAACTGCAAGGTCGAAAGTTCACACCCAAAGTGTGGCCTCAGATCTCAAATTCCCCCAAGAGATATAATAATCAAGCTCAATAAACCAAATTCGTGGCTGTACTCCTTAACCGAAACCACTCTAGCACACATAGCTTGTACTCAACAGTTACTCATCCATCACTTCACAGAACAAGGAATAATAACGATAAACAACCCTTGCGCCTTACAAATAGTGCCTCATACTTTATATTAAGAAGTAGATAATCGGCACCAACGATACTCAGGATGAATTGGCAGAATATATATCTAAAGTATTAGCTGCTAAAACCTTTGAGAAGAAACCAACATTACTCCTCGGAGGTGATACGAACCAACAAATCCACCTACATTCAAAATCTCTAGACGAAATCCGCAAAAAAACTGAACAGCATACACTTTGGACCAAAAACCAAGATTCCTCATATACTCTCTATTACATCCCTATCAATTACAGGACTCTTGTTGCTAATTTTATCAGTGGTGGCAATTGCAAAATATGTCGTACCGGCATTCATGGCATGGGTTGCTAATGTTGGGTTGCCTAACCCTCGTGCTTCCTGACACTTTCAGAAAGAAGCGATCGGCGAGAAGTGAAGGTACGGATCAAAGGAAACACTCAGATGAGAAAACTCTTGAATGTTTTATTTGTGATTCGTGTTTTCTTGTCGTGTACTGAAATGAAGTTTTCTTCGGTCGAAGAGAAAACAAACTCAGTTTTATATTAGCTTAACACAATTTCTTCTTTATTTATTTAACGTTTATGTTAAGGTTAACACTATTCTTTTTTTTTCAACTTAACGCAATTTCTATTTTAAAAATAGCACAATTTTCACTTTCGGTTTAGAACAATGATTTATTTTTTCGTTGCTCATTACTTTCCGCTCGGACTCAAAAATCGAACTCCCTGAGGATCAGCGATATTGCGCTCAGGTACCCGTGAAAGCTTGAAAAAGCTTTTTATTCTTTTTGTTACTTTCTCACGACACGTTTAAAAATCGTACATGAGAAAATGTAGAAAAGTTTGGATGCAAGTTATATGCAGCAATGCAAAATTGTAATCCGATATGCACTTGTGCCCCCGTCTTGAAATATTAATTTTAAGAGGGCACGAATAATTGCGATAATTGTATGTATGTATGTATGTACATATAATTAGATTGGGAAAAATAAGTAATGTAGAGTGTACATGCGGAAAAAAAGTAAGAAGACACTGTATGTAGGTAAGTATACATTCCGTGTGAGTGGAATGTTTATGCTAAATGTCATGTTTATGCTAAATTGCATTTTGTTATAATATTTGAATGCATTTCTAAATGCATTTTAAATTTTGATTGAGATTTTAAAATGAAATAATTTGTCATTTTCAGGGTCATTTATGAGGTAATCAATATATTGTATAGGACAATATATTGATGTATTGACTTTATGGTTGTGATTCGGGGCATTGGGCACCTGAGTCACAATATCCCTCCCCCTGGAAAAAAGAAAGTTTTTTTTTTCAATAAGAAAACTTTCTTTTACAGCAATGACGGAGTTTCTTAAACAAAATTGTAAGCTCTTATAGGCAAATTAGATAAGTTTACCTATTTACATATTACTATAAGAGGAGAAGTTTCATAAATTCTTTTTTTTATTTATTCTCTCTACCGAAGTTATTTCAATATTTATAACTTTTCTTTATGCAAAACAAAAATTGAGATTACCATATAAAAGTTTTTTGTATACTATTTATAATAAGTTTAATTATTTTACAAAGTTTAATAAAAAATTGGTATGGTTATTCTATAAGCGTAGTTATAATAATATAATAATATAATATAATATAATAATATACATAACTAATAACATGGTTACTCAAAAAAACAACTATAGTTTATCCAGAACTAAAAACCGTGTTTATACAATGGATAGTATATATACATTTAATTTTTTTCCACTACTGCATTTACATTAATTATTTATTTATTTTAATTTATGTTTCTTTTTATCATTTTTAGATGCTTTTTTTCTATTTCATATACATAACTACACACATATTTAGCAATAAAATGTCAGATATTATTTATATCTTAAATTGTTTAGTAGTATTTTGTTTGGATAGAAATGGATATAGGAGGATACAAATAGGGAAGGGAGAGGTTACCGTTTCCTTTTATCATTGTCCATAAGTCAAACGTTTCTGTCGTTTTTCTTTGTGGTGCTGGAGTTCTTTTGAAGTTTAACTTCAGTGGTGCCGCGGTAGGCACTTCCTCTTCACGTTCAGAAAGTATTTCTTTTGATTTACGGTCTTTTCACTTGCATTGATTGTATATATAGACACAGAGAATAAGGATGACTAATGTAATTGTCAGATACGAAAGTGCATAGTGACGAATATGATGATTGTTTATGGGGCTGAGTGGAATTAGTTCCTTTTCTTTTTGGAAACGAATGGATTTTAAAAGTTCATCTAGATCCATATTGTTCGTAATATTTAATGTATGTATATTTATATACGATCCTATTGGGGAGGACGTCATATTCGATATTATACTGGAAATGTTGGGATAAAATAAGAATTAATTTTGGAAACTTTTACGCTATGTCCGTGCAAGATGAATTCTTTGCTTCGTACATAGCAATCGGGATAGATATACATTGTTCCTGTTCTTTGCAGAACTTGTGAGCTATTGGAATTTTCGCAAATAATATCTATGTGGATGGAATCTTTTAGGGAGAAAAGCCAAGCGTTCTGCTGTGATAAGTGCGTCCAATAGCAATCTTGTTCTAATGTTAAAATTCTACAATCGGATGTTATCGGCTCCTTTTTTATTAAATTTATCTTGCATTGATTTACCGTAGTATTTGCATTTAAGATTGCGGATGTGATCTTGCAGTAAAAGTGCGTATGATCCAACGTTGCGCAATTGTGAATATCTTGGTCTGTTAGTTCGAGATAGTGTTCGCGATTGTAGTCGACTAGTATATATTCCTTTGATGGCTCAATATATACGAGCGATCTTTTAAGGATTGTAGGCTATGGTATTGTTTTAAAGATTTGATATGGTTCCTTGAAAGGAAAGGGGATTCTGAGTTTTATAATTATTTTGTTGTTGAAAATATTCGCAGAAATTGTACTTAATTTATAAATTTGTGATAATGTATTTTCTGTGGGATTTGTGGGAAGCATCATTATATTTGGTATTTCTTGCCTGATATTTGATAACAATTCTTCTATTTTTCTAGGAGTTATGCCTTGAATCCGTTAGAAGGTCTATTAATTCTGCTTTGGTATTTTGGTATTTGAATGCCATTAAGGAGACTAGTGAAATGAGTGGTTCCACTTCAATTGATTTTTCTATTATCTTATTATTAAGTATCCTATTTTCCATCAATGATGTGGCTTTCTGCACTGATATTAGTTTTTTATGCATGACCATGAATTCCTTTTCAATTGCAGCTTTAGTTTTGTTGAAAACATTTGTGGTTGCTTCGACTATCGCAGTTTCGCTTTTCATAAGGGATAGGAGGGAGTTTTGGTTTAAAGTAAGGTTCTGAATCTGCTCATCATATAGCTTGGCATCATCCTTATTTAATGTGCCGAAAAGAGCATTCGAAATTGAGCCTATATCATTGAAAAGTGCTCTTTGTTTTCTACTCTTCTTCTATATTCTATATTCGCTAATATAAGATTAATTTGCAGCAACGTACCGTTACAAGTGTTGGCCATAACTGAATCAAAGATTCAAAGAATTTTATTGAGGCTTCATAGCTTAACATTATACATGACTTTTGACATCTTAAGAATAGAAATGGCCGACTAAGAGTATGTCTGGCTACGTATATATATATTGTTGATTTAAGGCTGAGTTCCTGATACAAAACGTTCAGTGAAGGTAGACTTATATAATGGTCTATAAAGATTTAATATCTAGAGTAAGTTTGTTCCATTGTTTCATGGCTGTGTTATCTAGCCACCTAAGATGTAGATTTAAGGTCGTTTTTTTTTGTGAACTCAGCTTCTTTGGTAGTCTTATATGTAAGGACATGTGTGTTTGACTTAGCAACAAGCTTTGATTGAATTATTAAAACTATATTTTATTTGAGACTTATGATTATTATTTGATAACTACGCTGTTAAGTTATTTGTTTAATTTAGTTAATTAGTTTTTCGAGTTTTTAAATCTAACTAACGTATCTTTGTGATATCTAATTGACAAACCTGAATTAAATTAGTGAGGTAAACATGAATGCTGGCTGAGCGTTTTAGTTAGAATTAATTATAATTTTAGTTGTTCGTTTGCTTTATTTTGGGCCGTGCAAACTGATGGCACTGCATTTTCGACACATTGTCATAAAAGTCTCTGGCGAAGGGTTATATAAGGACGACACAAGGTGGGGTAACCGAATCTGGATTAGGGGGAGCTTGATTATACCCTGTAGTTGCAGGGAGCAGCCTTCTCGTAGAAAGGTACCGTGTATAGGTTTACGAGACTAGGCTGTACAAGCGGCATGGAGCTATCATGTAGTATGTTGATGGGATAAAGATAGTAGTTATCTAGTAGAGATTCATTGCGGTTAGCATTGTATATTGCTCTTATTATAGGATTCTGATGATTTCCTAAATGTTCTAGGTGTCTGTTTCCTAGTTTTATCATGTACTGTGTAAGGGGGGTAATACCGGTGTCGTGATAGAGGATTGTGTTAGAGAACCACTTCCAATTGGGCCTTCTGTATTTACTCGTACAGAATCTAAGGAGTTTTCTTTCGAATAGATTCAGTTGTTTTTCAACAGTGGGGGAGATTGAAAACCACGTAAGATATCCGTAGGTGATAATTGGTCTGATAAGGGTTTTGTAAATGAGAATGTTGATGCTTTTATTTGGGTTGAAGAGAAATTTATTTTGTAGTTTTATGCCTAAATAGGAAATTTCAGTTTTAAGAGGTATGTTTCTGTTATCGACTTTCAAGATGATACCCTTTTCCACTGGCATTTCTGAAGCAGATAAGACCACATTTGTCACTGTTGATTTTGAGGCCCCATTAGTTGTAGTAGTTTAGTAATGTGGGTAGTTTAAATTTAAGTTTATCTAGAGCATCCTGGGGCTTTTCATAGCTTGCAAGTAAGACTGTATCATCCGCATATAGTATTGCACCAGGCTCTTCATGAAGAAAGAGATTGAACAATTGTGGTCCTAGAATTGAGCCTGGAGGACCCCTGAGTGTATTGGGATAGGCGCAGAAGAGTCTTTGCCGATGAGAATGGATGTGCATCTATTTGAAAGGAAACTATTGAGGGCTCTTATAAGTCAGTTCGGAAGATTGAGACGTATCATTTTGAAAATAAGACCATTATGCCATACCGAGTCAAAGGCTTTTTCCAGATCAATGTCCAGGCAGATAGTACACGTTTTCTTTCGGAGGTTCTGGGTGATTTTGTTGGACAGAAGAAGGATGTCCTGTTCAGTAGAGTGGCTTTTCTTTTACACCGAACTGGTTATCAGGAATAATATTCCTTTCTTCGCATAACTTATCCAGTTTTCCCGCCAGAACTCTCTCGAACATTTTACCTATGTTGGACAGCAGGGATATTGGTCTAAAGTCCTTAATTTCTTTGAAACTTCCTTTTTTGGGTATTGGGATAATACTTGATACTTTCCAGGACGACGGAAAGTACCCATTATTGATGCAGTGGTTAAACAGGTTTGCAAAGACTGTATCAAGGGAATTAGGCCATTTGCGTATAATGATGTTTGTTATGTGATCTGGGCCTGAAGATTTTTTGTTGTTGAGATTATCCCGTAACAGTAGAACTTTGTAGGCCGAAGTGAATTTGGATTTCTCATTAGGGCTAGAAGCAATGTTAGATGAAGAAAATGTAGCTAAGAGGGGGGGGGGGGCTTGTGCCCGGAAGGTCAAAGCAGCTCGCACTTTTATGAACAAGCCTGTTCAAGTTAGTACCAGCCATTGGTTTTTTTTTCGGAATATAAATATAAATATTCTCGGAAAGCATCCAGCTTGTCACAGATGTTGATTAATTCATGACTATTATAGATAAGGGTGTCTTTGGATATGTCCGTTCCAAAGTATTTCCCGCCCGAAATTTTGTCAATCTCCTTGAAAGCCTGAGGCGAAGGATTAATTCTGTTGAGTCTTTGTTTGAAAGCGTTATTGGGTTTAATTCTTATTCTGTCTTTAATTATTTTATGAAGGCACTGGATTCTCGAAATTAATGCTTGATATTCGCTGTTAACTCTATTCAAATGTCTGTGAAAGGTTCTCTTTAGCCTTCTCTGCCAGATGTTTCTTAATTTGAGCAATTTTTTGGTAGTGGTCGAGATGTTGTTGTACTTGTTATTACAGGTGTTGCGAGTGACAGAGTGTCTGAGGGTACAGTCGGATATTACCGTATTGATCTTTTGGATGTGTCTGTCAATCTCTTGGTTGGGGATGTTCTCTTCAAGAGGGATATTTAATAGGCTAAGCTTTATATTTAAGTCGGCTCTAAATGAGTTCCAGTTAGTATTTTCGAGGCTGGTGAAGGTCTCTGGAGTGAGTTGAAGGGGTGAAGGATTGTCAAGATTCAGATTAGTGATAACTCCAAAATGGTTCGACGGAGCTGAAGCTGTGAAGCAGTTTGGTGAATTGGTTGGCCCTGCAGATAAGGCTAGGGATGACGACATTAAGAAAAGGTCCAATACTAAGGAAGATCTCGGAAAAGTTGGACTGTTGGGAGAGATTAGACCCATGCCCAAGAAGGGTCCACTGTTGAACCACCTGTCTATGATGTTACCGTTTCTGTTGATTGAAACGTCTCCCCAGCTCGCATTAAAGTCCCCCACAATGATGACTGCATCATAGTTGTTAGATAAAGCCACAAGTCGATCCAATTCTTTGGCGATGTTTGTGTCAGCGTTGGATGGAATATAGATACTGCAAATAAGGAGTTTCATCAGAGAATTCGATTCATTATTAAAGGATATGCACACTAGACAAGTTGAGAATAAGTCACATTGGAAGGGGATATGGGAAAATTTTAATCTGTTATCCAGAACAATCGCTGTACCTCTACCATTGCCGTTGCGCACAATGTTATACCCATTGATTCTGGGTTTATGTTTTCTGTTAAGCCTGGTTTCAGACAGGAGACCGATTTGAATGTTATAACGTTTTAAATGGTGAGTAAGCTCGATTCTTTTAACATGAGCAATCAGAGAGTTTTGAGGGTTGAGGCATTCATTTAGTTACAATTGAAGCTACAAATTCCAGATAGGCAAACATTCTATCTTCTCTGTTTTGTAATTTCTCGTAAGTAGGCCAGGATTGGGTTATACGGGATATGAGCTCCCTGAACGGGATACTGAAGAGATTATTTGATTCACTTAAGAAACTGTTGAGAGCTCCATTTGAGGAGATTTGCACCGTGCGGCCAGCTTTTAGGGTTTCTGCGATAGAAACCTTGGGGTTAATGTGTTAGTAGTCTGTCTAGCGGTCTGTTTAAGGTTATCCCTTCTCTCCTTATATTTTTCGTACTCTGGGCATCCTCCAAAACTAGCAGGCTGTTCAGAGGTCCCACAGTTTGCGCATTTCGGGGATGGTTTATTTTCATCGCTTTCGTTAGCCCTAATGCAAACTTCCGAGTAGTGGGCCCCACCGTACACGACACATCTGCTACTGTATCCACAGTAATTACCATTGTGTCCAAATGTTTGACACCGGAAGCATTTGGCTACATGACGCTGCTTTTTTTTCCACGATATTGATTGTTGTAGTGTACTATATCTAATAGCTCTAATCTCTGCAGTGTTTTTACCTACTTCTATTTGTACAGAAAAAATGTTCATATGGATCCCTAGTTCCCTACTTCTATCTCTACTGAATGCGGTTATTTTGGCTATTTTTGTGTTAGGTGCATTTTCCTTTAAGGCAAGGGTGATTTCTTCGATTGGGGTTTCACCATCCTGAGCAGGACGGAGCTCTTTCTTAATTCTTTGGGAGAGAAAGAGGAGGCATCAGCCTGAGTTGAACGCAAGCGTTCATGTACACTGGAATTATTTAAAAAAACCTTTATCCTTCTATAACCCACGTTCGTGAATCTAAACTTCACGTTTGTTACATTACAGTCGGCCGCTGTTGCATTAATGCAATCAGCTAACACTTTAATATTAACACCAAAAACAAAAATAGGTGGGCAGAAAGGCGCGACCTTAACTATAGAGGAATTTTTATTTGTAACATTAGTGACTAATAAGGGTTGACTAACTACCTTATTCGAACCTAATTTAATAGGGTTAGTATTATTAAAGTTATCATGTATGACATGTTGCTCTACACCATCCATCTCGTCATTATATGCCAGTATGTCGAATTGATTATGAAAATTATAATTATATTGCGCATCATTACCTTGTTCCTGTTCGGCCTCAGTTCTTATTTTCCTTTTTTTATTTTACCACTGTGAAATCCTGTGCATCAGAATTTACATCCTCTGCGATTTTCTGCCAGAAATTAGGCAACATCTTCTGTGACGTGACTTCATTTGAATTTTGTAACGTATTACTGCCCGAAGCGTTGCTATGTACGTGACTTTTTGTTGCTTCAAGATGACATCTGGGGCTTCACTAACCTACGCTTAGCATGTCGTTGGGATCCTTTAGAGGATTCCTGATAAGTTTTGTTTTAAGGTTTACTTCGTTTAAAGGCTTCGGTTTAACATAGTGAGGTCGCCCAAGTAAAGCCACGCCGATTTGGTTTGCACTTTTAAAGTGTTTATTTTTGTTACTTTACCACTAAATGCCTTGCAGAAGGCTGCAAAACATTAAAACAAAAACTTATCAATGTGCCAACAATGAAATTATTTATTTTGACTAAATAAAGAATTGCCACTTTGTTAAACGTCTTCACTTGTCAAAAGCGCTTGACAATCTCTCTTCGCCATAGCTGAATTTTTATTCAGTTTCTGACAGGTTCCTGTAATCTGCTGTGCGATGAATTGCATATTCCTGAATTCAGATTTGAAGTTTTCTAAGTCGTAGTAGGTTACGATTTTCTATTCGTTTGTGTAGAAATTGGCTCTGCCGATTTCTTCGAAGTAAATGCCCGCGCTAGCATTTAACTGTTTCACTTCCACTCCTGAGCCGTGGATTATAGGAATGCAAAGTAAAAAGAATATTATTTGCATCATTTTGGAAACCTGGAAGATGACACTATGTTAATATCTCTGAATGATGTTTGAAGGTGATGAAGTCGTTACTATGAGAAAAGTTTTATTATTTTTATTATTGATTTTAATAGTCGAATTTTCGGGGAAATAATCTTCATTCTCTCATACGGACCTGACAATAATGGTGAGAACTTATTATCTCTCACTCTGGGCTTTAGTAGGACCTTATCACCAGTATTAAATGATTTTTGGATGCAGTTTTTGTCGTATTGTATTTTAGATTTTTCTTTATTTGCCATGCCATGTCTTTAACTATTTTGAAGCTATGCTGTAGACGCGGTTTTAATTCGTTTGCATAATTGTCGTAATTATAGCAAACGGTTGGAGAAGATTTTGAATTATTTGGGATTTCTGCTGAGAATCCGTATAGGAGTTCGCGTGGAGTATAATTAGTACTCGAATGAGGGGTGCTATTGTATACAAACATGACATATGAAATCCATGTATCCCAGTCCTGAGAATCTTGTGATACATAAGATCGGAGATGTTCTGCTAAGGTTCTGTGACTTCTTTTCAATGCACCATTCGTTTGAGGGTGATATGGAGTAGTTTTAAGCCGTTTTATTCTCAACAATTTAGATACCTGGGCGAACATGCCACTTATGAGGTTAGAACCCTGATCTGTGAGGATACTTTCTGGAATACTATGTCGAAAAACTATTGTTGTCGTGAAGGCTTCCGTTAATGTCTTACACTCGGTGTCGACTATGGGAATATCTTCAGAAAATTTTGAAAGGTCGTCTTGAAATGTAAGGAGATATTTGTTTCCAGAATGAGAAATTGGGTGAGGTCCTTTAACATCTAGGTACTCTTTCGAAAGGTTTGGAACCAATGCTCGAGATTTTCATTGGAAATTTTGGGGTTTCTGGATACTTTGTTTACTTGACAAAGTTTACATTTTCTTACGTATTTGTTCTGCCCAATTAGAACACTTAAGAAAAATATAAGTAAGGATGTGGGTTGTAAATAAGAACGCCGGGGAATATTTTAAAGTCAGTGGTTTATTAGACACACACTGAACTTAAGAACACGAGCTTTTTCGAATTCTGACTTTTAATTTCATAAATATAGATAAAACTAAACTTACAAATTGTATAAGTGGACTGTAAATTAACTATATCTCTGCACATGTGCCCTGATCGAAGCGCTGAAGTTAAGCGAGTGTCAAGAAACTATGTTCCCCGGAAACAGAATGGCGTCCCCTGCTATGGAATCTAGGCGGAACCCACTGTGCCATAGTTGAACGAGCGAGCCCTTAGTTGCGCGTTAAAGTTTGAGTTTAAATTATATTTTATAATGTCTATGAAGTTCATATTTTAACATACCGCCCGCCTCTACATACCTTGCGAGTTTCAAAGTTTGCCATCAATAGACTCTGGCAGAGGGCATAATCTAGTTACACTTTATTTCATTACCCCGCTCGCGGTTTTTACCGACGCGACTCGAACTTTTCCGTCATTTCCCGTATGCACATCAATCACTCGGCCGAGAATCCACTTCATGGCTGGAATGTTATCATCTTTAATCACTACTAATTTGTTGACAGTTATATTTTCTGTGGGTAAATTCCATTTATTCCTGCATTGTAGCTGGCTCAAGTAACCTTTCGACCAGCGATCCCTTTGAGGTTTGGTTCAATCGTAGCATTGAGTGGCTCTCCAATCAGGAAGTGACCTAGGGTCAAAGCTGTTATGTCGTTTGGATCCGATGACATCATCTGAATTGGCCTTGAATTAAGAATTGCTTCAACTTGGGCTACCATCGTGTTAAGTTCTTCATATCTCAATGAATGACCTTGTGCTTCTCGTCGGATATGGTGCTTGGAAGCTTTTACAGCAGCTTCCCAATGGCCGCCAAAATGTGGAGATCTGGGTGGTATGAAATGTTTCTTCGTTCAAAAATAGGTCCCGTAATTCTTTGAGATTTGAATTGGCCCCCACAAAGTTGGTGGCGTTATCGAAGTACAAGTTTGAACACAGCCCTCGTCGGGCAATGAAACGGCGTAAGACTCCAATGAATGCAGAAGCAGTTAGATAACTTGCCAGTTCTAGATGAACTGCTTTCGTGTCAAAACAGACAAAGATTTCTATATACGTTTTTGTTGCTGCTCGACCACATATTTTAATATGCGTAAAAAATGGGCCACAAGAATCAACTCCCGAATTTACAAAAGGCCGAGCGGGTTGAACTCTTTCAGCTGGGAGATTGCTCATTATTTGCTGAATGTCTTTTGTTGTCGTTCGAAAACATCGCATACAAGAATGTACAATCTGTTTTGCCAAATTGCCTCCTCTGATAGGCCAAAACGTCTGACTTGTAATAGAAAGTAGTGCTTGTGGACCATATTCTTACAATTTAAGTGAGTCACTAATGCTTTCGTGAAAGGGTGTGTGAGATCTAGTCTCGTTCGTGAGGGAGGAGAGCCGGTTTAGAGGATAACTCAGATTTTTTTCGATTTCAAATATAAAATTTTATTTAATAATTCAATTTGCTTAACCTAATATCACAAAATTCATAACAATAATTCAATATAAAATCAATATAAAAACTAACCTACAAACTAATATAAAAATCCAATAACAAATTCATATAACAAAATAAATCCAACAATAAAAAATTCAAAGATAAAAAAAAATAGAATTGGCCACGCAGTTCGCCACCCTTGTATTTACGTATTCTGAAAAGGAAGGAAGAGACAGAATGTTAATCTTCTATGAACAAACTAAAATTTTCTAAAATAAATTCAAAGTGGTGCTACGTCTAAGCACACCGGCAGTAAAACGATTCTATAGCCAAATCAGATACTCAGGTTATCCCTGATCAGAATTATCTTCTGTAGTGACGCGTGAGGGCACACGGAAGTAAAAATATTCTATAGAAACTTCTGAGACTCAGGTTATCCCTGATCAGAATTATCTTCTGTAGTGATGCGTGAGGGCACACGGAAGTAAAAATATTCTATAGAAACTTCAGACACCCAGGTTATCCCTAATCAGAATTATCTTCTGTAATAACAGGACGCTCAGGTTATCCCTGATCAGAATTATCTTCTGTAATAATAGGACGCTCAGGTTATCCCTGATCAGAATTATCTTCTGTATGATAGGAAAGGAAATTCAGGTTATCCCTGACCAGAATTATCTTCTGTGGTAAGGTAGGAAGCACGATTCTTTTTACTCAGATTAGCTCTGATACAGATCAACTCTGCCAAAAGAATGGTGCCATCTACTGAATTTCGTCGGCTTTATATAGCCGCTGTAACCAGTTACGTCTTCTCGCCTCTTCGTGTTTCCCTAGCAACGATTGATGCGATGTCTGAATGTACCACAGACAGCTGGTTGACGTAATGTCACTTGATGTCATCGACAATTGTAAATATTAGACGGTACGTATGCTTTTGTGCATTTTTGTGTTTATTAATCAATTTTGATTGTTTCTAAGTGGATTTTTGATTACTTTCTCTTTTTAGATCAAATGGTGGCCACTTTTTATGCAGGTTGGATTGAACACCTTGCTTAGAAGGCATCTGCCTAGTTCATTTTAACTAGGAATTGATATACCAGACGCTTTAATTAGATAAGTATTCTATTATTTTTATGTAATTTGATTTGAATGATACTTTGTGTTCTTTTTTTTGTATATTTTAGGTAGATTGAACGTGAAGCTGGGAGTACAACGAGGGATTAGGATTATATTTGTGTGTGAGGACTGAACAGGGTTGGTATTAGCATTGGATGCTTTGCATTATAAGACAAACTTCCATTCTCTAAACGTCCTCCTACTCTTATAATACCATTAGTGCCAAGGAATGGAGATATTGTCCTCAATGAACTAGCTTTGGCGACGTTTCCTTGCTTTAGTAATGAGCGATAATCGTCGGCATGAGAATTCCGTTGAACGATTTTAATGATTGTCGTTAAGGCTTCATATCTTTCGTATGGTGTAATAGTACCACCCCATCGCTTCGATGATGATACGTTTTTGATAAAACGAAGAAGGTATACAAAAACGTTTTGTAATTTTGTGAAAGAGTTGACAAATTTGCAGGTGTGGACGATATCCCTTTGCTCGTCGGTCATAAATGCCAACTTTACTTTACGCCTTTCATGTAAGCTGGCCTCTTCAACAGTTTGATCATATTGCGAGCGTTCCCAGTTAGCTTCACTTTGGTACAGAAAGCTTCGACCATATAGACATAATTTGGATGCGAGAAATTCTTCTGGTAGTAAGCCACGTGATACCAAGTATGCAGGATTATTCCCACTTTCAACATGATGCCAGAATTTCAGGCTGCTTAGCTCTTGAATGTTCGCTATCCTGTTAGCCACAAAGGCTCACCAATTTGATGATGGTTCTGCTAACCATGCTAGGACAATTGTCGAGTCAGTCCAGTAGAATGTATTCGTTTCAGAAATGTTTAACATAGTTGTAACTCGGGCTACCAATTGAGCCATCAATTGCGCTGCACGTAATTCCAATCGAGGAATTGTTGTGTGTTTTATTGGAGCGACGCGCGATTTCGAACAAATTAGATTTATGTAGATATTTTTGGACGAATCAGTGCATCTAAGGTACAAACAACAGCCGTAAGCTTTCTCACTTGCATCTGAGAATGCATGTAGTTGAACATCATACTTCTTGTCAGTAGAGTAAATGTGCCTTGGAACCTTAAATGATTCAAGAAGATGAAGCTGACTTCTATATTTCAACCAGCTCGTGTGAAATTCTAAGGGCAATGATTCGTCCCAATTGAGACTTAACTTCCATAGTTGCTGTATGAATACTTTACCCAGAATAACTACCGGGCTTATTAGTCCCAGAGAATCGAACAGCCTTCCAATATCAGCTAGGATAGTACGTTTGGACTATTTCTCCTTGCCTTTTTCGCTTAAACAAATTTTGAAGCTAAATTGATCCAACTGTGGCTGCCAAACAAGACCAAGTGTTTTTATTGCATCAGACTCATGAAACTGAATTGACTGTTCCCTTTGTTTCGATGGTATTTCTTCTAGAAATTTGGTATTGTTCGAACACCACTTTCTCAGCTCAAATCTTCCTTTTTGCAGAATTTCACTGACCTGTTTTCTTTTTTCTTTAGCTTCTTGTAGTGTTTCAGCTCTTGTGATCAGATCATCCACATAAAAGTCTGATTTTACTACGCTTGAACCAATAGGATAACTTCCTTCTGAGTCTAGAGCCAATTGTAATAGGGAGCGAGTAGCTAGAAATGGTGCCGCTGCAGTTCCGTAGGTAACTGTTTGTAGCTGGTAATAATTCATCTGTTGACTAGGATGATCACGCCAAATGATATTCTGATAGGTGCAGTCTGCTGGATCGACTTGTATCTGTCGATACATTTTGCAGATATTGGCCGTTATTGCTATAGAATGTCTACGAAATCGAAGAATAATATTAAATAAGTCAGGCTGAACTACCGGGCCTATCATCATGACATCATGTAGGGAGTAGTTTGATGTGGACTTAGCCGATGCGTCAAATACTACCAGTAACTTTGTGCTTGAGCTCTCCGGCTTCAGGACGCAGTGATGAGACATGATATAATTAACTGCGGATATCTCGTTGATTTCAAGTTTATGCATATGTTTGAGTTCAATGTATTCATGCATGAAGTTCTTGTATGAATCGTAAATCGATTGATCCTTATGAAGACGATGTTCAAGGTTGAAAAATCTCCTTGTAGCTATTTGGAAGGTGTCGCCTATACAACTTGGATTTTGCCGAAAATGAAGTCTTACTATGATTCGCCCCGATGAATCACTTTTATGCGTTTCATTAAAATGAGTTTCACAAAGTATTTCCTCTTGTGAATTTTTAGGAGTGACACTGACATGGCTTTCAAGCTCCCAAAACCTTTGAAGGATTCGCGAAAGTGATTCATTATCATTTTCGTTGATTGTGGTAGCGGACAGGTTGCAGCTGTATTTAGGTTGACAGTTTGCCGAGATCTTTCCGGCTACTACCCAACCTAGTGTAGTCTTCTGCAATATGGGCAGATTTTCTCCTAGGCTTATCTGACCCACTTGAAGGAGTTGAAAGTGTAGTTCAGCGCCAATAAGTAGATCGATGCGATTTGGTTTGAAAAATTCTGGATCAGAAAGATGAATATTCTTGGGAATGTTCCAAGTAGAGGTGTTGACTATAAATGATGGCTGAAATGCAGTAATATTAGCAAGAATCATTGCATTCAACTCAGCTGAAAAGTGACTATGCCTAGAGAAAATATTGAGTTGTGTTTGTTAGTTAGAATTCACTGTTAAGTTGTCACCAATTCCGCTGATTGTAGCTAATGTCCTTCGTTTCTTCAGTCCTAGTCTTGTACTAAACGTTCGGAAACAAAACTAAGCTGAGACGCGGAATCTAAGATTGCTCTCTAAGGAGTGAGATTACCGCGAGTGTCCTTAACATTGACAATTACTGTTGGCATGAAGACATAATCTGATGTCTTATTCAAGGACTGTTGCTTGGAATGAAGAGAGAATTTATTTCCTTCATTTGAGGTGGAAGGTTGTGTACAATAGAAGGATGCATTGTCCCTTGCTTTACTATTACTGTTATGTAGTAACGTGTGGTGCCTTCCTTTACATATTTGACAAGAGTAGGGAGATCTGCACGAATCTTCAGTATGAACCTTTAAATAGTTTAAACAAAGCTTTAGTTCTTTAACCTTGCTTGCTCTATCAGCTAAAGACATGTTGATAAACTTGCAGCATTTGTTAATCGCATGCACACTCATATTACACACTGAACAATAGCGTTGATTCGAAGAAATTAGAGTCATTTTCGCTCTAATTGCACTAATGGCTGCACTAGTGGCTTGGGATTTTCTTATAATTTCAATTTTTTCCGATTTTTTAGTAAGAAATGTCAATAACTTCTGAAGAGTCGGGAGTCGAGACTCTGGCGCCTTGTCCTCCCAAGCTGCTCTTAAGGTTGCATCCAGTTTTTGCAACGTTAGATACACCAACACGTCATCCCATTGCTTCACAGGACGACCTAAGGCTTCCAGAGCTCGAAGCTGTACATTTACGTTGTCAACAAAACTTTTTATATATTCAGGTTTGTTTGCGCTTAAAGGCTTAATATGTAAGTGATTCTCTATATCAGCCTGGCAAGAGTCAGCGCTACATCATAATTCTCTTCTGTGAGCTCAAGCGCAGAAATTTGAGCTGCTGCGGAGCCAGTTAGGGTCGATCTGAGGTACTGGTATTTATGAAGATTGTTAAGTGATTGTTCTTCGTGAATAAGTATTTTGAAACTTTCATAAAAATTGGTCCATTGCGTGACATCTCCGCTATAGGTTGGTAGATTTATTTTTGGTAAACGGACATTACCTTTGGCGAATGAGAGATCATTTGAAGATTGAGACTGCTCATGATCTTGCTTGAGTTTCTTAATAAGAGTAGATAATGTTGGTTGTTGCGTGAAATAAACCTCCTCATAACTGGCGCGAGTACTCTGAGTTAGTTCGGTTTCATCAAGTTTCTCTATTTGTGTCTGAATTGCTAAGAAGTGTATCATTTGGTTTTCGACGTGATCTAAACGTAATTCGAGAACGGCCAAAGAAGCAGTATTACTTGAAGTATCTAAAAATTCCTTCATGCGTTCCTGTTGGTCAATTAAAACAGCATGTTCTATTTTAAGACCTGCAACCTTCTTTTCACTCATTGTGAGAAATATAGTGAGACAACTGAATAAATTGATCGAGTTTTGTTTTGAGCGACACGATACGATACGAATTGAAATTTGTGCAATAACCAGGTGTATTTAAATTTCACTGCACTAGTAATTAACTACACCTTTGAGTTCGTTATGTTCACTTGGTGTAATATATTCTAGATTTTGATTTTAATTTATGTATTGTGTATGTATTTTATTGATTTATAAACGCGCAATTGTTATTATGTACGAGTATATGTATATGCATATATGTATAATGAAATTATAACTACGTAATCAGTATCAACTGTATCTAAATTGTCTTTTAAGCGACGAAAATTAAGCTTGTTTACTTACGACTATATCAGTTTACAGATTTGTAGCTATTTTGGCAGCTGCTGCAGGCATGTTGTTTAGAATTTTGCTTTTTTTTCTGTTGACAATGTAATTTTGCAGGCGGCATTGAGGGAGCCTTGCCACTGATATCACTGCATTGATGATAAACTGCAGTCGATGAAGTGAATCTTACTACTGCTGTCGTACTTGAGCTAAAATATTAAAAGCTTTACGAGAAAAATGTTCGCAGAAAGTAACTGAGGAACGATACTTAAATATTTTTTGAGGTTCTGTCATCTGTGTTCAGATGAAGATTTCTCCTATTTTGCAGCTCCGCCGGCAATTGTTGCTTAAATAGTTGCTAAATATTCCACAGGCAGCTATTGATGCTTGAATGCTGATTAGGTTTGTCGATAAAGTGGCCATGCAATCCACGTGGTGCGATGATAGTTGACCAGCTTAATGATGTCTGGATCTGATCAGAATTCTGATTAAATTGATGCAGGTTCCACGACTCGTTGCTTCATTTATTGACGGAATGTAGGCACATGTGCAATCCGGCTTACTAAGGACCAATGAATTTAAGAATACGAGCTTTTTCGAATTCTGACTTTTAATTTCATAAATTTTAATTATACATAGATAAAACTAAACTAAGTTACAAATTGTATAAGTGGACTGTAAATTAACTATATCTCTGCACATGTGCCATGATCAAAGCGCTGAAGTTGAGCGAGTATCAAGAAAATATGCTCCCCGGAAACAGAATCGCGTCCCCTGGTTATGGAGTCTAGGCGGAACCCACTGTGCCATAGTTGAACGAGCGAGCCCTTAGTTGCGCGTTAAAGTTTGAGTTTAAATTATATTTTATAATGTCTATGAGTTTGATAGTGTCTATGAAGTTCATATTTTAACACACACGTTAAACTTAAACACAAAATTCCAACCTTAACTAGAACTAAATTTAAAAGAGTTTAATTGCACTTATATTAGGACACTATATACTTAGATAACGTCACTTAACAACTAAACTTCTATTATGTAAATTCATTCAATAAAGTGGCTTACTCACTAGTTTCACTTATGTCTTTAATTTCAATTTATACACAATACTGTCAAAGCTGAGATAGCTTTGAGCAATGGCACTATATATATATATAAATATATATAAATATAATAATCAATGAGATATGTAATATGAAATATAGTATATGATCAATCAACTAATGTACTCACCAATTTAAAATATGGAATGGACGTTGGTAATTAGATAGTTAGTGATTACCTTGTTCTAGTCGTTCCCCGGAACAAGATACTTTACTTCGGTCGAGACCCAAAGCAAAGTTTTATTAGTAGTGTTTATTCTAGTCGGTACCCAGAATAAATATCTTTATCTCAGTCGAGACCCAAGATAAAGGTTTGAGATTAGTAAATATTATTCTAGTTGCTACCCGGAATAACTATCTTTATCTCAGTCGAGACCCAAGATAAAGGTTTGGGTTAGTATGTGTTATTCTAGTCGCTACCCAGAATAACTATCCTTATCTCAGTAGAGACCCAAGATAAAGGTTTGAGTTAGTATGTGTTATTCTAGTCGCTACCCAGAATAACTATCTTTATCTCAGTCGCTACCCAAGATAAAGTTGTTGAGTTAATAAGATTTATTCCAGTCGAGACCCAGAATAAATGTCTTTATCTCAGTCGGTACCCGAGATAAAGTTGTTGGGTTAGTAGAATTTATTCCAGTCGAGACCCAGAATAAATATCTTTATCTCAGTCGCTACGCAAGATAAAGATATTAGGTTAGTAAATTTTATTCTATTCCGGACTCAGAATAAATATCTTTATCTCAGTCGGTACCCAAGATAAAATTATTGGGTTAGTAAATTTTATTCCAGTCGAGACCCAGAATATATATGTTTATCTCAGTCGTTACCCAAGATAAAGTTATTATGTTAGTAGAATTTATTCCACTCGAGACCCAGAATAAATATCTTTATCTCAGTCGGTACCCAAGATAAAGTTGTTGAGTTAGTAAGATTTATTCCAGTCGAGACCCAGAATAAATGTCTTTATCTCAGTCGCTACCCAAGATAAAGTTGTTGGGTTAGTAGAATTTATTCCAGTCGAGACCCAGAATAAATATCTTTATCTCAGTCGCTACGCAAGATAAAGTTATTAGGTTAGTAAATTTTACTCCAGTCGAGACCCAGAATAAATATCTTTCTCTCAGTCGCTACTCCAAATAAAGTTATTAGGTTAGTAAATTTTATTCCAGTCGAGACCCAGAATAAATATCTTTATCTCAGTCGGTACCCAAGATAAAGTTAATTTGTTAATAATTCTATTTTATTACCACTAGCCAAGTCGATTTCCAAATTATGCGCAATCTATGCAAGCTGTATGCGAAAAAAAAAGATTCAAGTTGGCCTGCGACTTATATTGCCTCCGATTGCGCACGGCTCTAACAAATTAATTTACATTGCGCATGGTAACCAAAGTACGTTGACCTTAGCAACTGTGCGTAGGTAGCAACAGAAAAGTCCGTTGACCTTAGCAGTTGTGCGTAGGTCAGAAGAGTACATTGATCCTAGCAGCTGTGCAAAGCAACTGGAATTTTGAATATTTTTGTTGCCGTTCCTGATTTTGTCTAGCTAAAGTTATTGGGCTTATAATTATACAATAAGATACCTATTACAATATTGCTAATTTGCTACTTGAAAGATACATTTAAATGTACAGATGACTTAATCTAATTCCATTTGATTTGCATAATATTATCGAAGAAGCTACTTTCCTCTCATTGGATTGTGTCCTGGATTTGTTTATGTGGAATGTAGCCATAATGTGTCGATTGTTATCTCCATTTAAAACAGCCTTATCGATGTGCTTGTAGGTAGGCATACATCGTTTCGTTCCCAATCTATTTTCAATGCTTAGAAATACTTGGAATTAGAATCTTTTAAACTATTTTACTTCCAGGTGGCTATTTAATGTTGGTTTGAACAGTATTTGATAATGTCGTCTGACATGCCAGGCCAGTAAAATTGTTTTTTGATTCTTTTAATAGTGCAGGAAACTCCTTGATGGCCTCCCGTTGGTAGTGAATGAAAATCTTTTAAAACTTGTTCGATGTCATTAATGTCGGATAAATATTTAATAGAATCTTGATGGAGTTTAATGTTTATTTGTTTAGTAGCGAAGACCTGGGTAAACATTTTTTTAATAATTATTAGATTTTATGGATCTAATATAGGGAAGGAGATATCTATTTCTTTTAACTGATATGTGTATGAGCAGATCTCAGTTAAAATCTTTTGAAGGTCTGATCTATCTCTTTGGGATCGTCAAGGTAAATTAATTCTTGATATGATTATTTTGCAGTCTTTCTTCTTGAAGAAGTTCTGTTCATTCCCTACAGATGCTGATTTATTCGACAATTTTAGTTTCGAATCCAACACTCTTTCAAGTTCAGTATCTTGCATTGGCAAAATGAAGAATTTAGGATTCGCATTTTTGGTTATTAATAATGGGAAATTTGTCTCAGTTATTATGATTGAGGAATTGTTCACTTTGATGGAGTTGGATTTTGATTAAAAACATTGGTGTTGGGAGTATTCAAATTCCCCGGAGCTCTAGCTTGATTCCTTGTTACCACATTTTCGCAGGTGGTCGGTTCTGCTAAATTTTCGCTACTATCTGGAATAGCTCTACTGAGAGCGTCTGTATTTGTGTTGAGCTTAGCTGATTTATGGACTATTTTGTAGTCATATTCCTCAAGACGTATTCTCCATCTCATCAGAATTGAGGAATGGTCTTTCAAATTCATGAGCCATACTAATGGTTTATGGTCAGTTATAATTGTAAACTGTCTGTCATAAACGTACAGTCTGAATTCCTCAACTGTGAAAATGATAGCTAAGAGTTCTTTCTTTATAGTTGAGTAACGAGTCTCCGCACCATTGAGAACTCGACGCACAAAGGCGATTTGATGATCTCCTTGATCATCGACTTGTAAGAGAACTGCTCCGATGGCGTAGTCACTGGCATCGGAGGTGACAAAAAATTATTTGTCGATATCAGGATATGATATAACTGGTGCTGAAATTAATTTATTTCACAATTCGCAAAATGCTTCATCACAAATTGCGTCGAACTTGAAAGGCGTATCTTTTTTCAAAACATTTGTGAGAGGTTTCGCTACCTTTGAAAAATTTTGAATGAAGCGGCGATAATAGCCGACGAAAACAAGGAAGGCCCTAATATCTTTCTCCTTCTTTGGCCTGGGATAGGACTGAACTGACTTTCCCTGGATCTGGTTTGACTCCATTTTCAGTTATAATGTGCCCTAAATACATAATTTACTTTCTTAGAAAATGGCACTTGTCTGGTTGAAGTTTAAGATTGAAATCTCTGCGACTACTAAATACTGCTGTGAGTCTTGTATTGTGATCTTTAAGATTGTATCCATGGACTACAATATCGTCCATGTATACGAAGCAATAAATACCTTGAAGTCCAGATAGAACATTGTTCATGGCAAGGTTACAGCGGCGCCTTTTAAGCCAAATGGCATACGATTGTATTCGTAGTGGCCATAGGGTGTGCTGAAGGCAGTTTTTCCCTGTCCTTCGAGTCCATTCTTATCAGGTGGAATCCACTGGCTAAGTCGAGTGTGGTAAAATATTTCGACTTCCCCAACTGGTCTAATATACCAGTGAAATTAGGCAGTAGGTACGCATCACTCATAGTAAAGTCGTTAATAGAACGAAAGTCTACCACTACTCGCCACTTTTTGTTTCCATTTTCATCTGGTTTTTTAGGAACCAGGAGAAGTGGTGAATTCCAGGGACTATGTGAAGGTCTGGTGTTGTCTGACTCAAGCTTTTCTTGTATTTTCCGGTTTATTTCTGTTCGGCTTGCTTCAGGAAGTCGATAAGGCTTGGTATAGATGGGTGGTTTGTCTTGGAGTGTCTAGATTTTGTGGGTAATCGCACCTGTATACGAAAGGAAATCCCCTTCTAGATAGAAGAGATCATTGAATTCCCTACAGATGTTGCGAATACTCTCAGATTCCTCCGAATTACAGTAATTCAATTTGATAAGGTTTTGCAGTTTCATTATTCTGCCCTTAATTGGATCTCTTTCAGAGTCTGTGGAGATGACCACAAAGTCGTCCAAGTCTTGGTAAACCGGGCTCACCTCGTAAGGGCCCAGATCGTCGTCCTCATGAGTTGTATTGAGGATTAGGACTTTTGCAATACCATTGACTGGTTTGACTATCGAATTTCCAAGAAACAAATCTGGCCTTATTTCCTTCTTGAAACAGACCGATTGATGTTGAATAGAAGGAGTTGGTGTTTAAAAGCTCTTTTGCCTTTATCGATGCAATTGTTATTCGTTGGTTGAGTGAATGGTACTTGGACCTTGACTTTGATGCGAGAGTCGTTGGTGCTTGTACCAAGACTCTTCAGTGATTAAAAATATTGGAGCTTGTTCTGATTGCCTTACCTTGGGTAGGGGGCAATTCAGAGCTTCGTAGTAGCTTGGATGTCGATGTACAATTAAAACAAAATCTCTCTATCAACTATGCTTTATTTCTTATTCGAATTAAATTTATATATAAAAATTGCTGACTTAAATAATATTTTGTACATTGCAATTCTATTCTACGTACCTACTCTTTTACTCACACCCACGAATTCTGCTGTCGTTCACAGTACCGAGAAAATTTCATATTGATAAGCTTGACCATGCACAAGCTACATATCCAATTACTTACTCTGTACCTTCGACTTTTACCGCGACAATTCTATGTACAATGCACACGCTGCTTATCAGGCAAATTCTATGCACAATCTGCATAGCATGTACATTCCATGCACAAGCTGCATATCATGTTTCAATTTTTACCAGCAGAATTCGTGGGTGTCTGCATTTATTTAATTTTTATGAGAATTATTTCTTGCTAACTCGAACTTCCTCCCCCGCGTTGGACGGTAGTCCAACTATGGCTGGTTCTCGATGGTTATTTCAAAATCCCCGGCCGAACTTCGCCTTGGATGAGGGATTGGTTGTGGAAGGTCTGCAATGATCCGTCTGGGATGAGGTTTTGGTTTTGGGCATTCATCCGGGTTTCGATACCAATTCCAGCTATTAGCTTTACACTTACATGTCAGACATACAGCGATAGTGCCTGCTAGCAACATCGCTATATATCCTACGGCATACTGATGAACTTCGTTCTGTTTTATCATGCAATGCTCTTGTAGCTTCATAATACCCGATCCTTCCATTCCTTCCACCAATGCCCTTTCCTTGATCGCAAATATCCATTGGTTTGGATTGTTTAGTTGGATCCACTGGGGCTCATCTCCGATGTCAACGATGCAGCATGATGACGCTGGTGATAATCCATTTATCAAATTTACCTCACAGGAGCTTTTACTTGACCCTCGATTGTAAATTGGATGAGTTTGTTTACATAAATGATGACCTTCATTGATGGAGATGCACGATTGTACTTCTGGTGCAGTGAGAGGGAAGTATTGATCCCGATGTAGGTTGATGATCAAAAACTTAGATGATGGAGTAATTCTGATGAAGGTACCATTGATGAGTACTGGTATCGGTATTATCCGAAACAGTTCAAAATCCTCAGGTGAAAGCAATGGCAGACTGAGCTTAAAGATAATGTGTCTTGCTGTGACTCGTGCTGCTGCCTTCAGTAAGTTGTATAAGCTGCGAACATCATCTGGTCTCACTGGGAGTCTTAATGACGGTGATAAGTGGTTTCTGATGGTGAACAATTCTTGTGTTAGTTGTTTGGGTGAGATCAATTGGGGACTAACTCGTCCGTTATGAGTGTCAGTAAGCGTATCTATGATAGCGAACTGAACTCTCTGTATATTTGACGCTGCTAGAATTGTCTGTATGGACAGCGATGTAAACAGGAGGGTTAGTCTTTCTTGCTGAAGTTCCTCTGCAGTAAATTGACTGAAGTTGGCAAGTTGGGCCAACTCTGATTCTATTTCTTTATACTGGCTGGTATACTGTTCGTGATTTTTCCTAATGATGTTCACAGTCGAATCAATAATTGTTGTTTGGTTTTTGATCAGATTTTTTTCATTTGACTTCACATCCTCAATCGTCTGAGACATCTTCTCAGCGTAATCAGCATCTAATACTCCAAACAATGCATTGGCGATGTTTCCGACAAAATTCACGGCTCCTCTCCTAGTTCGGCTTGTTTCGACATCCACTTGTGGCCTTAATAGTTCGTTATTGCTGGACAGCTCTGCCTTTAGATGCTCCAGTTGTGTCACTATAGTTCTACATGATTTCTCTCTAGTGATTGAATTGCAGAGGTCATGTAACACACGACTTCCATTCAGCAGACCTTCGAACTCTCTCCAATAGGGTGTCATATTATAATAGACAATGAGGTTCCATTCATTAGAAATCACGCTCGCGGTGCCAAGGTTTTCAAAGTGGAGCCCTGGTTGAGACTTGAATGGCGTTATTTGAACAGGTGATCCTATACTTAATGGTAGGCACAAACAAACCACTAGTAGCATGCTGATTGTGGACCCTGCTGACAATCGTGCCTTCTTGCTTGGAATTTTATTTGCCGCCGTTAAACTAGACTGGTCTTGCCGTGTTGATGCCGAGTTTGAAATGGTTGAGTCTCTTTTAGTACTGGTACTAGTTTCCCTTAGTATTGATTCATCCGACAAAGGTGTTTCCTCATTTAATATGGGAAGCGGTGCCAACCTATGTATAGGTCGACGCAGGACATTGTTTGCTACTCGGACATCAACCACCCGAGCGAAGCCGTCGTCACCTTTCATGACGCTAATTATTCTTCCTAGTGGCCTTTTAGGTGGAGGCAGGTTGTCCTCCTTAATGACGACCAACGTTCCTGTTTCGATATTTTGGCTTGACGTCTTCCATTTAGTGCGTTGTTGTAATTCATTCAGGTACTCTCTAGACCACCGCTTCCAAAATTCATTTTTCAGGTGGGCGACCAATTTCCATCTAGTAGGAAGATTGGCTTTTACTAGTTCTGATTTTGGATCAATTGTGCTGGTAAGCGGTTCCCCTATTAAGAAGTGTCCAGGAGTTAGTGCTGATAGATCATTGGGATCTGATGAGAGAGGCGTTATTGGCCTCGAGTTCAAAATTGCCTCGATTTCGACAACAACGGTTTCTAACTCCTCGTAAGTCAAGGATGCATTTCCAACTGTCCTTTTAAGTAGATGCTTAGCCGATTTAACGGCAGCCTCCCAGAGACCCCCAAAATGAGGGGCACGTGGAGGAATGAAATGAAAGTCGGTGCCCTTGGGTTCACATACTGCATCAATTTTTGTCTTCGCCTTGTCAGAATATATGGTTTCCTTCAGCTCTTCTAGTTCATTTTTGGCGCCAATGAAATTCGTTGCGTTGTCGCAATAAATGTTTCGACAGTGGCCTCTCCTTGCCACGAATCGTTTAAGAGCTCCGAGAAATGCTTGTGTGGTCAAATCACTCACCACTTCCAGGTGAACTGCCTTGGTGGCAAAGCAACAGAACACTGCAATGTAGGTTTTTTGTGGGCGTTTTCCTCTAACCTTATAATGTGTCCTTACTGGCCCACAAAAGTCCTCACCAGCATTTGTAAATGGCCGTGCAGGTTGAACCCGGTGAGGAGGCAAATTGCCCATTACCTGTGACATCATTGTTGGTTTCGCTCTTGCACAGCGCACACAATTTTGAACGATGGATCTTGCAATCGTTTTGCCCTTTACTGGCCAAAACTGTTGTCTCGTGATTGCCAGGAGAGTCTGTGGACCAACGTGAATTTTGGTCATCAAAAGCTTAGTGAACTGATGTGAATACGGCAGTAGTATTGGGTGCTTCGCCTCATAGGATACGTCGGCAGCTTGTAGTCGTCCTCCAACGCGCATGATGTCTCTTTCATCTAACAAAGGTGCCATACTAATCAATGAGCTGCTTTTGTCTAGATGTTTAAATCGCCTTAGTTGATTAATCTCCCTGTCAAAACACTCTGCCTGCATTACCTTAACAATCACTATAAGGGCTTCATTGAGTTCTTCGGCCATGAGTGATTGTGTGTTAGTTGTGCTTATCTTTTTGCTTCTCTGTTTCAATCGGCTTATGAAACGTATTACATATGCTGTGATGCGGGTTAGTTTTTTGAACGAATTATGGTGATTTATCTTGTGAATGAAGTGTGTGGAATCCTGCTGTGTGGTTATGGGCAGTGCAGTTTGTTTCTTTTCTAAATCACACTCAATGTTCCTTGAATATGGTTGCGGCCATGATGATTCACTGCCGTGTAAAAATAGAGGGCCATAAAACCACAAGTTACAAGATTTCAGCTTGTCCGGGTTTAATCCTCGGGTCAAAATATCAGCCGGATTTTCCTTGGAGCCGACATGACGCCAGTGTTCAGGATTGGATAGTTCCTGAATACTCGCCACTCGATTGGCCACCAATGTATGGAATGATGAAGATGATGAATTCAACCATGCCAAGACAATTTCCGAGTCCGTCCAGTAATAAATCGGCTCGTTTTTTAGATGTAAATCTCTTTTGACACGAGTGGTGAGCTCAGCTGCTAGTTTAGCTGCACATAGTTCAAGTCGAGGTAAAGTAACTTGCTTAATTGGTGCCACCTTCGACTTGGCACAAAGCAGTCGTACTACGATCTGATTATTTTTGGTTAGAGATCTGACGTACACTGCAGCTCCGTAGGCCTTCTGGGAGGCATCAGCAAACGTGTGTATCTGCGTGGATTTTGATAGTTCTTCAGGCAGTACATGTCTTGGAAATTTAATGTCGTTTAATGATTGTAGGTCATTACGAAACGTGACCCATTGTGTATGCATCTCCATTGGTATAGATGCGTCCCAATCTAATTTTAACGCCCATAGTCGTTGCAGGAATATCTTGGCAGTAACCACTACTGGAGACATGATTCCAAGTGGGTCAAATAGCCGTGCTATATCTGAACATGCTGTTCGTTTTGTGATTGCGTTCCTTTCAACCTTGGTGGTCTTGACACAAAATGAGTCTGAGTTTGGTAACCAAGTGAGACCCAAAATTTTTATTTGCTCCTCAGTTTCACTGCCAAATGTGAGCTGTGGTTCTATATCCTTTGGTTGAATACTTTTCAGTAGTCGTGGGTGGTTTGCACACCACTTTCGGAGCGTGAATCCTGCCTTAGCCAGTGACGCTATCAGTTGTGTTTGCATTTCACAAGCAGTAGACAGACTATCTGATCCTGTGATCACATCATCCACGTAGAAATCTCTAGCTAGTACCTCTGCTCCCAGTGGATATGAAGCGGCATGTTCTTGAGATAATCTTTGCAGACATTTTGTCGCCAAATACGGAGCGGAGGTAGTTCCGTACGTAACCGTATTCAGTTGAAAGCATTTTAGAGGATGATTTGGGCTGATTCTCCAAAAAATTAGTTGGAATTTTCGGTCGTCGTCATTGACCATTATTTGCCGATACATCTTCTCAATGTCGGCCGTGAAGACGAAGCGTGGTACTCGAAATCGGAGCAATATTGAGAATAGTTCGTCTTGTATTGTTGGTCCTGCCGCAAGTATGTCATTCAATGCGACATTTGAGGATGTTTTGCAAGAGGCATCGAACACAACTCTCAATTTGGTTGTCGTGCTCTCTGGCTTGAGCACACAATGGTGTGGAATGAAATAATGTGGTGTTGTAATTGATTCAACATCGACCTCTTGCATGTGGCCTAGGTTTTGATATTCATTCATAAACCCAACATATTCGGAGCGGAGCTCACTATTCTTCATAAGTTTTCGCTCTATTGACAAGAACCTCCGCAATGCGATGTCTCTAGACTCACCTAGTTGTTGTGGATTTTCCGTGAATGGTAATTTGACAATAAAACGACCTGTATCACTTCTTTTGACACTTTGGTTAAAATGCTCTTCACATCGCTTTTCTGACGGTGTGAATGTTTTCCTTTCATCAGAAGCTTCCTCCAAGGTCCAAAACTTTTCTAGTTGTTGGTCCATTTCTTGGTCTCTGTTAAATACACAACAGAGGCTTTGATTTTGTGGCATCTGGTCTATTTTACCAGCCAACACCCAGCCGAGCACAGTGTTCTGTAATGTTGGCAGTCCTTCTCCTAATCTTATCTGTCCAACCGATAAAAGCTGGTAGTAGAATTCCGCTCCAATCAATAAGTCTACGTAGTCTGGCGTATTGAAATTAGGATCGGCCAGCTTGATATTGGATGGAATTTTCCACTTTGAAATATCAATTTCTCGGTTCGGCTGTGGTGCTAAGATTTGCTTGAGGATGAATGCTTCTAGTCTGGCAGAAAACCCACTTGTGCGTGATTGGATTAACACGCTTACTCGTTTATTTGCTTGTTGCTTCGATTGACCGATGCCTTGCACATGCATTAGGGCTGGAGTTCCCTTTAAACCTATTTTCTTGATGATTCTTTCACTTATGAGATTCACCTGGGATCCGGAATCGAGAATCGCCCTACACATTATACCCTTTCCATCATGTGTAGTAAGATTTATTGCAACTGTGCTGAGCAATACATAGCCTTCCTGGTGGTTAACTTTTTGCGTTGCTAGTGTCATGGATTGGCTTGTAGATTCAGCTAATTTGGGTTGCTGAGGTTGAGATGTCATTGCTTGTGATGAACTCGATTTTTCTTGTGGTGTGCCTTGTAGATGCACTAATGTATTATGCCTTTTGGAGCAATGAGTACATCCCCTTAATGTGCAGTTGGTTGCATAATGTCCGGACCTCAGGCAGTTAATACACAAGCTGTTCTTCCGTAGCAATCTTAAACGTTCAACAGGTGTACACTGCAGGAATTTACGACAGCTAAAAAGCTGATGGTTCTCCTTGCAAACTATGCATGTCGGTTGAGGTGAGTTGGTGGATACAATACAAATGAATTGACCCTACTGGGAACTTGGTTTAGTTTTCGCCGTGAGTCATCCGTTGGCTTGTCCTTCTGCCCCAGAGCTTCCAGGGACTGAAAGCGAGTTTCCAGAAAATTGAGGAATTTCTCTACTGATTGCAAGGCTCGAGGTTGTTCCAGCGACTGTTCATATAGATTATGTGTGGCTTTATCTAATTTTCTCACTAAAATGTGCAATAATAATGGGTCCCAATTAACTGTGGGAACACCCAGATTTTCTAGGACCATAAGGGATTCCCTCGTTGAGTCGTGCAATGCTTTAATAGTTGACGCACCTTCTGAGGTAAGTTTGGGCTGCGATAGCAGTTTATCGATGAGCGCTGTCACCAACAATCTTTTATTATCATAACGAGACTTCAATGTATCCCAGGCAGACGTATAATTATCATCTGATAATGTAAAGTGTCGAATGAGCTTCTCGGCTTCTCCCTTCAAGTTCGTCTTTAAGTACCACATTTTCTGGCACTTGCTCATGTGCTGATTATGTATCATCTGTGTAAATAAATCGTAAAATTGGCTCCATTTCAAGTAGTCGCCGTCGAATGTGGGAATTATAAGCTTTGGTAGCTTCAACGCCACACGACTACTTGACGCCTCATTGCTTCTTGTTGTGGTACACTGGGCCAATTTCTCAGAGAGCCGTATGATGGTAGATTGTATTCTGTCTTCGAGTTGGAAATATTCCTCAGCGTTGTAGCCAACTTCTGACGGGTCATCTGCCATCTGCCATATTTCCATGTTAGAACTCTCTACCTGAGACCAGTATCGTTCAATGCTATTGATTTTACATTGATAATACTGCCTGGTTTGGAGCTGTTGGTCGCCTGCCTCTATTCCTTACAGAAGGTGGCGTAATGATTGGATACCAGCCTTCTGTTTTCGTATATATCTGGTTAACATGTCTTCGTTATTGGCTGAATTGCTCATAGTGGTAGACATCTGGTCTTTTCTATTTGTTTTTACTGAGCCAATTACGAATTCTTGTTCTGTAGAATTGGCACTAGGTTTATCTTGTTGTTGCGCTCGGGTACTTGATTCTCCTGCTAGTGGTGCTGATTCTGGAGGGATGGATTTGATTAATCCTAATATCTGATCTCGGCCTATGTGGTAAACTGCCTTGATCCCAGCAAAATACGATTGGGTGAAGTAGCGGTGAGCTGTCTGGTCAGCGTGTCTGGTCTTAATAAGGGCATCTGTGGATGAAAACTGGCCCCATAGATCATCCAGTTGGTGTTGTTTTTCCTGCAAATCGGAAAGCGTCATCTGGTCTGGTGATTCCTCCTTGAGGTCTTTTACTAATTTTTGAATGGCAGTTCCATTCTTCTTTTGGAGCTGCGTCAAGTCTTCCATGATGGTTGCGGTTCCTTGTGGTAGGAAATCGTTATCAAGTGATGCACTTGATCACGTCGGGGTCACCAAAAATGTTTAAAGGCTCTTTTGCCTTTATCGATGCAATTGTTATTCGTTGGTTGAGTGAATGGTACTTGGACCTTGACTTTGATGCGAGAGTCGTTGGTGCTTGTACCAAGACTCTTCAGTGATTAAAAATATTGGAGCTTGTTCTGATTGCCTTACCTTGGGTAGGGGGCAATTCAGAGCTTCGTAGTAGCTTGGATGTCGATGTACAATTAAAACAAAATCTCTCTATCAACTATGCTTTATTTCTTATTCGAATTAAATTTATATATAAAAATTGCTGACTTAAATAATATTTTGTACATTGCAATTCTATTCTACGTACCTACTCTTTTACTCACACCCACGAATTCTGCTGTCGTTCACAGTACCGAGAAAATTTCATATTGATAAGCTTGACCATGCACAAGCTACATATCCAATTACTTACTCTGTACCTTCGACTTTTACCGCGACAATTCTATGTACAATGCACACGCTGCTTATCAGGCAAATTCTATGCACAATCTGCATAGCATGTACATTCCATGCACAAGCTGCATATCATGTTTCAATTTTTACCAGCAGAATTCGTGGGTGTCTGCATTTATTTAATTTTTATGAGAATTATTTCTTGCAAACTCGAACAGTTGGAATTTCAATAATGAACTCTGATCGAGCCGGAATTTTAATTTTATTTAATTTATCCGATTCTTTCAGGAAGGAGATATGATTCCAACTTTTGTGGAATTTGGAATTAGTTTTCGATGATTCCGATTCGATAGAATTTGAAGGAGATAAACATTTAGCGAAATTCCTTGATTTTTTTGATTCATTTTTGGATTTCACTTTTTGTGAATCTATTGGTGAAGGGGGATAGGATTTTATTAGATTTAGCGTTCTGTGCGGCTGTAGATGCAGATATACCTTTACGTTTTTGCTTTATCTCTTGTGAAGCTACGGATGGAATTTTATTTTCATTAGTTAGTTCCTCTCTGTTGGGAACTGTTGATGTAGATAGATTTTTATTATTTTCTCGCTTCTTGTGAAACATTGGATGGAGATATTCTATTATTGCTTTGTGAAGCAATTGATGGAGAAGAATTTTTATAATTTTTACTACTGGAGAATGTTATCTCCGTATACAGTAAACTTCTAGTATAAAACCTCTGTTCTGGGTCTTCGCTTTTCAAATAAACATATGGGTAATTTGAATAATAATCCTCATATGGATAAAATTCATTTGAATCATACTATTCTATGAATCATTCATTTGAATGATACTAGCATTGTATCGAGATAAAAAGTCATGACCAAGCAGGCCATCGTATGAGAGGATGGAGTTATTTCCCACTATTTGTAATGGGTGTTCTAGGATGGAGTTATTCGAAGATGACTCTGTAAATAACGTATTGATATTACAGATAGCATCTTTCTAGCAGATACTGTCTGGTTTCAGTGGATGGAGTTTTATTAGGATTATCTCTGCTCCAGTGTCAATTAAAAATGTAAGTTTTGGACCAGAGCAGATGTCAACAGGCAAGGAAAGCCTTAAAGAGTTTTTATTTATTTGGACGGGGGTACATATTAATTTATTTTTGTCTAGTTTCCTGTCGATATTGCCTCGGGCTTTCGATGAATCTGTGGCGTTGTTTCTATCTGCGAGGGGTTGCCGAATAAGACCCCCGCTGCATCCAGCTTCCCTGACTGGATGCCGAAGAATTCCTATAATTTTTTCTCTTCGGTGATGGTGATCTACCCGAGATATTTGTATTATTATATCTCGGCGATGGAACTCGATTTTCTCGGAGTACTGGCTGCTACCAGCTCCTGTTTTGTGGCTGTCTATTTGCCGGTGGAGTTGTATTTAATTCCCGAAAATTATTTTGGCTTTCTGGGCTGCCGTTAAAACGATTATTATTCGCAGCTCTTGTCCTGCATTGTATGTCCCATCCGATGACAATATCGACATAATTGAGATATAACGTTTTTGGGATCCGGAGGATGTTGTAATTGCGAGTTAATTCTTGGAGTTGGGTTAAAATTTTGCGTTGAGCCTTGTATGACTGGGCATCTTGAAGCAGCATGCCCCAGTCTGCCGAATTTGAAGCAACGAAGATTTAAAATACTATTCAGTTGAAAGGGATATTGGTTTACCTTGTTATTTGGTTGAAAATGATGTCGTTTTTATCTATACGTGATGAATGAGCTAGAATATTTGACCTTATTGAAGCGAAAGATTTATCAGGATGGACTTTAGCTAATGTCTGTAATTGTGGATTGGATAATCCGTCTTCAATTGCTCTTACTTCCTGACTCTCATTATCTTTTAATTAAGTTTTTAGTAGTACCTTATCCGTTGTATAAGAGTGCGTTGCCTCATTTAATTTGGATAATGTTGCATTTAGACTTTGAAGAAAGTCTTTTACACTTTCCTCTCTACCTTGTCTTGCATTATTTAATTGAGACTATAGGGTGGATCTGGGTGCATTATCTTCAAAAGTTTGAGTCAGGATCAATTTTAGAACAGGCCACTTTGATATCTCATTGTATCTATATACATCATATGCCTCTGCAGATAATTTACACCTTATTAAGCTAAGGAGGGAGTGTTTTTCGTTCGCCGTCGTTACCGTCGCGTATATATCATCACAACTTGAGATAAATTTATGGAGATCTTTGTGAAGTTATTTGTATTATTTGTTACATTTTGAAATCGAGAGTCCAGTTGTTCTTGTTTATGTAAACATCATTTGGGAAGTATTCGCTGTCTTTGTCGTTTGGGCCAACATTCAAAGTTATTTCATAATGTGTTTCTTCAAAATCGTCCCAATATTTGTACAACGAGCTTAATTTTTGGTTTAGATATGCCTGGGCTGCAGTTGGAAGTGAACTATTATCTATAGATTGAATAATATGGTATAATGTTTTTCGTCTATCTTCTTGCAACCGAAACCGTACTGTATTTGATTGATCTTTGTCTGTGCTGTCCTGGTTATCAGCTGCAGTTGTTTTTTGCGAAGTTTTTGGAAGTGGAATATAAAACGGGTTATATTTGAGCTCTGTATGGAGAGTTATAGACTTTAACCTATCGGATAGAGTTGCCTTGGTAAGTTTGTACCAGTCTTCTGTTTTATCATAGCATGACCGTTTGAAATAATCATGAATATCATCGAATTCATCATGATCTTGAATCAGGGTTTCAATTTTTTCAAATGAAGCCCATAGTTCTTCCAAATATTGGAGTTTTTCAGATGTAAAATGTGAAGTCCTTTTGCTTTTATTCGCTCTGTGATAATCGTCCAGAATTTGTCTAATTTCTGCCATTTTTGGGACTTGTGATAAGCAAAGCCAAGACCCTCGAGAATACTTCACAAGCCATGAAACAGACCACCTCCCTACCACATGCGGGACCCAATGTAAAAGTGACAAAAGTTTGATTTGAATAGCTCCACCGCCCTAAACTACTATTCATACAGAAGAATGGTGTTCTGTTAATCTTAAGCTTGCTTTCTCATCTTCACAAGCCATGAAGCAGACTCCCTCCCTACCACATGCGAGGCCCAACGTAGTCCTTACATTCTAAAATATTTGCCGTGTTCTTATGTAAAAGTGACAAAAGTTTGATTTGAATAGCTCCTCCGCCCTAAACTACTATTCATACAGAAAAATGGCGTTCTGTTAATCTTAAGCTTGCTTTCTTATCTTCCGAACCGTAATAAAGTTTTCATACCTTTCCTAACAAAATTATTTAAAAAAAATTATCTTAACCAAATGACTACGATTCCTCAAATAAAAATTCTCAGCTGAGTAATCCTTGTAAATGTCGCTGTGCCGTCATGGCATGCCGTGGGCTGATGATATCGAATGTAGCTGCCTACAGATTCGGACTACGGCTGCCCATACTCACATGCAATTATCACTCAGCTGAGAGGTATTGAGCGTAAAATGGTAAGGTTACTTTGTAATCAAAACTATTTTATTATTTTGTTAAGTAAGGTATATAGGAAGTTAGCCTTTGGGAAGGTAAGGAACCAAGCTTTAAATTACTAGAAGACTATTTTCCTGTACGGATAGTAGTTTAGGCTCAATGGTATAGATTTCTGTTTCATGGCTTGCGAAGTATTCTCGAAGGTTTTGGCAAAGCTCATCACAAGATTTGTTTTCGTCAGTCATGTTTGTGTTATTGTTTTGTAGGATGGTGTAAAAGGGCGTAGAAGGGGAAGCGTCGATAAATTCAAATTTTATACACGAATGAAAATTTTTTCGTGGAAATAAAGATTGATTATTATAATTGTGTTAAATATAGATATGAATATATCTGCTACGCAGCAGTTTTATTAAATTGATGAGAAAAATTGGGATTAAATTTGTTTCGATTAAAAAAAAAATTCAAGAAAAATGGTTAACACTCTCAACAATGGGAACAAGGGAGTACGTGGTTTATATGTAGATATTTGTGTTTAATTAAATTTGGAAATTAAGTTTTATAAAAACTAAGAAAAACACAGCGATAGGAGAACTATTTGTTAGATTTGATTGTAGGAAAAAAATTTGCGAAATTTTGTTTGTTTTGTTTTTTTTTTGTTTTTTTTCAGAATCTGTTGGTTTTAAATAATTATATTCATTGATGTTAGGTCTCTTATTACCTAACATCAATGAATATAATATGAATTTTAGTGAAATAAAGAAAAACAATTGTTTCTATAAATGTGCCGTATATGTATAATACGTGTATACATACATATATATATCAATCACGAAATAATTTTAATTACCTTCTCCATTAATATTTTAATAATATTTTGAATTATATATGACTACAATCTTTGCTTCCTTTTATTTTTTTCTTTTCACAATATGATATCCTTCGCCTCTTAGTAGGTATTTTTCGTTAATTTAATAATTTTAATCCAAAAAGAACTTATGCATGCTATATATGTATAGAGACCACTACCTTCGACCAAGATCTTTCTCTTGATAGATAGACTCACGAAGTCTATCGCAGGGGATCGATATTGATTTTTTCCTCTGACCAGCAAGCTCACGTAGTCTTACCGCAGAGGTCGCTTCGTGATGGAGTGATTTCACAACACAGAAATAGAACTAAATTCTATTATACATATTTAGAAAATATAAAAAGAGAATCAAAGGAAAAAATATTGTCTACCTTAATTCTTATTCCTTGTTTAATATTCCTGTTGGACTTAGAGCTGAAGAATGAACATAGTGCCGTTGTGACTGGTTTGGATTTCCTTCGTGAAGCGTCCCGGATTATGTCTTCTTGCTAAAGATGTTGATGAAATTGCAGGATGGTATGGTAATGGTGATGATTTGCCAAAATGTATTCGTTCCTTCTTTGGAACGTCTTGGTGAGGCAGGGATGAAGCCTCGCAAGGGTCCCCCGTTGAGCGCTATGGCGCTTAAACTCAAAATTTCCTCTAAGTACCTTTTTTGGTACCCGGGCTTCTTTTATTTTGAACTTTAATTATATTAACATCACTGATTATCTACCTCTGTTATTTATTTTAATTGATTTATTATTTACACACCGCTGCCACCAATATGCTGGGTTGCCTAGCCCTCGTGCTTCCTGACACTTTCAGAAAGAAGCGATCGGCACGGTACGGATCAAAGGAAACACTCAGATGAGAAAACTCTTGAATGTTTTATTTGTGATTCGTGTTTTCTTGTCGTGTACTGAAATGATGTTTTCTTCGGTCGAAGAGAAAACAAACTCAGTTTTATATTAGTTTAACACAATTTCTTCTTTATTTATTTAACGTTTATGTTAAGGCTAACACTATTCTTTTCTTCTTCAACTTAACACAATTTCTATTTTAAAAATAGCACAATTTCCACTTTCGGTTTAGAACAATGATTTATTTTTTCGTTGCTCATTACTTTCAGCTCGGACTCAAAAATCGAACTCTCTGAGAATCAGCAATATTGCGCTCAGGTACCCGCACTCCTGATGGTACCAAAAAAATTAGGTGAAGAAAGAAATGGAGGATAGTTGTAGATTTTAGGCAACTGAACAAGAAAGTGACAAACCGACAAATATCCACTAACAAGGTTAGAAGACATCCTAGACAGACTAGGACGAGCAAAGTACTTCTCGACCTAAGTAAGTGAAACTTCTTAAAACCAGAGGTATCTGGGTCATTTAATCACAAAGAATGGAGTCAGAACGGATTCCAGCAAGCATGAAGTAATAGAAACGTACCCAGTACCAAAAAATGTGGATGACGTACGACGATTCGTAGCCTTCGGCAACTATTACAGACGCTTCATACAAAATTTTTCAGAAATAGCACGACCATAACATGCACTTCTAAAGAAAATACACTGTTCCTTTGGACAGAAGATTGCAGAAAATCTTTTGAAACACTCAAAGCTAAGTTAATAACTTCACCAGTCCTGCAATATCCAGACTTTAGGAAACCGTTAGTCCGGACAACAGATACTTCAAATTTTGCACTTGGAGCAGTGCTATGCTATGCGAGTAAGACATAAATAAGCACGAGGTGAATAAATCCATAATCGAAAAAGAATTGCTTGGGGGAACTGGGGAATCAATTTTTTAGACCCTATATTTATGGGAACAAGTTCACAGTTGTAACAGATCTTCGCCCGCTCGTCAGCCTCTTCACACATAAGAATCCTTCTTCGAAACTAACAAGAATTCGTTTAGACCTAATGGACTATGATTTTGAAATTGTGTATAAACAGGGAAAAATAAATACAAACGCAGATTCCCTGTCAAGAATAAAAATGGCCTCTGATAATTTAAAGTCAATGATACCAAAAGAAATAAACATTATCACATGTAATATGGCGAAAAAGCAGCAAAACAGAATGGAGAAAACAGATAGCGTAGAATCAGACCAACTCTATATATGGGAATGCACATCCATCTCCGACATAAGAAATATTAAAAAGATACAATTTGATACAGCGTACGCACAAGAGATTGCGATAGATAAAAGCTTGCCAGCAATATATATAACTAAGAAAGGGGTAACCGTTCAGTACAGTGATAATCCTGCATTTAACTCTGGTTACAAAATAGAGAAGCTGACACAAAAGATGAACGAGAATAATATTAAAGAATTAGCACTCGCAAAAGACGATGCTATATTTAATCATATTGAAATAAATGAATTTAAAAATAAATTCAATAAGCTGCAGCAAAATAATAAACGTGGTAAGGCAACACCACTGAAGATACTAATTTATGAACAAAAAAACAACAATTAAAAAACAAGAATTAATAAAAGAATACCATGACAGCATGCATGGTGGACACGCTGGAATTAAACGCTGCATATATTAATTGAAACAAACGAACATTTGGAAAAACCTTAACAGAATGGTAAAGGAGTACATAAATAAGTGATAATTGTGCAAAGAACAAATTCAAAAAATACACAAAAGAACCTCTGGTGATAACAGACACACCAAACAGTAGGGACACGATATCGAAAGATAGTATCGATATTCAGTATCGTAATGATATCAAAAAGCTGGTATCGATATCTGCAAGTATCGGTTTGGACATTATCGATATATTAAAAGTATCGATAGTAGAATATCCAAATCATAGGCTGATAGCATGATACAAAGATTAACCTACGAGTAAGAAACAACAATTTTCGTGCCAATCTCAAAACTGTGTAAGTTTATACACTCACATTCAGGCGGATGGAATAAAGAGTTGATGCAAGGGATTTTGGCGCGGTTTTTGAAAGTATGAGGCAAAATTGCATACCACCAGCAGCATAGTGAGCGCTAGCAATACAAAACATCTTTTTGAGATTCCTGGCTCCCCAGTAAGCCTATTTCCATCTTCGGTTGCCCAAAAACTTGCCTTAAAATTTCAGTTTTGGTAAATCCATAATAAGAAAATATGTTAAAATTTTATCAAAATAACAAACATTTACCAATATTCTAATTCCCAGCTTATTATTAAAAAAGAAACAAGTACAGTATTACTAAATAAATTTTCACATAAAAGAATTTAAATATTTTTCTATTTAGTACCCTTCCAATTTTAACCTTACCTACGGCTTTTGTGCTAGGGTAAATGTCCTAACCGAACATAAACAAAAGTGACACCTAGGGTACAGGTAGACAGAGATGTAACCATAAGTTAGAAAGTGAGAACAGACATCACGCTCGCCACGCAAAAATGACATATGTAGTATACACGCAATGGCCTCTCCTTTAGTTTTTACTCGTAGAGATTAACAAAGTATGGCTGAATTATCTGCAAATTGGTTGTTTGCCTCCTTTGGTGATAATTGTCAGAAATTTGTTCGTCTCAATTGCAATCGTCCTTATCACAAATGTTCTATTTGTAAATTTCTTTGCTTTTCCACTAGCACATAATTACTTTTCCCGAAGTGATTTAAACGAAGAAACTAATGTTTTGTTAAATATTTTAATATATTCAAAACGTATTTCAGTCAATAAAATACGAAAAACTCAAAACAAATTCGCTGGAAATAAGAATAGTCACCTCATGACGTAGCAACACAAAAATTCGTCTCGAATCGGCCATACTTGTTGTCTTTGTATCATGGGCTGATAACATGGTATAAAGAGTAAGTAAATATGTTCCATCTCAGTATGAAAAAAACATTTTTTCTTTTTCATTGCGTCATCAGTTGAAAAAAATTTCACAGATGTGTGGAAATCGTAAGCGAATAAATCGAATTGAGTTTTTAAGTGCATATTTAATAGAAGTTAAGCAAAGGAAATCTTTTAAAATGATTATTTGTGCAGCAAATGATTGTAAAACAATGAGAAAAAAAATAAAAATTTCCCATACATTTCCTTGGAAATTTTTCAACTAGTGACGTTGTGCTCAAATGGAACATCATACCTGATACTCCATATACCATGGGATGACAGGAGAAGGCATATAGCATAGCAGTACCTATAGGCTAGTTTATAAGGTATACGTAAGGGAAGATCGCAAGGTACACCGCGCACCTCATTTCCTTTATAAGATGTGAAATTGATTTAGACATGCTCACCTTCTGGTGGTCTTGCTAAGCTAAACAAAACAATTTGAAACAACATTTTTTTCATGTATTCAATTACACAGATATGATATATAGGAACATAAGAAATTTATAAAATTAATTTTTCCATACTATTCATGGTTCACTAAGTTAAATTTGTTAAGCTAAACAAAACGACTTTTAAAAAACATTTTTTCAATGCATTCAATTGCACAAGATATGATATATTGGAACATAAGAAATCTATAAAATTAATTTTTCACATACTATTCATGAGTCGAAATAACAATTCAGCTCAGCTGCTAAAAGAAGACCCCACAAAATAGAAAACTATAACATTTTTTTTAGAACCACTCATTTTCTTTCAAAGATCCAAGGAAAAGTAGTTTGGAAAGCATTTTCCCTGTCAGCCTATTTCTTGATTGGCTTATTGTGGCTCCTGCCTTTGAAAATATGCGTTCCGCGGGGACTGACGTAGCCACTATCGTAAAATATTTTAATGCCCACTTATAAAGGCCTGAGAACGCTACGCGCATTCTTCCCGCTGTGTCAACGGATCAATCATCAAAGATCCTACGGGGTTTGCCAAATAAATAGCGATTTCATCTAAAGCCGAACCATTTGCAGTTTTAATGGTTCTTTCCCGATTAGCGACGGCCAATATTTTATGATGATTCTAAAAATCACAATCTTTGTTCTATGAAGGTGTTAAATCAACATCATGAACTGGCGAAGAATATTGTTCTATGAAATTTGACCTGCGTACAAAAGATATTGCTTTAGCACATGTCATTGGGTCCTTGAAATGTATTATCTTGAATCTAGGATCCAAAATAGTGGCAACCGCAATGTTCAGGCAATGTTCGATTTGCCCAAATCGTTTTTCGATCTCTCTTAATATGCTTGGCTTTAATGATTTTGTTAAATTTAACTCAAGAGTCATTTCATTCACATTGTCAATCAAGCAATTTACCATAGGTATAATTCTGGAAGTGGTTATATACTGCTTACCAGAGGCCTCCTTTGTTATGTATTCCAAAGGTTTTAGAAGTTTTTAATCTCTAAAAGTTCCACTGCAGTTGGCATTGGGGTGCCTGAGGTTTCACCAGCAAAATTTCATTCAGCGTTGGGTCCATTTCCACAAAGCGTTGTAACATATAATACACCGAGTTCCAGCGCGTTTTTACTTCTAAAATTACTTTTTTTAATTTGTCCTTGGGGTACTCCACACTTCATTTGATGTTTTCTCAGCTCCTCGTTCACGATTACACTATTTTTAATCCATTTAACAACATCTCTCACCTTATTAATGGCGTTATGTACATCTTTGTCTTTCAAAATACATTCTACTATTAAATTATTGGTTTGTGCAAAACAAGCAATATGTCTGCTCTTTCCAAAGCTCATTCCAACTGCACTAACCATATTTGCGCCATTGTCTTTTACGACAGCTGTTATGTTTTCTATTGTAATGGCCCACTCAACAAGTGTTGCTTTTAATTGATCGCTAATGTAATTTTCTGTCTGTCGTTCATTAAGTTCGCTGACCTTAATGCAACCAGACTCCAGTCTGTTGCTGACTATAATACATCATTTCCGTCCAAATATCGCACTTCAATGAAAAATGAAATTATTGAGCGAACTTTTCCTTGCACAAACCCGCCATAGCTTCATATTTTTCATCTAATGATGATCTAATGATGATGGTATCTACGCTTGGAATTTTGTACAATGGAGCCGACGCTCCCATTAATTTCTTGAAGCCTTTTCCTTCAATAATAGCAAAAGGCCGATTATCGGTACATATGAAGTATAAAATGCAATTGATAATTGCAGCATATTTTGATCCGCCACTCAAAAAGTAAAATAGAGAAGTGAAGAATGCATACATGGTTATGTTTTGAAGCTTATAGTAGCCTCGTTTTTTGACTGACTTAAAGGGATTCAGTTTTATTTTTCAAACAACAACTGTGTTACGTGTCTCGAGTCTCGCACACTTAGGATATAGAGACAACAGGCAGTGTTAATACCTGTAAAATTCGTGTGCATGAGCTTGGCTTTTTTCAGAGTATCATGAAGTAGGTCAGAACTATATTGAAGAAGGAGAAAAATGTATTTTCAGCTGTTCAAACGATGAAATATCGAAGATTTGTTGACGTTTGTGACAGCTGAGAAACTCCCTGGGTATCTTGGCGCAGTGACAGCGACTAAGAGCATTTTCGGTGGGAGCAACCGCAGTATTTTCAACCATATATCTTGTTGCCCCGCTCTCTATGTTGATTCTTCTACACGCCTGTACTGAGCTCTCACTACAGTGACAACAGATTCTAACGCAACCAGAATTTGACTACGCTAAATTCAAATATATTCTAAGCTCGCACAATGATGAAAACGGATTTTAATTTCATGACATGCCACTTTTCTTGAATAAAAATCCAAATTATGTTGTTATTGTATTAAATTCCAATTATGTTGCTTTCTTAAATGTATTTGTTTTGGTCAGTCATAACTGTTACCGAAGACTTTTATTTATTTAAGTCTTATGATAAGAGTCCCAAAAGGCTTTCATATTTTTAGTCTCAAGATAACTGCCTTAGAAGACTTTTATAAATTTCAATCAGTCATAGATGTTACCAAAATCTGCAATAATAAAAGATATGTAGACATCCATTATGAGGCTTAAATAAATTAGTCTTTTATAACTATTATTACTGAATGTAAAATATAAAAGTTCGATTAGACTACAAAACCCAGTTGAAGTATACTAAAGACACACTACTTAATAAATGGCTATAACCCTCAAAAAATGTACACACTTATACATAAAATAAACAAAAAAAGTGGATACGTAAAATTACTACTTTGAAAAGCGATTGTGAAGGGAATGAGGTTAAGAGAACGGCGATTACTTATTATCCTGCGATTACGGGGAAACTTCAGAACATTTTTAAGAAAACCGGAAAAATCTATGCAACAAATTGTGTTGATCCTCTGGATAAAGGTGGTATATATTCCTTGGAGTATTCATGTAATTCTGTCTATATTGGGCAGTCATCGAGATTTGTTAAAATGAGATGGCATGAACACAACAGACATCGCAAATAATGATGCCAATAGATCAAGTGTCGCGCATCATATTTTGAATATTTTGAACTTCGAGGTTCACATAGAGGAGTTCAAATTAACAAAAGCTGAATCGAATAAACTTGAACTAGACGCTTGGGAGTCTCTGTTTAAGCATTTTTTGAGGACCGCTTGATGAATTCAGGAGAAGCAACAATAGAGCAGGGCCTTTTTTATTTAGTGGATTAAATCTCTTGATGTCTTGTACTATATGTTAGTTTGATTGTTTCATATCATCATATTATGTATATTTTTAGATGTACATATATACTATAAACATATACAGGGTCTCCCGCATGTGGTCTGGCACCTGAAGGCCATGGATAGGTCATGCTTAGACAAGCAAAATATTGAATGGGTGTGGCGTGTGCGCTTTTATCGTTACTGGTTAATGCCAGTTGAAAGCAAACGTGGCTTAGTAGGCTAGTTACAAATTACATAAATGCAAGAAGGAAAATCATCTGCCTCGTTAGCTCAGTGGTAAGAGCAGTCGCCCGGCAAGCGGAAGGTCCTGGTTTCAAATCCCGGACGAGGCGGTTGTTTTTTTTTTTTTTTTTTTTTTATAGCATCACGGAATTTTACTGTACGGCCGAAAGTAATTTGAAGGGTTAAAGGATGTGCTCGGTTTGCAGCGCGAGTATTGCGTGCAGGAATCATTCTACAAGGGATCAGACTAGAAATTTCATCAGAACATTGACCATGCATATACCGATAAAGGAGCGAAAGGCATCCAACATTGCGGCGGTGCTCGAGTGAGTCGATATGACAAGTTATTGCCAAATCGCCAATGAGCTTGAAGGCTCTCTTTTGGACAATATCCAATGAAGCTATTTATAAATTTGATTTAGAATCATTAAAAATAAAAGATCTTAAAATTCTTCTTTCTCCATCATTGACCGATTCTAACAAGTGTAGGTTCGATTCCCGTCCGCGGGAAAAATAAATAAAATAAAATTAAATTAAATTAATCAGTCAAAACACCCATAAGGTGATTCACTGCATTCTTTGGTACATGCAGAAAGAATTAAACAAAAAAGAACATTGATCAGGCAAAACACACATAATGTGATTCACAGCATTTTTTTGTATAATCAGAATGCCATACAAAACGTGAAAATAAAATAAAGGTTATGTCCACCTGTTTATGGACAAGCGAAGTGCATTATGCACATATGAGTGTCATGTATCAATGAATACACGACGGCAGAGCTTTACGCTATGCTTATGCTTTGCAATAGGAAAAGCAAAACCAACAGCATATAGTACGATAGAGCAAACGATCAATGAAAAGCATTAATTACATTGTAGCTTTCTTTGTTTACTTCTACCCTTCTGAAACTTTGGGTAATGCCCGCTGTGCATTATTTGCATGTACAGCAAAAATGATCAATATTGAATAGCAATGGCCGAAGGCATGTGATTGGTCAGAATGGTTGAAACGAGCAATGTCAGCAATTTTTAATGTGTATAAATTCAGTGTAATTATTTTAAATAAATCAGAGTTTATTTTGAACTCTAGCGGTGCGTATCTCTTAATTTAGATCCTAACTGTGAGCTCCCTTAGCTCCGACATGGCTGCACCCCAAGGTAATTGAGCTCTTCAGCTCTACCTTATTTTTGCCAATTGAGCTTCTTATAGCTCTGGCAATCTGGCTATCCTAATAGAGAGCTCTATAGCTCCTACTTGGAATAGCCGCTTGGCTAACAGAGAGCTTCATAGCTCCTACCTGAGAAGCACTAAGATAGTACAGCAGAAAACTCTAACGTTCTTTTTCTATTACCAGATTTGAGTAACGAAAGAACAAGTTTTCTACATGATGCTTAGCTACCGAAAACGCGTTTAAGTATATCAAAAGTGATTTTGTGTATTAAAAGTTGTTTTATCTTGCTTACTGTTTCTAAGATTTACTAAAACTATAAAAGTCTTTTGGGACTCTTATCATAAGACTTAAATAAATAAAGTTCTTCGGTAACAATTATAACTAACTATAAAATAAAAAAAAATCCTTTGAAACTCTTATTAAGACTTAACAGTTCTTTTTTTTAGCGAATATTAACTATTTTTGATTACTTCTCAAGTATACCAATCAGTCGTGATGAGACGTTTTTAACTGATTTCCAAAAATACCAGTTACTTACAGTCCCTGTCCCCAAAATTGTCCGAAAAGAATTTTCAAACCGGCTTGCGTGAAAAAGAAGAAATCCTTTGAAATGCTGATAGCAACTCTCCTCTTTTAGGTTTAACAACTTCTAGTCCAGTAGTCTGCGTCATAGTAGATTGATGTTCAGGGTCATATTCAGGGTTGTGTTGACCTTGACGTTCAGCTTCAGGCTGTCATTCGGGCTCTTCAGCTTTCTTCATACGCTGTAATAAGTAAATCATTCAAATCAGATTGATGTATTTCAACGGCTAAGCTATCCACTTACTGTTTCGTGACCATCAGGAAGGCTCAAATGACGTATTATTATTGATTTTTTTGTGATATTGCATATGCTTGGCCAAATTGGAAGTATTCCCAGAAGTCTTCAACACTTAAAGCATATTTTGCACATTGCTTTTTGCGAATCAATTTTTTTTTTTCAATTGATCTAAATTTTACTTCTTAGTAATAATATCGACATTTTGGTAAATTGATTTCCACACAATTCTTTGCGAAATTGTTTTGTTATGAACTGAACCTTTAAAATAGATTTATTTTAGTTTTAGCTGTTAAAGTTAGTTGCATGCCTAATTTGGTCCTTCTTCTTCATCTTCTTCATTTAATAATAAATAGTACTCTCTTTAAAAAAAATTACACTTCTGCAGTTTTTCTTCCAGTAATCAAAACTAATTACATTGTTTACCTACTTAATTCGACAATCTCGTCTTCATCATCTGTTTCATAATTCTGATAATTCTTTAAAAGAATTATTAACTGAGAAAAATTTCTATCAATTCTTTACATGTAGGATACTTTTTATTTGTCATATTTTTTAGTCCAAAAGAAAAACATATTTTCTTTAATGTAGCTCGCTAATAAGTATTTCAAAACGTCAATATTTTGCAGGCGTTGTTGGATATGTCCTACAACCCATACAGACTCATATATCCGTATATCAATTGGAACGGTATCCACAAGTTCTTCGTGTTCCAGTATTGCAGCGAAGATTGCAAATAAATACATTTTTGCTAAAATTTAAATATCACAAGTCGCTATTCAACTTATGACAGCAATATGTTTAATGGGCTTCAGTACTCCACTGTCAGAAACAGTAAACTACTGCCAGAAAAAGTGCAACACTGATTTGTTACCATTGAAATCGACATAATTTGTTCATGTACTTTCGAAATTTGACAGCTTCCACCCTCTAACTATTTTACTCACAACAGTCCACGAACGAATTCACCCAAAAAGTACAGGAACAGTACATGGTTAACACTACTTATTCTATTGCATTGCACATGCAAGCAAATTCCTATATTTAAATTTGATTTATGCAACAAACTCATTGCTATTTAACGTGTTACGAGACATTCAGTACGTTTGCATGACTACTTGAAGTATACTTGAAGTATGCTTGCAGTAATCAAAATATCATGACAAGGCTCATTCAACGCGTAAATTTCAACTTAAGTAATTGGAGAATTAAATTCAAGGAAAATGCAAGTCAAGTAATTGGAGTTAATTCAATCAACCCCCTTACCTGAGCTTCAAGTGGATTTCAAGTCAAGTACTCAAGTATTTATGTAAAAGTACTGATTGTTTTCAGAAATAAAAAGGCAAGGCACCAAACATAAAAAATACATCAAAAACTGCTTACCTTCTGTACCATTCTTTTATCTTGATTCCACCTAACCAAACCAACCTTTTCTGTTCTGCTTTAAGTTGTGTACTTCAATGTTGGCAAGGTATATTTTAAAATATTTCTTAGCGCGTTAGGCCCCTTGACGTAGTAACGTAACGGTTTTCCTCCAGTCCAGTATGACCTTTGATCTTAAAATTTTTAGCAATATCTGTAGTACCGCTTTCTAAAAACCCCAGACGACACAATTGACGGTCTTACTTATCTGAAAAATATATTAAATAAAAACACAAACTTTTTCTTGATTCCACCTAACCAAACCAACCCTTTCTGCTCTGCTGTAAGTTGTGACTTCAATGCTGGCAAGCTATAGTTAGTTAAACTTCTCTCCTTGTAATTAATTAATATTATATTGCAATGTTGAATAGAAAAAAGAAAACTCACTTATCACTTTCATTTGCCTGCACTGCTCTAGTTTGTTGGCTTCGCTTGGCTTACTTTACTTTTATAGAAGAGTCATTCTTTATTGGTTGGTTGGTTGGTGTCATGTCATGGCGTGAACTGAACGAAAGGAACGATACGGCAATACCGATCTTTTGTACCGATATCGTTAACAAAATATCGATACTTCAAATATATCGATACTATATTCGTGTCCCTACCAAACAGTAGTTTTGAAACGATCTCAGTTGATACAGTAGGACCTTTAAGAATGTCAAACGGTTTTAAATACATTCTAACGCTGCAATGCGAATTGACAATGTTCGGCATACCCGATGGAAACAAAAGAAGCCTGCTCTATGGCAAAAACAATTGTTGAACGATTCATTTTGAAGTATGGATGTTTCAAAACATTGAAAACAGACAGAGGTACAGAATTTGTAAATGAACTACTCAAAAACATTTGCAAATTTCTGCACGTAAAACATGTCACATCCACACCGTTCCATCACGAAACACTAGGATCGATTGAACGAAATCACAGAGTGCTAAACGAATACTTCAGAACATTCTCGAAAGAAGACAACTGGAATGAACTAATTCCATACTATGTATTCTGCTACAATACAACACCACACACAGTTACAAGTTATACACCATTCGAATTAGTGTTTGGACAAATAGCAACACTACCAGCAGAGATTCTGAAAAGTAAGGAACAAATAGATAGCATACACAGTTATGCAGGAGAACTGGCAATAAGGCTGAAAAGAGCTCATAAAAAAAGCAAGGAACTCTTAAGTTGGCTTCCCACGGCGCGTTTCACGAGCCAAGCCAGCGTGAAATCACAGGCCGTGAGAAGCCTGCTACGAGCTCGCGCCAGCCCGCGCCGCGCTTATATACTTCCCACGGCGCGTGTTGCCTTGAGTTAATTTGCGGCGCGGTACTTAATTTTGAATGAACTGCTAATTTGAAATGGCGCGTGAAGATATCGCTTCTGCAGCCGCTTTTGTGCTATTTAGCGGATACTATTTACTAAACAAAAAGAAAAAACAAAAAAAAAGAATAGGCGCTGGTGGATGTCGTCATTCAATAAGAGCCGATCGAGGTAAGTCTTTAACAAGATGATAATGAAAATGAACTGATATGTTTTTTGTCTGATTCATGCTAAAATAATGAACGCATTTTAAATTTCAGATACAGTGGATCGGACATGTTGATTGATTAAGTTAAAGAACCAAGCAAAAAAATTGAAAATTTTTGTAGAATGTCTGAAGACGATTATGGATATCTTCTAAATAAAATCGGCATACACATTAAAAAAAATGATACGAACATGAGACAGTGTATTCCTATTCAAGAACGGTTTGCTATTGCTCTCAGATTTCTGGCATCCGGAGACAGCTACACAAGCCTTTCATATCTTTTTAAAGTATCTATCCAAACGGTTTCAAGATGTGTCGAGGATGTTTGTAAAGCGTTGATACAAGAATTATCGGGAGAAATAAAAGTAAGTAAATGATTGAAATATTATGTATTTATTAATCAACATTATAGAAGAAACTGAGCAGTCTACAGCAAATTTGCAACTTCCGATTCGTAAAATTGTTTCAATGACTTTTCTGAAGCTGATATCGTTTCTGAACCTTGTAATGATGATTGTTGTGAACGGTCAAAGATGTCTGGTGATGCTTGTGGAGAAGATGGTTGGAAATTTGGTGACGGATGTGGAGAAGGAGATCGTTGGAAACTTGGTGACGGATGTGGAGAAGGAGATGTTTGGAAACTTGGTGACGGATGTGGAGAAGGAGATGGTTGGAAACTTGGTGACGGATGGGAATAGTTAAAGTTTTGCATGATTGGTGCTGATTGTGAATATGGGAATTATATGTTGGTGGACGATAGAACTGTTGGAAATTTGAAAATGATGCTGTATTAGTATTAAACTGAAGGCTGGTAGAAAACTGTTGAGCAGGCTTGGATTTTGTATTTGTGAATGCGAAGACTGCAACTGTGTTTCGTTTTGCTTTAGCTGAAAAATATATCGATCAATTTCAAGCATAGCAATTTCGCGCGTTTTCTCTTGCAAGCCTCTCAATTTTTTGCATAATAAATCAGTATACAAGGAACATTCATCTTGCTCGGGTTTTTCGCTCATTTTCTTAAAATAATTATAAGCTTCATCCATTCGTTTTTCTGTTTCATTTACTGCAGTCTTTTTTGGACGTTTTCGAAAAATTTTCGGCGTTTGAAATGTTAACGTTTTTTCATCTCCCTCGTCTTGTTTCGTTTCTTCGTTCTCAACATTGTCATCTTCTTCTGTTTCTTCTCTATCTTTCAAGTCCTGCGAATAATAAAAAGCTTAGCTTCTTATTTTCATTTTTTTTACTTTGAACTGTGTGTGTATTTTTTCCAGTTGCTTCGGAGGTCATCTGACTGGTTGAAGATAGAAAGAATTCAGCAATATTTGGAATTTCCGTCATTGCCTTGGAGCACTGGACGGAAAACATGTTTTAATACAAAGTCCTATTCACAGTAGCTCAGAGTTTATCAATTATCACAGCACTTTCAGCATTGTGCTTCTAGCTTAAGTTGACGCAGACTACAATTTTATTTTTGTGGATTGCGGGTGTCAAGGAAGAATAAGTGATGGTGGTGTGTACTGAAATAGTGTATTATACAAAAAAAATTGCGGTAATGAATTAGATTTCCCGCCAGCAGATTGCTTACCACTGAAAGAAATACCACTACTATATGTTTTTGTAGCAAACAGCGCATTTTCTCTAAGCGAAAATTTGATGAAACCATATCCTGGAACTCATAACAAAGGATCAAACGAGCGCGTATTTAATTATCGTCTTTCTCGAGCTCGAAGAATAGTTGAAAACGTTTTCGGTATTATGTCTGCTGATTTTAGAGTACTAAGAAAACCTATGCTATTACACCCAGACAAGGTAACAGACATTGTAATGACATGTGCTTCATTACACAACTTTCTAAAAAGATCTAAAAAGTCCAGTTCAATATACACTCCCGTTGGTACTTTCGATACTGAGACAGAAGATGGCGTCATTCAGCCCGGTTCATGGCGTAATGACCAAGAAGGAATTACTTCGCTGCAATCACTGAGAAATCTACCAAAAAGATCACCTGTTTCTGCCAAAACCATAAGAGATCAATTTGCTGAATTCTTTACAACGAATGGCGCCGTTACATGGCAAAATAATTATTAGTAAATACACACTTTTATGTATACATGTATACCACACACCTCAATATATGCAACACACACACATTGTATTAATATAAAATATTAAAAAATAAATATACTTACGTCAGAATTCTTCGTTTGTTTTGGACTGTATATAGCATCTAAAAATGTCGACATGACATTGTAAAACAGCCAATCAGGCTTGTAAATTTCGTCTGCACCACTGCCCGTCATGGATTATTTTATCTTGCTTCTTAATTTCCTATAAGTTGCCATTAAGCTGTCCCTCTTCTTTCTTATTTCCTTAATGGATATGTTTCCGTCCTTCAATTTGTTTTTAATTCTGGTCCACGCATCGTGCTGATCGTTCTTGTTTTTGTGGTCTGCGCTTTTTGTGTTCCACAAAACGGGTTCGTTCTCATATACACTTAAGAACTCAAAAATAAGTTCGTTCGTCCACTCCATATTTATTAAAAATATAAACGATATACGGCAACAGTACGAGAGTACGAACAAAATCGGAATGAAGAGTAATTGTCACGCGCCGCCTCAAGCCACCTCGCGCACGCTCGCGCCGCGCCTTTGAAGTTACCGACTCGAAATGGATCGGGCGCGCCAGCACAGGCGAGCTCGCGCCACCTCGAGCCAGACCCTTCCCACGGCGCGTTGGCTCGTGCTCGCGCGGCGCGGCGCGTGAAACTACGCGCCGTGGGAAACCATACTTTATAAAGCGGCATACTCTGCTCCACATATTATGCACATTGGCATACTCTGCCTTTAAATAATACAACAAATAGCGGCATACTCTGCTACACATATTACTTTGGCATATTCTGCCTTTAAATAAAATAACAAGAGTGGCATACTCTGCCATAGGAGGAACTCTGACATATTCTGCCATTTAATAACACAAAGGGATATCATCATAAACAGCTGGTTCTTAGCCATCCAGCGCTCTGCCTCTTCAACAGAATTCCATTACAAATTATAACAATAAATAAACATGGACATATCATTGTGTGACATCAGAACAAACATATCACAATAGTCCTAAATACGGAAATTTGTTTGATAGTATTGCTCCAGTTTCCTATGTGACTTATAACTAGAGGACCAGTAAGCCTCTCTGAAAAATTCTTCGATAATAATTCACTACCTTCAAGCCATAAGCACGTTAATTATGCAAGCAATTATTTATTTTTATATATTTATCCAACTTATTAAAGTTTCAAGAAGATCATTGAACTTTTAAAGATTTATGTAAGTATAGTAAGAGGAACTAAAGACGATAAATGGGTGGACACTAAGTAAGATATTTGGTAACTTATGAAACCTTAGTGATAATATTTGGAAGTTGTTATTCTATCTATGAGCCAATTGATATTATTATTTATTCCAAACTCTTGTCGTGGCAGCCTACCAATCCGAGTAATTGTGAAACTAATTTTTGAATCGCTAGAAATCAGAAAATCTCCAAATATGTAGGTTTAAAATTTGTTCAAAGAAAACTTTATTGAATAAATGTTAGCCGATTTTCCAAAATCTCTAAATAAAAATCATTTAATTGCAAAGACCAAACTAAAACTACATATAATGTCATCATATCAAAATTAAAAAAAAAAAAACCGTCGGCATGAAGCATGAATAATTATTGAATTGAGTTCCTTTCTATCGCCTCAATAAAGTAGATCCAGATCTTTTTAAAAGAAAAACGCCACTAAGATCATATAATTTTTGATATTTGTCACACCATTCACCATACGATCACATACAAATCAGCGAGATGTTATTCTTTAAGAGAATAAATAGATACTATATATATTTATTAATCAGTAAATCACTAAGATTTTTTTTCCTTTGTCCCGGAATATGATACGTTTGAATCCAAATTAAATTAGAATTAGAGACATTTGGTAAAATGTTTTACGATAAATTAAACTTCATCAAAATCGTGAAAATACTTCACAATGCCATTTACCTTGATTCCGTTTCACTGATATCCAATTATTTTTTATTATTATATTTATCACATATAGGTACTCATATGATCAAATTTCAATCACATTATTTTTTTCCGGCGGATTAAGTGCTTGTCCACAAAACAGAATTAGTGCGCGAATGTACACAGACTTTAAGCTGACTTACTATATATTTATTTAAAAAAATAATTGCAATGAACACAATATTTTTGAACCAGCCGATTAACCACACTCCGATCGATCTCAGTGTACTTATTATACAGCCGGTTATTGTGTTCGTTCTTAACATGAAAATTACCAGATTACAGAATTTTAACCAGCTATTAGCTAACAGAATGAAATACTTTTCTATTGTTCTCCTTTTTTTTTTTTTTTTTTAAGTCCGATTTGCTTGTGATAATGTATTTGGAGAATTATAACAAACTTAAAAGATTTCGCCCGCTTAGTCCAATGAGATTAAATTATGAAGAAGTTTTAATTAAATATATCTGATGCTTTTCACTTCGTAATAATAACATGGTCTTTTGTCCAGCGGGTTAACGTTAAATCTCCCAGATCTGATAACGGTCACTTCCACTTTTTGATAGCAAACTTTATTTATAATGTACTTATACAATGTTGCCTCTTTCTACATTAGCGTATATAAATGCTTGGTACCACGATGAAAATTCCATCGCGATGGGGCCCCACGTTGGGCGCAAAAAATGTTACAGCCGATGTTATGTAAGAAGGAAAAGGGCTTTGAATTGTCTTATGATTTACCAAGCTTAACACTCAAAATTGATTACCTTCGGAAAGAGGATACGTGAAAGTGACATATGGGCGCCACTTGTTTTTTTCTTTCTTTTTGGTTAACCAGGAAACCGTAAAACAAAGATGACTCTTTTCTACAATTCAAATGCACTATATTTGATATGCTTCAAGATTTCACACAAATCGATCTTGATTATTTCGCCCGAAACTAACACTGCCGACAAGCACATAATCACAACAAAAGAAAGATTTAAAATGTAATTATTTAAGAAGATTACTCGCCTTTAATTGCTCGTAAATTAAAAAAAAAAGAAATTAGTACTGCTCGGTTCAAGAGCTAAACACAGAAGAAAGAAAAAAACTGTCCTTCAGCAAAACGATAGCTGGTTACCTGTTCTAGTCAATCTAGCCGGCTAGAAATATTTTATTTTAAAGTTTGGCAACAACTGAAAGGCGGGAAACGTAATTCTTATTTGAATTAAATTTTCGTTTGAGGTAAGTGCTTGACGGTTAATGTAAAAAGTTAATATTTACTTAAATGTACGTAATTAATTAATAGATTAGTTAATTCAATTTTTAGGAGCTTATTTTAATTTTACCGCAATTCAGTCAGAAGTACTTCTCAGTAGAATTCGCTGAATGTGGCCATATACCGTTGTTGCTTCTGATAAGAATCCATTGGCTGCAGTATTGTTGTGACTCAGGTGCCCAATGCCCCGAATCACAACCATAAGGTCCATGCACCAATATATTGCCCTATGCAATATACCGATGCATTACAAAGTTGACCCTGAAAAATAATTTCAATTTAAATTTACTCTATCAAAATTTAAAATGCATTTAGAAATGCATTCCCATATTATAACAAAATGCAATTTAGCATAAATTGCATTTTGTTATCAGACACACATTCCACTCACATGGTATGCACACTTACCTACATACAGTGTCTTCTTACTTTTTTTTCATATGTACTATGTACATACGTACTTTACCTACTTAATCTAATCTAATTGTATGTACATACATACATACAATTATCAAAATCATTCGCGCCCTCTTAAAATTATTATTTCAAGACGGGCGCACAAGTGCATATCGGATTACCGTTTTGCATAGATGCATATAGCTTGCATCTAAACTTTTGTACATTTTCTCCCGTACGATTTTTAACGTCGTGAGAAAACAATAAAATATAAAAAAGCTTTTTGCAAGATATCGTGGGTACCTGGGTGCAATTTTCCCAAACCTCGGGGAGTTCGTTTTTAACCCGTCTCGGAGTCGGCTCGCGAAGTGTATCAAAAATATTTAACAAAAATTGTTATAAAGTTCTGAATGAAATAGTTTTAAGTGCACATTATATAGAGAATAATTAAAATAGTTACAAATAATTGTTCAAAGTTTACAATATATTAACAACAATCAAGCTATTGTCACAAGTGAAACTGCTAAAAGTGTTTATTATTGTAGCTACTACTCAAGTACATGTAAAGGCAAACAAAAAATAAAAAGCAAAAACTTCAACTTTCGCTGTGTTTTTAAGTAGCCAAATTAATAATATTACCTTCGATAACTACTTTCTGGACGTACCAGGAAGCACTTGGCACCACAACGTGTTGTGACTCAGGGATATAAAATAATCCTAATTTCGGAGTTTCGAAGCTAGTTTCAATGGTTGTGTGCTCTCTCTATTGAGCACGGCACACGAAACCTCAACAGTATCCATAGTACGTCGTTCCTTCTCATAAGAATCCACTGGATGTAGGTTCCTCCCTCCATTAGAATACCTAAAATGCAAAGAACATTGCGGAGTAAACGTTTCTCAGTATAGGAGGCGTCAAAGCACAACAGATAGTCGATCAGTGAAATTATAAATAATTTAAGTGGATATCAGCGCTCTCCTATATATATAAATCTTTTATTCAGGGCGATGCCTGCGAACATAAAAAAAAATCATAACAACCTCGAAGCGTATCGTATACAAACCCTTCAAAAGTTTTTTTACATGGCCCTTCCCGCCTTCTTCAAAATACCTAAAAACCTAAAATTGGGAATTTTAAACATAAAGCATAAAATACCAATAAACTGATTAGTTTACTTCCCAAAGCATCAGCAATTTTCTTCACATTCCACACAGCTTATAAAATTTTTCCCATAAAAGACTTAGGAAAAACAAAAGTTCCAGATTTCAACTAAGTCGTTTTAATAGAAACAATAGAAATAATAAAATTAAAAAATAAATCAAAAGGAAAATCGTACATTCAGAACGATTTGCCGCGAAAAATACAATATGTATGTACCTACATACGTACATTACATATTATACGTCGAAAATTTCGCGATAAGAAACGCGACTTAACTTCTTGTTTTTAAAATAAAAGAAATTACTTCTTCTTTTCAATAAACTTTATTAATACAAAATTGTTTTTTTACAGAAATTCTATTTCGCGATTTAGGGATCTGACTTCAGCCAGACGACCGTTGGTTTAAAGCTAACTTAATTATTTCTTTTCTTAATTAAATTTAACCTTCTCTACGAAATTCTTTATCACCGCTTTTCGTGAGAAAGAATTTCGTCTGGACATATAAAAGCGAAATGTGAGATTTTTTTTGTTCATGTTGTGTCGCCGCCTCTCGTGCTTTCCTCGTGCTTTCGGGAGTTGGAAAGAAAGTTTTATTTTGGTACTAATGAAAGACAAAATCACTTTCACTGAGTTTTAATTTCTTCGTTTTCGGAATTTTACCAACAATTATAAATTTAATCTAGCACAACTTCTATTACTTGAACTTTTATATAAATATGAGTTTACTCAACAGAACGCGAACCGACCTCCACAAGAGGATTTTTCCAACTCGACTCGTATGATCCCCATTGCCAGTCTCGATACCTCGTTTCATTTCGAGTCTTGCAGACTCATCAAAATATTCCCATGGTCGGGGTCTTGTTCGTGTCATTAGCACGGTGCAACGGATGTAACCTGATACGCACTGATTAGGAACGAAAGTAAAATTGTTTATTCCTAAGAGGTTTTTGTTTATGTGATCAGGAATCGCATTTGTCGTGAAAGACAATTCTTTTTCAAGCATGAACTAAAATGTGAATTTTATGTGTTCATGTAACACGTAAAGAAATAAATTATGTGGGCACTTGAAGTTAATAAATGCGTGGTTATCACATTTAGGTATGGTTTAATGTGTGATGTGAGATCATCACACTCCATCCCCTTGAAAAAAGAAAATTCGAATCCGCAAGAGTGGAGAGAATTTTCTCTAATTTTGGATGTTTGAGTTTTACGAATCTGACAATGGTAAGATTACAAGCCAGTGTTTTAATTTCTTGGGTCAGTTAAATTTGCATACTCTTTGAGCTTTAGTTACATTTTAATGAATTAAAAGTTACATGAAATCGAGACTAAATGACTAAAATTAGAATTCAAATAATTAATTAAAGTTCAAGATTGATACTAATGAAAGTTCTTTAAATATCTCATAAAATGAGCTAATTTTATATATATGCATTCCATTTTTGCATTACACAATTTTTGTTAAATTTAATATATGAAAATTTTTTTTTACACTACAAATTTTTGTTAGAATTATTATATGAAAAAAAATTATTTTTTGTATATCTATGTGTAACAAATTTTTGTTAAATTTATTATATGAAAAAAATAATTTTTTTGTATATCATCTATGTGTAACAAATTTTTGTTAAATTTATTATATGAAAAAAAATTATTTTTTTGTGTAGCTATGAGTAGCTAATTTTTTTTTTTTTTTTTTTTTTGTAGTTCACATAATTTATTTTTTGCATTAATATAGATACTGAAGATTATCTTCTGCAGTGCAACTAGCAAGCTCCTCTGCTGATTAGTCATAGTGAAGCTCTTTACTATAATCAATGACCAAGTAATTTATAGTTGGTTTTATAAATATAAAGCTTTCTTCGTGCACGGATGGTAACGGGATTACCTTGAATAATTGGTAATTCTCTTTGTATGGCAGAGATATTCTTAATTCATAAATTACCTTATTATTTCGAACGGTAGTGCTCATGATACTTAAGCGATAAAGTGGAAGTAGGTCATTATTTTTTAGAATGATCGGTAAGCGGTTTTCGCCTGAAATCTCATTTCAAATGGTGGTTAGAATATTTTCTAGTTGGCTAGGGCTTATAATGGATGGATGGGGTTTCTCATGTCGAACGTCCGTGACGAGGTCTACTAATGTATCCACTATACCTTGATATCGGATAAAGATGAGTATGGACAGAGATGTTAATGATTCAAATTCCGAGAAGACCTTTTGGTCATGATTTTGTGTGTTTAGTTCTTTAATCATCAACTGAACTCGTGTAAACTTGGCGTTGAGAACAGACATTTGGTTTGCAAGTACTGTTCAGTCCACATTCATATTCTGCATGATAAATCCCTCGTAGAATTCATACATCCTGAGAAGCAAACGTTTGTCCTAAAAAATACAAAATAAAACCCCACAAAGAATCACACTTATAGTAAATGAACTCAATATACTTATCTGAATAATTAGTTCCACCACCTCAAATCCCTCCTACAAAGCTATCCCGGAGTTCATTTTATCTATAAATATTAAAAAAAAAAGGTATTAATATTTTAATCAAAATATATATAATTAACTATAAACTCACCTAATCATACACCTCCAGCATATTTAAATTTTTGTAATGTCATCTAATGACATTACGTCAAACAGCTGGTGTCGCCACAATCAAATTTAGACCATTGAACCAAGCGTTGCCAGGGCAACATATTATGAAGTTGGGACATAGTTGTTCACGGCGGCTATAAAAAGGCGGCGAGCCGTAGCAAAATCACCATTCGGTTTTCAGAGTCTAATCTGAAAGCATCCTCCACCAGAGTCTAATCTGTTTCCTATCCTTTGAACAAAAGTATAATTTTGTTTATTCCTTCATATAGAAGTTTAATTCTATTATTGTAGAAGTATAATTCTACTTATATCCAACATCCAATTTTGCAGCATATTATAATTTCAGAGTTTAATCTGAAAATATCCTCCATCAGAGTCTAATCTGAATCCCATCCTAGGAGAAAAAGTATAATTTTGCACGTTGTAGCAGGAGTATAATTCTGCCTACGCGTTTCAATACTCACTGTAACAGAAGTATAATTCTGCTTACACGCTTCAGCACGTTGTAGTCGAAGTCTTATTCTGCTACATCGTCGCTCTCTTTCTCAGAAATTCATACTAAAATTGTCGCTATCTGATTCCGAAGAAATAAAAACTTTCTTCTTCTTCTTTCCAGGAACAGAAGTAAGGACAGAGAGTGTGGGCAAAGCAGCACGATTTTATATTGAATTTTTATTTTGGATTTTTAAATTGTCGTCATTGTTGTTGTTGGATTTTAGTTGAATTTTTTAATAGTTTTAATAGTTTCAATAGATTTTAAGTTATTATTTGAAGTTTGAAGTAAAATAAATGAATTGTGATATCTAGGTTAATTACTTGAATAAAAATGTATATTTGAACTGAATCTAAAGCTGAGTTATCCTTTACAAAACCGGCACCCTCCCTTACGCTCGAGACTAGATCTCACAAGTACGTTTCGTGACTTATTAAAAATATTTGCAGTTGTGTCTATGATTAATGTTTGATTTTTAATTAAATTTAGAAGCTAATTTTCATTTATTTGTAATTTGTCTATTTGTCCATCATAATATTTGGCATCCTCCTCATTAAGAGTTCCGAATAAAGTTCTACTGACTACACCTATAGCGCCAAAGAGAGATCTCTTAGATCTAGAATTGCCTGTAAGCAGATTGTACTTATGAGTGATATCCGTCATTATATGATTTAGTTCAGTTACGGTGCTGTCGCAGATAACGAAGAAATCTGGGTCATCTTTTAAGTAAGAGCAGTAGTTACTTACTTTATCTACGTATTGTGTGGGGTGTTTCAGAGCAGTAGACAGACTTTGCAGATCGTAGAAAACTACAACTTTCCATTCCCTCGAATAGAACTCGACTCGACCTAGTTCTTCGAAGTATATCCCTGGATGGTAGTTTATTGGGGTAATTTTTAATGATTCTGCTGCGCCTACTGCGATTGCGCAGATAATCGGTAGTAAGCCAGTCATTACCTGAAAAGAGAGTCTTATGTTAGGGTTGGTGTGCTGTCTTTTGTTAATCATAAAAGGGTTTTTTAAATCATTATTATGAACAATTTTTGACCTTTTCTCCATCTTTATTGTGGACGTTTGGTCAGAGTTTCTTCGAATAATCTCGTATGGTCCTTCTCAAAGGGATGCCAGGTTTTTTTCCGTGTATGATTACGGAGCAACACGCGATCTCTTATATTAAATTGTTTTATTTGTACATTTCTGTCATAGAATGCCTAAACAAAAAAATTATCTTGCCTAAAAAAACCGAATACAGAAAGTAGAACGAGACCTACTACTGGAGAAATTGTATAAAATACCACACAAAGGTCCTGAAGGGACCTCATACATCACTCACCCGAAGAACTAAATGAGGACCAGATGGTATGATCCCCGTTTGCCGTCCCCAGCCGCCCATGACACCACTGGCGGCAGATTTGCGATGTCCCTTTTGTGCCGGGAGGGAGGCGGAGAGAAAAGAGCTAAGATTTAATTCATCCCATTCATTTTATTGTAACAACTGAGGCGGAATATCAATACAAAATTTTTCTTTATTATGTAATTTTTTTTTTCTGATCACCCCCAAAGCTCTATAGGTGTCTCTAGTAGATGAGCGGTGCTGGTGCTGAGTCATTAATTACAACGGCGATCGATCCAATGAGATTTCCTCCTCAATTGTACGAATGCTTGCGTACTACTAACTCGTTCCGCAGTTAACGAGTCTCTAAAAGGCCTTCTGGAGACGTAATGCTATAACCGAAATTTTTACCTATACAACGCGCAGTCGGGGAAGAAACTTCTCGTTGAGGACGATGCTATGCCTGCAGCTCAAACAGCCTATACGGGACGTCAGTGGTTAAGTAAGCTCATCCAATTGCTTGGTTCTGCGATACTCGAGATACTCCTTGACTCAAATACTGTATTTCCTGTTCTGCTGGTGCTCCTCCGATGAGATTCTTGGAACAAGTGCTTTTTTTTCCATATGAAAGCATGTAATGCACTACGTTAGTGATAATGTATACGAGATGCTGACACTCTTCGCGGAAGGTACTAATTCGATTCATTTCAATTCAGGTGCCCCGATATGTGGACAGCACTCGGTAAGTCTATCATCTAATAATATATGGCATTTTCAGCGCCCAAATAATTTAATAATCGCGGTATTATTTCATTTCATGTCCTCCGATATGTGGACTGCACTCGGTAAGTCCACAATTATATTAAAATATTCGACGATTATGTAAATATTGTATTCTATTGATACCAATAGCTAAAATAATAAATTTTTTTTTTGTTCTTTGTGTTTTTATTTATGTAGCTCTGTGCAAAGACAGCGCTAAGTAAGCTGTAATTTAATAGATTAGTTCATGCCACGACCATCCTTGTGCTACTATGGATATTTCCGTTTGCAAAATTTCGATGACTTCAGATTTTTGATGACCAACACTAATAATAATATTTTAACTAATTGCAATTATAGTAATTCTTTCAATAATTTCTTTATGATACGATTTAGATTTTGAAAATAATTGCTGAACGTTGACGTTATTCTAATCGTTTCAGGTGCTACGGCGGTGCGACTTTTACTATAACGGGGACACGCACGTGTATTGGAGGCTATGCGGCCTCGCTTAGAAGCAAATCTGAGATTACCTCCTATATTCAATTACTGCATAAAATTCTTGTTGTTAAATTCTTTCTTTCTTGCATTTTTGGGGCTCATGTGTGTTTGTCCGAGGACAGTAAGTCTTTACCCTTACGCGAATACTAATATGGGCAAGATATGAGATATTTTAATTAACACCCGACTGGATGCTGCAAATTAACTATATTCCTAATACTTATCCGTTCTTTTTGTGTTTCAGCTTCAATTGTAGAAAGATTTAACAGAACGTTAAAAAGCATGATGTGGAAAGAATTCAGTATGAACGGGAATTATCATTGGATTAGCCTGCTAGCTAAGTTAACAGAAACCTATAATGCAACAAAGCATCGCACGGTAAAAATGCGGCCTGCAAATGTTATTGTCGAATGTATACAAATATCCAAATATAAAATCAAAAGCGAAAGGCGATTTTGTCCGTATAAGTAAATATAAGCATGTATTTGAAAATAAATAAGGTCAAAAGAAGATTTCCAACGTCTTATATTCTCGAGGATTACGAACGAGATGTAATTCAGGGGAAGTTTTATGAATTCGAACTGGCTCCAGTCAATTATCCTAATCTATACCTTGTGGACATTTTTTTAAAAAGACGTGGAAATAAAGTCTTTGTAAAGTGGTTCGGTTTCTCAGCAAAACATAATTCCTGGATTGATATAAATGACGTACTGTAACATTTCTAAACACAGTCATCATGTTACTCTTAAAGAGAGAATCTGATCGTTGTTGTGTATTCCTTCCAAGAGAAGAAGGGGAACACACTGTGGTCCTTGGCTCCTGTTTGTCCTCACGAGTTTTCTGCAAAAATAAGATACTTTTCCTTTTCGGAAAAGCTTCGCTATTTATTTTGTAAAGGGATGTACCCAACAGTACCACACGAATTATCGCCAATTAAAAGTCCGTTTTATTTTTGAAATTTAATTACTTTATTTTGTTTGCAAAGAAATACTTTTATTAAAAAAAACTTTTAATAAAATACTTTTAATAAAATCGAAAAAAACGCGAGAACCACCGATCTTCTTTTGATTCTTTAAACCGCGAACTTAAACTTGCCAATTGAAAACTGCTCTCCAACTGTTAACTCAAAACTGCGCTCCTCATGTCCAGCGACGAGTCTTTTAAAGAAAGGCTCAGTTGTTTCAGTCCTCTCATTGGTCAGTTGAATTGACTTATAGGAATCTTCGTGCCACCCATTCCCCAAAATCAGCAAGTCAGACCGGAGAAAGAATTGGCCCATCAGAATTGTGCAATTCTTTCCCACAGTCCAACATTACTGATTCCTGAAAACGAGCCACAAAATTTCCCATGGTAAAAATATGTCCACTTGTTAAATTTTCCTGGACGGCGGATTGCAACATGATCAGTATACTTGAGTGAGAAAAGCAAGCGCATTTTCCTCACAGCTAATTATGCTGACCCATCGAAAAATGTTTAGCGCTTGAGTATTTCACTCGACACCTGACCTGGTTTACTTGAATGAAATAAGCATTCGCGTCTTTCTCACGGTCAATAATGTTGACCCATCGAAAAGTGTTAAGCGCGTGCATCCGAAATATTATACGTGTTTGTCACATAATTTCTTGTCGTGCACACAGATTTATTTGGAGCATGTGCCCTTGAATATGACTACGTCCGCTTGACATGAAAAAATGATTTGTATATGTTCTGCTTAGATAACCTGGCACATGTACTTGAATTTGAGCATTTTTGGACCCACTTTAGAATTAAAGGAATTTATGGATGCATTTTTTTATGCATGCATAAATTTCCTTATCTTTGGTTGTTGGTATACAACACCGTTTAAAAACCTTCCATAACCTACCTTTAGTTGACAGTAAGTGTGGCAAACTAGCAAGAAGCGGGTTCTTTTAAACAAATCTTAAAGATAAAATAAAGTTTTACTTTTGCTGCCTGGAAATGTATGCTATGAAGTGCCCAGAAGACATTGAAACAGAACTGTTCGATTCCAAGAGGAATTAGTTAACGTAGGTTAAGTAAAAAAAAAAAAATATATATATATATAGGTATATATATACGTGTAAAGTAACAATTTTGGCTTTTTTATCTTTTGCCCTTAAGATCGAATTGTTCATCCACCTACCAGTACCTCATTAACCAGGACCTGTTGTCTTTCCTTTCATATGTTCACTCCCATTGGTTAGTTATTCACAAACAAATCAGAGACGCAAGTACCTGCATTAGACTACAACAACCGTTCTTCAAGCCTAGTAGACAAATTCAATCGTATCTATACATGCTGATCAGGAGGGATTTCCCTGAACTCGTTTATAGAATGCCGCTCAAGGACATTACTTATATATCTTCACTGAACATATTCCTGTCGCTCCGTTTTATTACTCATGTCGCCGGAGTTTAATGATATTTTACCACTTCGCCCAACCTAACATTCACTGCCCACAGTGACGTCCTTGTTGTTGCTCATCATACAGTAAATATAACCGAAACACCACAAAGGCAGCTCAACGTCTAGTTAATCGAAGATGAGGCAATCACCACAGAGGCACCTGGACACCAGAGGCCGGTTTCTTATTAACTTTTCCTAAATGACTAACTTCGCAAGGAGGGATTACAGTCATCACATAGACAAATGGCGCAATTACGAATGAGCAAAACAGACCATAAAGATCCCATCGTATTGCATTTAAGTATGTGTACCCAAAAATAATAAAAAAAATAAAAAGAAAGGAAATAACATTCATCTATCCTTTCTTTATTTGTCTTGCACAACATCATGCCATAATTATTATTTTTTTTATCGTTCTTCTTCCCTTGACTTCTCTTTCATTATTCGCCATCATCTTTCATTAATCGTCATCAAAATTATTGTCGTCGAGGTTACACCATGGCTTCAAGTGATCGGCGGCATGAACAGATTCGTATGGTTTCTGACTTTGTTGCATCATATCAAGATCTGTGACTACATATCGGTCATGCTGAAGAACGGTCTTAATCTGGTACGGTCCTTTGTATCGCTGAACTAACTTCCGTGATTGACCTGTAGACGGTGGTTCTTGTTTTATGAGAACCTCCTTCATTATAATTCCGAAGAGGTTTGTGACCAGCGTTGAAAGTACCTGTTTGGGGTTGTTGATTCTCGGTTATTCGCTTCCTAATTACTTCTCTTAGCTCACTAAGTGGCATGTTCTCTTCCTCTAGGGCGTCGTGGAGGGCGAGAATTAGTTTATTTTTGAAGATACTTCTTGGTTTGTACCCCATCAATATTTCCTGTGGAACCTTCTTCGTAGTTCAGTGTTTTAAACTATTGAGAGACGATTGTATGTCTGGCATGTTGACGACCTAATCTCTTCCCGCTTCATCTTCTGACCTGGTTGCGATGGCGTTTTTTGTTGTTTTAAAGTAGCCATTCGCTCGTGGAGTTTGAACAGTAATCAGGATATGTTTAATAGCATTATTAGCACAATAATTCACGAATTCATTAGAAGTATATGCCGATCCTCGGTCACTTATGAATTGCGTAGGCATTCCAAAATACTGCGTTAATTCGCCTAATATTCGAATAACTTCTTTTGTTGGCGTAAATTGAGTTGACTTCAATATAATAAATTTAGTGAAGGCATTAATTGACGCCTATAACATACAAGTTACCCTTTTTGCTTTTTGGGAATGGTCCCAAGAAGTCATAATGAATCGTATGGAATGGAATTGATAATTTTTCATAGGCGTGTAAGCGATAACGTTGATCTGATGGTAGTTGTTTGTGGTAAAGGCAGTCGATACACGAATTAAAATATTTTGAAACAACCGGTTTCATGTTCGGAAACCAGAATGTTTTTCTTAAATTGTCTAAGGTTCTTTCTATACTACAGTGACCCATTTTGTCATGAGCGGATTGAATTTACTACCGTTAGGTGTCTTTTTATAGATTCGTCCCTTAACCAATTCATAAGTTCCCTTGATTCCGTCGAAATTCTGATGTTCTTTAATAGTACCATCCAATACCTTTCTGATTTCTTGCAACCAAGGATCCTGTTGTTGTAATGTGGCTACCCAATCTTGTTCGGGGATGTTAATAGCTCGTATCTTGTCTGCAACGTTCTCTGCTGATTTTCCTTTTACTACTACATTTCTGCTTAGAGCATCCACATGAGCTAATTTTCGACCGGCGCGAAACTCGAGTTCATAATCAAATTCTTTTAGTCTTAACCACCACCTTGCGGTTCTTGGAATTAAGTTTCTCTTTTCCTGTGTTAATCTTAAAGAATTGCAATCTGTCACTATTTTAAACTTTTTGTATAAGAGAGACTTTCTACAACAGCTAATGCCTCCAGCTCATCGCTGTGATACCTTGCCTCAGATGGGGTTGTAGCGCGACTGAAATAGGCAACAGGCTGGAAAACCTTGTTCTCTTCTCTCTGTAACAAGATTCCAGCCAAACCATGACTGCTCGCATCCGTATGTGGCTCATGTTCCGATGCTGCATTATACAAAGTAAGTACTGATTCCGGTTTTTTGTAATTAGCAACGGCTTATGTTTTAAACTTCCCAGGTTGGACACCATTGTGTGAGATCTCATTTCCCAGGAAGTCGAATTTTTCCATCATAAAAACACGTTTTTGAGTATTTAGGGTAATCTTTGCGTTGCGCAACTCTTGAAAAAGTCTTTCCAAGCCTTCAAGGTGATTCTTCATATTCTCGCTTGCGACAAGTATATCGTCCATATAAGAAATTATGTCTGTACATTGCATAGGTTGTAAAATTCTTGCCATTAATCGCATAAATATTGCCGGCGAGTTCGTAAGGCCAAAAGGTACTCGTTTTTACTCGAAGTGGCCTTCTGGAGTAACAAAGGCAGTCAAGTGCCTACTCTCTTCGGAAATAGGAATCTGATGATAGTCAGACATTAAATCGAGACTTGTAAATATTTTTTTATTTGTTAACGAATTTAATATTAGGAACGGAGAAAGTTTCCCGACGAGTAATAGCGTTGAGTCGCCTATAGTCGACACGCATACGTTGTTCACCATTTTTCTTCTGAACTAGAATGACGGGACTCGCATACTCTGAAGTCGACGGTTGGATGATGTCAAAGCTTAATAGTTCACTAATAATCTTTTTTAACATTGGTTTCTGTGCGTAGGGCACACGATATGGTTGATATGTTATTATTTTCTTTTCATTTAAACTAATTTTCATTTCTACTAAATCTGTATTCCCTATTTCATTGAAATTTTTGGCAAAACAACATCTATATATATATTAGATCAAGATGACTCACCCAATTTTCATCTGATATCTGTTTACTGACATTTATATCCTCTATATTCAAGGAAGAAAACAATGATGATTGTTTTGTGTTTTCCTCTGCTGCTATTTTAAAAACTTTACTGCCACCTACGTCCTTGTTCGTTTCCTGTGATCTGCATTCTAATGGTAGTGTTTGTGTTGCGATCAAGCTCTTTTGCTTGCCCGCGACTTCCTTAATGTGGTATATTAAGGTACTCAACCTTAATAGGATTTGTGCCTTAAGGTACTCAACCTTAAAGCGGTGTTTCTAGTGGCGAAGTGTATTGAGGTACTCAACCTCAATAGAAAACAGTTGTAAGTATTGAAGGTACTCAACCTTAATACGATATCGATGAAAATTCGCTAAATAAAACTCTCGACTTCTGACGAACAACTAATAATTTATTTTCTCAAAAGTCCCTTTTTTATACAAAATTATCTACTGAAATCATAAATATCAAAATCAGCAACAATTCTAAATTATTTTCTTCCCATAGTCACATGAAATCAGATATATGTATTTTGCTTATCTACCTACAAAATAATTGTCACTGCATAATGTCCTAATTTTTTACACTTGTAGCATACTCTTGGTTTACTTCGTTGGGGCACGATGCAGTGATATGTCCCTCTTCATCACACCTAAAGCATCGTCTACGATTTTCTGAAGCGTTGAATCTATGACGTTTATTCGGAAAGCTTTCTTCTTCGTCTCTCCTTCTTTTTCGATTATCAGTTAATGTGCTTGCATATGCGTTCTTCGGTTGATTACTAATGCTCTTTCATCGCGTATATACTTATTAGGATACTTGTCTGCCTCCAGAATTCTTAATGGTTTTTCCACTTTTGTACTATTCGTTTCCAAATCTTCACGACGCGCATTCAATTTTCTATTTCTTCGTATTCTTTAATTTTTAATGATAACTCATTCACTGACGCAACTAACATGTTTTTCAAATTTTGATTAGTTAGTCCGGATATAATATATTTAATAGTCGCCGGTTCTGACAAATGAATTTTTGAGGTTAATGCTGTCACACTGTAGAGATAAACTTCCACACACGCATCTGTTTTTTTTTCTTGTCATTATTTTTAACAAGACGGAACTGTCGTCCTTATTACTCAGGAAATTTAAGAATCTCGACTTTAAATTCCTAACACGTCTTAATATTTTTTTTCTTGGTATGAAACCAAAATTTAGCGGCTCCGGCTATTATTAGAGTTGCGTAAAATAAAATTGTTCGTTCATCCCAGACGTAGATATCTTTCAAATGTTCGATATTCATGATCCACTCCTGTAGATCACCTTTTGCTAGATCAAATTCGGATATTCGAGTCACTGCTTCATTATACCCAATCCGAAATATTTGTTGTTCGTTTATTCCCGAAGAATCACTACGCCTCTCGGTGTCGATTTCACTCCCCCACGGTGGAACCAAAATTTTTCTTTCGCACCTTTTCACGTTCAAGCAAAGTCTTTTCTCTTTTGAGCAGTGCTATCTCCAACCTTAACAATTCCACCTCACTCATATTTTCGCTGTTTCCTTGTGTAGGACCTATTTCTCCTACCATCGCAGAGTTAGCAGAATTGTCCACTATTTGTTCAGCGTTTGGATCCGTCATGCTTCAAGTCAACTTATACGTATACACTGCACTCACTTATCACTATAAAATCAGCGAAACTATTATGATTAAATCTTACGAACTAAACTATTTATTTCACTAATGTGGATTATTGATTATGGTTTTATAGACTTCACAACGGATCACCGGATTTACACTGTTTATATCACACACATATAAATTCACTCACGTTCACTTATGATGTTTTTAAGCTTTCGCACAATTTATTTAAAATTTAAATAAAATCTATAAAATCTATAAATGACTATAGATCAAAAACAAACACAATAAAAATTTTGTTCACCACACACTTGAACTGTAAAGTAACAATTTTACCTTCTTTATCTTTTATTCCGAATTCAAAGTCGTCACGATCAATTTCAAAGCACGTCAACTAGGCTTGAGCCCTTAAGATCGAATTGTTCATCCATCTGCCAGTACTTCATTAACCAGGACCTGTCGTGCCCTTCCTTTCATACATTCACTTCCATTGGTTAGTTATTGACATTCAAATAAGACACGCAATTACCTGCATTAGATTACAACAACCGATCCTCAAGCCTAGTAGACATATTCAAGGATTTCGTTGAACTCGTTTATAGAATGCCGCTCAAGGACATTACATACTTCACTGAACATGAATATTCCTGTCGCCATAGTTTATGACCACGGCAAGATATTCCTTTCCGGTTGCTCCGTTTTATTACTCATGTCGCCGGAGTTTATTGATATTTTACCAAAATATCGCATCTTTGATTTTAGCTTACTACATACGTCTCTCCCCAAAGTGTGTCTACGCGAACGGTAGGGATGTTTGTGATTCGTACAACCAGTCATTGTTGCAGTCAAACTCATCAAAACATATTTTTAAAACGCTAAAATTTGCAGCAGGAAGAATTATTGTTTTAGGATTGTGCTGTGAAACTTATTACTGTTACCGCAGAACTTCATGACCTTTCCAACGACTGCCCAATCAGCAACACACACCTCTCCAATCAAGAATTATGATAGTCTAAACTAAAAATTTCGGATTTTCTTACCTTTTTTTTAAATTTAACCTCTATTATTTTTGAAAATAGGTCGTTAACATAATTTTTTTTTAAACTGTAAACTGTAGACTCAACTCTTTAATTTGACCCATTACACCCTGTGTGTTAACTGTAGCCGTTAAGCAGTTATTAACTCATAACCTATTCCGGTCACACCGAAATTAGACAATATCTTTTAAAATGGAGTGCTAAGGGAACAAATTATTGTTGAGAATAGGTTTGAAAATAGGTTTGTGAATAAGTTTAGAGCTAATAACTTTTAAAGGGCTTCAGATAGCATATTGGGTGTAATAGGTCAAATTGAAGAGAAGAGGCTACAGTTTACAGCTTTTATTACATCTTTGCAGAAGTAAAGGGGGATGTGCGTCCATACTTATTGGTTTCTATTTTCCAACTTAAGATCTGTAGGCTTTTAGATTCTGGGGCCTCTAAGTCCGTTGCCGGGAGATCAGGAAGGGAATTACTTAAAGAATTTGGCTTAAAGCTGCATAAATCGAAAGCAGAAACTGTGAGTTTGGCTGATGGAAAGAATATTCGAGTGCTCGGAGAACTTAGTTTACCCATCGAACTTGAAGGGCGTATTGCGTTGATTGATGTTTTAGTAATTCCAGAACTTCCTGTTTCCATGATTTTGGGAGTAGATTTTTGGCAATCGATGGGAATAGCAGCAAACATAAAAGAAAATTCGTGGCAGTTTAGTGATAGTGATATCGCTTCTAATTACTTAAATACTTTAAATTCTCACTGTGCATTGACAACTGCACAGCAGAGGGAACTCAATAAAATTATAAAGAAGGCTGAAGCAGATATGGGGAAGAGCCTAGGTTGCACAAGAGAAGTTCAACATGTTATCCATACTGATGCACCACCGATTGTTACGTGCACCCTGAGCACGTATACGCTAGCTCGCGGAGACGGCGGAGTCCTTAAGGTTTACCTGGAACGAACTTGTAAACTGCTATAAATAACAAAAGGAAGGGCGCCACGTGATCTTTTTCTAATAGAGGGATAGATCACGAAACCAGAAAGAAGAATAAACCTCTTTTCCAGCTTAATCCATAGATTCGGGTTATTCCAGCTCAACGTTATAATACGTACTTATAATCTATCAATTCAAATTTTCAGGTTATCTACAATAACACAAGAACAAATATATATCTACGTACTATTGAGTTCACAACTATGAGACTAAAAAAAAATTATACCATATGCTAGGAGGTATATCCTACACACCACCAGCCAGCCACAAAAGGTATATATTACACACCGATATGCGTATATATATATGTGTATATATGAAATATGTATACTTAACTTGATAATTTCCTTGTTCCTTCGACTTCGCTAAGTCACGCTTGTTCGCCAGCAATGAACAAATTTTCCTCCTTTTTTGTTTCGAAAATATGCTATATACCGCTAATCCAAGCCCCGTCTGTCCTGCTTATATTGGGTTCGTGGCTCATACCTCGTCCAACAAATATCAAGATGAAAAATTTATTTATCCTTATTGATTGTCAACAACACCACAATACTTTTAAAACAAATTACTTCTTTTCGGCTATACCAAGATTTCTTGTTGTTCGCTGGACAGCAAAATTTACTTCTTCTCGGCTTTACCAAATTTTCTTGTTGTTGGCTGGACAGTTTGGGTAGAAGAGAATGGCCTGTTTCGTTTTGGCGGTCCATCTCCCTCATTCTTTGTTTCCACATCGTTTCAGAACTGCTTGTTAAGGCTGCCGTCCACACTTGCGCTTTCACCCGAACCTTACAAATGCCTGTACTTTTAAAGTGTCTGTTGTTTGCTTTATTTTTATTTTTATTTTCTTTTATTGATACTGATTGCACGTTGTTTTAATCTAAATTCTTTTCTAGTATGCATGTACTTGACTGATTGTCGCGCTTAGCCTAAAATTTCTTTTTTGAAAACTTCTAACACTTCACTTCGTTTATATATAAGTTTCCCCCCCCCCCTTTTTATCGGTTTATTTGTGCTTCTACAGCACCACAATTGTTTTGTCCATAATAAAAATTTTGGTTTAATTTAGACTAGATGTGTTATTGTTTATATATTTTGATTTTATTTGGCATGTTTGTATTTAATGTTTAGGTTTGCTTATTAATCATGATTTATTATGTTACATTTTATTCTGATTTTGATTTTCGTGTTTGTATTAGTATGCTTTGTTTAATTTCTTTATTGTGGTTTGATTATTTTATATTTTAATATGTAGAACCACTTTAATTATAAATACGTTTTGTGTTTCTGATGGCTCTGAAGGGTCTGGACTAGGTTAAGATTTGTAATTATTGTAAGGAATTCTCAAGTTAGGAACTGGCGAACAATTTGTGAATGCTAACAAAAAGTAATCCTTAAACCTCAGAGCGGCTGAGTGGCTGTATGTTCACACTGACTGGACTAACTGTGTGTTGTTACTTAAGAATTAATAATTGACCTTACTTTTCGTATTTTTGGCAATCTACCTCTAGACATCTCATACTTATACTAACTAATCTACTTAAGCTACAAAAATTCAAATTGTCTTCTTACCCTAACTATTTTAATTGTAATAATTAGTTGTATCTTAGCAAGCATACTGAAAGAGATCCACCGGAGACGAGGGAGGTTCCGTCCAGATATATTAGAATGTTCCTGCTGGGGTTAGACAAGGAATACGATGGTTCATCCAACTCCACCGACGGTGTTTTGTTTCCGATGCTTCCTGTCAAGTTTTTTTCTTTATGTACCAGAAAGAAACGGAAGCCCAGGAAATGGTGACTAGTGGTGTTCCAGAAGAGGTTTGTTATATTTAGTTTTTTCTCCTACCTGCGTAATCCTTTGTTTGTTTAAAAATACGATTCTCACTTTTTTCCACTGGTACGGCAGAAATATATCCACCGTCTTTTATTCAAACTTTTTTTTATTACAATTTACTTTTACATATTCAATTTTTTGTATTTATAACTATTAGTTTCCACAATTCCTTTTCTTTTCTTTTAAAGACAACTACTTTCTAAACTCTCATTTTCAACAAGTCCAGAATATTTTTTCGTTGGACGGAGGCTTGAAATTTGATGCTTTGATAAACATCAGCCACTGCCACGACGATTAAATTGCCGCGCGCGTATACATACAATGTATTATCGCGGCGCGCTCTTCTTATCGCGAAAGCTCTTTTGTGATATGTATGTACGTTCGTACATACATATTGCAATTTTCACGACAAATCGTACTGAAGGTACGATCTGTCTTTTATTTTATTTTTCAAATTAAATATTTCTACTGGCAAATTTTGCTGAAGGCAAAATTTGCCATGGGAATAATTTTGTTTCAATTCTATGGAATGTGAAGAAAGTTGCTGACGCAATTTTCTTCACTGATTAAATTTATAAGCTAACCATGTTTGTGGGATGTGTATACCTATGGGATGGGGATTATATTGGGAGTAATGAGTAATAACAAGTGAATTCCTTTTCACCGATGTAATTCTCTTTCACAATATTTTGCTAGTCACTAAACATTTTAATTAAGCTAACTAATGCAACAATTTTAGTTCAACACAATTAATTATTTGATGGAAGCTATACAACACAATTCACGAGATCAATCTGATCAAAAACAAAATGTATTTTAGATAAGCCTTAGCCGTAACTCACTGTCAAGGTTAATTGTGTGGTTGGTTCTTGCTCACTTATGCACAGCTCAGCTACCACTGCCTAGCCAACAGTAGGTGCTCGATCATCACGCTTCTTTTTGGGATAACTGATTAGCCTTCTCGCTACCGATCGATGTACCGATGGACCATCTGATGATTGTCTTGCATATGGTGTGTACTACTAAGCAAAAAATGATAATTATTCTGTGTTGATTAGATAGGTATATGAGTGATAATTTCTCTGCTTATAGGAAATCCAAACATACTCCCCGCCTTGAGCTCCGTAGGACGTCAATAGATTTACCACAGCTTCAAAGATCTTAATACGAACAAGGGGTGGTGATCAGGCATTTCCTCCTGGTCAGTTGGTGGTTCTTTTAGAAAGGCGCCACGACTCGCCTTGAGAGGAGGATCGGGAAAATGAGGTCAGGAATGGAATTCATACGGAACATTAGAAAAACAAAAAATTAAATTAACTTAAGTTGAATCGAATTGTGTAGCAATATTCTCATGTGCAATGAAATATTCAAATATTACTGCTCTGCAGCAATCTCAATTGAATTGTGGTTGTTTGATTAGTCGGACCTATCAGAGGTTAAAGAGCATATTTTAGAAATGGGGCGTTTGAAAGTGCGATTTTTACTCTTCAAAGTCACTACTCTTACAAGTCCGTCTGCGCCAGGGTGAGTTTCTAAAATCCTTGCTAGGGCCCATCGGGATGGTGGTAGATTTTCTTCGATGACTAATACTAGTTCACCGACATTTAAGTTTTGCTTTTGTTTCATCCATTTAGGTCGCTGTTGAAGTCGAAACAGATATTCCCGGCTCCACCTTCTCCAAAAGTCTTGAGTTATTTGCTGCAAGAAAAGCCAACGGCTCCGGTAATTGGTAACTTCATCAACGGGGTAGTTTTCAGGGGGCGTTAAGAGCGCATCTCCTACCAAGAAATGCCCTGGCGTGAGCACTGCACTATCATCAGGGTTGTCTGTGAGAGGGCAGAGTGGGCGACTGTTGAGACACGCTTCAATCTGTGAAAGAACTGTACAAAATTCCTCGAAGGTCAGCCTTGTATCCTTGACAACTCGGCGCAAGTGGTACTTCATAGACTTAACACCTGCTTCCCAAAGGCCACCGAAGTGGGGTGAGAAGGGTGGAATAAAGTTCCAGTTTATCTTTTGAAGAGCTAATGTTGACGCTAGACCTGGGATAAGACATCTTATGGCTGAATGATATTCTTCGGAAATTTTACGGCTTGCTCCAATAAAATTCGTCCCACAATCACTGTACATTTCTTGGCATAATCCTCTGCGGCTGGTGAACCTGCGAAATGCAGCAAGGAAGGCATCAGTCGAGAGGTCAGAAACAGCTTCTAAATGAATAGCTCGTGTGTGGCTAGACATACAAAAAGGCAAGCATATCCCTTGGTGATGCGTATCCTACCCTTTCCAGTACATGCCTTTATTTCAAATGGACCAGCAAAGTCTACTCCAGTATGCAAAAATGGCCTACTGGGTGTCACGCGTGGAGTTGGCAAGCTTCCCATGAGCTGTGTTCTAGATTTCGCTATGTATCTGAAACATGTGGTGCAATCATGGATTGTCCTTCGAGCAAGATTTCTGAGCCTTATGATCCAATAGCTTTTTCTTAATACATTCAACATTAGCTGTAAACCACCGTGCAATGTCCATTTATGAATTTCTTGAGCCAGAAGTTTTGTGAAGTGATTACCAGCCTGTAAAATCAAGGGATGTTTCTCATTAAATGACAGTGATGAATGCTGTAATCTGCCACCAACTCGTAACAGTCCTTGGTCATCTAGAAAAGGATGGAGCTTTAAGATAGAGCTAGTAGCCTTTAATTGCTTTCCTTGATTGATAGCTATAATTTCTGCATTGAAATCCTGTTTTTGTGCCAATCTAATTAGACACTTTTCTGCATCGTGAATTTCTCTTGCTGTGAGCGGTCCTAGTGAGCGTTCTTCGGTCTTCAACTTGGCGTTAGTGATAAATCGTCTGATATAGGCACATATTCGAATAAGCTTGGAATAAGACGACGATCTTTCCATAAACGAGGGCTCACTAGGAATTACAACGTTGCATGAATAACGTTTCGCTTCTTGTTCAAAGACACTCGGAGGAAAATCCTCATCAGGAACGTAACTTGGCCAATATGTTCTTTCCCTTGAAAGCCAATGTGGTCCACTCCACCATAAATGGTGTGACCTTAATTCATCCGGATTCAAGCCACGAGAAGAGCAGTCAGCGGGATTTTCCTTGCTTGGTACATGACCCCATTTATTTTCATGCAAGGTTTCTTGGATTTCTGTAACCCTGTTTGAAACGAACTGTTTCCATTTCTTAGAGTGACCAGTTATCCAACTGATAACAATTTTTGAATCACTCCAAGCAAATAATTGTGTCGAGTCTATCTTTAGTGATTGCGCAACGTTCTTAATCAACTTTGTTCCTAATAGAGCGGCACAGAGCTCAAGTCTAGGAAGAGTGAGCTGTTTCACAGGTGATACTCTCGTTTTCGCTGCCATCAAGCTAGTTTGAATACTGTTGGTTTCTGAAACAACTCTAGCATAAACACAGGCTCCATAGGCATGTAGGGACGCGTCACAAAATACATGAAGTTCGAAAGATTTGCACTACCTTGTATAGCTTATCCAGCGTGGTATCTTAAGCTCTTCAATACCGGGAAGTGTTGAACAGTAATGTTTCCACTGTAATTCTATATGATGGGGTAGCTCATCATCCCAATTCAACTTATGTAACCAGAGACTTTGAAGCAAGATCTTTGCAGAAATGATGACTGGCGATAACCACCCCAAGGGGTCGAAGATTTTAGAGACAGCTGATAATAATGAACGCTTTGTAACTGGGGGTTCGTACTGTATTTGATTGACCTTATAAACGAAGATGTCCTTAATTGGGTCCCAAAGAATACCCAGTGCCTTAATTGTGATTGTCCTTGTTATGTCAAATGGTACATTTAATTCTCTTTCTTCGGTTGGCAGGCTTTCCAGTACCTCTTGTTTGTTGCTTATCCACTTTCTCAATTGAAAACAAGCTTTCCTTAATAGAATCCTTAAGTCTGTTTGTAGTTGTAGAACCTCTGAGATCGAATCATCTCCACTTAAAACATCATCAACGTAGAAATCGTGACTTAAGATGTTTGATGCCTTAGAAAATTCATCACTTTCATCTCGAGCAAGTTGCTGTAAAGTACGAGTGGCTAAGTAGGGAGCGCTAGCAGTCCCATAAGTAACCGTTAATAATCGATAATCTGCAACAGGTTCATCAGTACTATTCCTCCATAGTATTCTTTGGTAATCGACATCATCTTTTTGTACTAGAATCTGCCTATACATTTGTTTGATGTCAGCTGTAAAGGCCACCTTATGAATTCTCCAACGTATAATGATATCGAAAAGGTCTTCTTGCACCACTGGGCCAACATACAAATTATCGTTTAACGATTTTCGGTTACTAGTTTTCCTCGATGCATCGAAAACAACTCTAAGTTTTGTGGTAGTACTGCTTTCCTTAGTAACAAAATGGTGTGGAAGATAATTCGGCTGACTATTGCTTAGTGGTTCAATCTGTACCAGCTCCATATGTCCTTGTGATAAGTAGTCCCGCATGAACTCTTGATATTGCTCGAACAATTTAGGATTACAGTGAAGCCTTCTCTCTATCTGAAGCAGCTGCTTTAGAGCGATGTGTCTGGATTCTCCTAAATCTGGTATCATGTCTGATGTGTTAAAAGGTAGTTGCACACTATATCTGCCATTATCCAGCCTTTTGGTTGTTTTCTCATAAATTGATTCGCATTTTGCTTCATCTTCAGTTAGCCCTTTAGGTAACCACGGCTCTTCTATTTCCCAGAATCGTTTCAATAAGGAATCGATATCAATTTTGCAATGAAGGTTTCTAGTGTATTTAACTTTGGATAAAGCCCTTTTCGAAGGATTTACATCACCCGACAGAATCCAACCAAGAGTCGTTAGCTGTGCTATGGGAGTTCCGCGTGGACCTTTTCGAATGCCTTCTTCTAATATTAGAGAATACACTCCAGCTCCTAAAATGCCATCTACCCTTCCAGGCTTATAGTAGTGTGGATCTGCCAGAGGAAGTCCTTCAATGTGATCCCAGGTGCGATGTTGGATGCGGTCGTTAGGTAGCACACTTGTTAACTTGGGAAGTATGTAGGCCCCAATAGAAAACTGCATCTCAGGTTGCACGCATGAATGGATGGAGAATTCAACAGATTTAGTTACAGTCAAAATTTGGGTTGAACCAATTCCTTTAACGTGTACATTAGTATTATTTGTTGGAAGATTTAGCAGCTTTGCTGCATTTTGAGAAATAAAGTTGCTTTCGGAGCCCTGATCAATTAGTGCTCTCAATGTAATTTGGTGACCCCTTCCGTTCCTTGCACTTATCAAGGCAGTTGCAGTTGACCTTCAAAACTGTTTATTGTATTAACCAATTTCTCTGGAACGATTACATTAAGTTGCCTACTGCCGCTAGCAAGATTTGAAGTTGTTGACGCTAGTGACCCTCCGCTACATGCTCGACATGTGAATTTGCTACGACATTTTGTGACCCCATGACCCTTCTGCAAACAATTGTAGCAATGCGAAAATCTTTGTACCATAGCTCGACGATCACTTAGATTCAATTCTAAGAACCTTGTACAATCTTTAAGCGGATGACCTTGGTTACAAAGTGGACAGAGCCCTGTATTTGATGACGTCGATGATCCCTTTGGAGGAGCTTGCCTCTTACTTTGAATGCCAAACGACGCCTTGTCCTTTCCGATCTGTTTAGATTTAACCATACTTACAGCTTCCAATGTACGGAACCTTGTTTCAACAAATGCAAAAAATTCTTGCAGGGTAGGTGTCTTGTCCGGTTCATCCCGCTCATTCAATGTAAGCTCCCAATAAGATAGAGTGTCCGTGCTTAGCTTTTGTGTAATATTGAATAAAATAAGTGAGTCCCAATTAGCGGTATCTATACCCAATCCCTTAATTGATTCGAGTGAATCGCGGGTTGTGTTGAGCATCAATTTTAAAGCATTAGCAGTCTCAATAGAGTGTTGTTGCAACGAAAAAAGGATCTTAAGATGTGTATTCAAGAGAGCCCTTTTATTATTATATCTCTTGATTAACAAATCCCATGCTGGCATATAGTTCGCCTCAGTAACTTGAAGATGCCTTAATAGTTTCTCTGCCTCCCCGCCCAGACTGGCCTTTAAATAGTGGAGTTTCTGAACTGGTGGTAGAGCCTTGTTTTCATGAATGAGGGAATTAAACAAATCGCGAAAACTACCCCATGTAGTATAGTCCCCAGTAAACCTTGGCAAATTGATCTGAGGCAGCTTGACCTCCATTAAAACAGGACTTGGTTTCTCTGTAGCCTTAGTACTAGTCTTAGCCGAACCCCTTTGAAGTTCATCTATTAAGTCCGAAATAGCCCCCGTTGCATCAATTACCTTTTCTTCAACCGACGACAACGTGTCATTCTTGAAATATGGAAGTTTTTTATGTTTCTCAGCAGAGTAAATTTCGCGAATTTCCTTATGATTGGCCTTGAAGACTTGCCACTCACCTTCAATATTTTCAATTCGCCTTTTTAATGAGCCCGGACTCGACTTTTGTTGTTTATTAGCCTTAGTAAAATTTGTAATATGCCTGTCAATTTCATCTTCCACCGCAATTTGTGCTTCTAATAGTTCTTCCATGCTGATGATCTGTTCATCGTCGTTCTCCATGTTAACCTTGGTTTAACTTGCACGAGGAACCCAGGAGCCCTTGAAATTCCTTGTGAACTAAACGTGTTGAGATCTAGACCTTTAGCACAATGAAGCAATTTATAACATATGCAAGCGTAAGAGTAAAGCCTTCTTGTAGAACTATGTTTTGAATTGTGCTCAATAATGGTATGGTAAATACCCTCAGTGGATTAAATATCTTTGTTTATTTACAAATGTGGATTTGTTACAACGCAGCAATTTATCAAGTATTGAAGAGGTAAATTAACGTCTTGCAGGAGTATATTTTGACTTATGGCCAAAAATAAATTGTGCACAAAATATATTCAATGAAAATATAAAGCACATTGGATTGAGTTTCTTTGTTAACTTATAAATTTAATGAACTGTTAGTTGCACAACCGGTATGGTTTCGGTGTAATATACATATGTGTAGATGTACTTTCCGTTATGAATTTGTGCTGAGAGTGTGCAATGAACTTTTCGTAACAAAATTGTAATGCTTGGCTTAATTTGCACCAAAGTAGTGATAATGCGTATGACCACACAACCAAGTCCTTAGTTTGATGTTAATAACCTCTTATTGTACACTCTACTATGACCACTTATGTTACACGTGTTCAAGCACAATTGTTCTTCTCTATACTGCACATGGTATAGGTTAATTTCAGTTACACAAAGAATGGTCTTTTTAATCCTAATGAGAATTATTAAAGCTACACAATTTTCAAAGAGATAACATACCTTGTTCAATAAAAATCCGGTGACACAAAAGGAAAAAAAAAACATGTGGGATGTGTATACCTATGGGATGGGGATTATATTGGGAGTAATGAGTAATAACAAGTGAATTCCTTTTCACCGATGTAATTCTCTTTCACAATATTTTGCTAGTCACTAAACTTTTTAATTAAGCTAACTAATGCAACAATTTTAGTTCAACACAATTAATTATTTGATGGAAGCTATACAATACAATTCACGGGATCAATCTGATCAAAAACAAAATGTATTTTAGATAAGCCTTAGCCGTAACTCACTGTCAAAGTTAATTGTGTGGTTGGTTCTTGCTCACTTATGCACAGCTCAGCTACCACTGCCTAGCCAACAGTAGGTGCTCGATCATCACGCTTCTTTTTGGGATAACTGATTAGCCTTCTCGCTACCGATCGATGTACCGATGGACCATCTGATGATTGTCTTGCATATGGTGTGTACTACTAAGCAAAAAATGATAATTATTCTGTGTTGATTAGATAGGTATATGAGTGATAATTTCTCTGCTTATAGGAAATCCAAACATACTCCCCGCCTTGAGCTCCGTAGGACGTCAATAGATTTACCACAGCTTCAAAGATCTTAATACGAACAAGGGGTGGTGATCAGGCATTTCCTCCTGGTCAGTTGGTGGTTCTTTTAGAAAGGCGCCACGACTCGCCTTGAGAGGAGGATCGGGAAAATGAGGTCAGGAATGGAATTCATACGGAACATTAGAAAAACAAAAAATTAAATTAACTTAAGTTGAATCGAATTGTGTAGCAATATTCTCATGTGCAATGAAATATTCAAATATTACTGCTCTGCAGCAATCTCAATTGAATTGTGGTTGTTTGATTAGTCGGACCTATCAGAGGTTAAAGAGCATATTTTAGAAATGGGGCGTTTGAAAGTGCGATTTTTACTCTTCAAAGTCACTACTCTTACAAGTCCGTCTGCGCCAGGGTGAGTTTCTAAAATCCTTGCTAGGGCCCATCGGGATGGTGGTAGATTTTCTTCGATGACTAGTACTAGTTCACCGACATTTAAGTTTTGCTTTTGTTTCATCCATTTAGGTCGCTGTTGAAGTCGAAACAGATATTCCCGGCTCCACCTTCTCCAAAAGTCTTGAGTTATTTGCTGCAAGAAAAGCCAACGGCTCCGGTAATTGGTAACTTCATCAACGGGGTAGTTTTCAGGGGGCGTTAAGAGCGCATCTCCTACCAAGAAATGCCCTGGCGTGAGCACTGCACTATCATCAGGGTTGTCTGTGAGAGGGCAGAGTGGGCGACTGTTGAGACACGCTTCAATCTGTGAAAGAACTGTACAAAATTCCTCGAAGGTCAGCCTTGTATCCTTGACAACTCGGCGCAAGTGGTACTTCATAGACTTAACACCTGCTTCCCAAAGGCCACCGAAGTGGGGTGAGAAGGGTGGAATAAAGTTCCAGTTTATCTTTTGAAGAGCTAATGTTGACGCTAGACCTGGGATAAGACATCTTATGGCTGAATGATATTCTTCGGAAATTTTACGGCTTGCTCCAATAAAATTCGTCCCACAATCACTGTACATTTCTTGGCATAATCCTCTGCGGCTGGTGAACCTGCGAAATGCAGCAAGGAAGGCATCAGTCGAGAGGTCAGAAACAGCTTCTAAATGAATAGCTCGTGTGGCTAGACATACAAAAAGGCAAGCATATCCCTTGGTGATGCGTATCCTACCCTTTCCAGTACATGCCTTTATTTCAAATGGACCAGCAAAGTCTACTCCAGTATGCAAAAATGGCCTACTGGGTGTCACGCGTGGAGTTGGCAAGCTTCCCATGAGCTGTGTTCTAGATTTCGCTATGTATCTGAAACATGTGGTGCAATCATGGATTGTCCTTCGAGCAAGATTTCTGAGCCTTATGATCCAATAGCTTTTTCTTAATACATTCAACATTAGCTGTAAACCACCGTGCAATGTCCATTTATGAATTTCTTGAGCCAGAAGTTTTGTGAAGTGATTACCAGCCTGTAAAATCAAGGGATGTTTCTCATTAAATGACAGTGATGAATGCTGTAATCTGCCACCAACTCGTAACAGTCCTTGGTCATCTAGAAAAGGATGGAGCTTTAAGATAGAGCTAGTAGCCTTTAATTGCTTTCCTTGATTGATAGCTATAATTTCTGCATTGAAATCCTGTTTTTGTGCCAATCTAATTAGACACTTTTCTGCATCGTGAATTTCTCTTGCTGTGAGCGGTCCTAGTGAGCGTTCTTCGGTCTTCAACTTGGCGTTAGTGATAAATCGTCTGATATAGGCACATATTCGAATAAGCTTGGAATAAGACGACGATCTTTCCATAAACGAGGGCTCACTAGGAATTACAACGTTGCATGAATAACGTTTCGCTTCTTGTTCAAAGACACTCGGAGGAAAATCCTCATCAGGAACGTAACTTGGCCAATATGTTCTTTCCCTTGAAAGCCAATGTGGTCCACTCCACCATAAATGGTGTGACCTTAATTCATCCGGATTCAAGCCACGAGAAGAGCAGTCAGCGGGATTTTCCTTGCTTGGTACATGACCCCATTTATTTTCATGCAAGGTTTCTTGGATTTCTGTAACCCTGTTTGAAACGAACTGTTTCCATTTCTTAGAGTGACCAGTTATCCAACTGATAACAATTTTTGAATCACTCCAAGCAAATAATTGTGTCGAGTCTATCTTTAGTGATTGCGCAACGTTCTTAATCAACTTTGTTCCTAATAGAGCGGCACAGAGCTCAAGTCTAGGAAGAGTGAGCTGTTTCACAGGTGATACTCTCGTTTTCGCTGCCATCAAGCTAGTTTGAATACTGTGGGTTTCTGAAACAACTCTAGCATAAACACAGGCTCCATAGGCATGTAGGGACGCGTCACAAAATACATGAAGTTCGAAAGATTTGCACTACCTTGTATAGCTTATCCAGCGTGGTATCTTAAGCTCTTCAATACCGGGAAGTGTTGAACAGTAATGTTTCCACTGTAATTCTAGATGATGGGGTAGCTCATCATCCCAATTCAACTTATGTAACCAGAGACTTTGAAGCAAGATCTTTGCAGAAATGATGACTGGCGATAACCACCCCAAGGGGTCGAAGATTTTAGAGACAGCTGATCATAATGAACGCTTTGTAACTGGGGGTTCGTACTGTATTTGATTGACCTTATAAACGAAGATGTCCTTAATTGGGTCCCAAAGAATACCCAGTGCCTTAATTGTGATTGCCCTTGTTATGTCAAATGGTACATTTAATTCTCTTTCTTCGGTTGGCAGGCTTTCCAGTACCTCTTGTTTGTTGCTTATCCACTTTCTCAATTGAAAACAAGCTTTCCTTAATAGAATCCTTAAGTCTGTTTGTAGTTGTAGAACCTCTGAGATCGAATCATCTCCACTTAAAACATCATCAACGTAGAAATCGTGACTTAAGATGTTTGATGCCTTAGAAAATTCATCACTTTCATCTCGAGCAAGTTGCTGTAAAGTACGAGTGGCTAAGTAGGGAGCGCTAGCAGTCCCATAAGTAACCGTTAATAATCGATAATCTGCAACAGGTTCATCAGTACTATTCCTCCATAGTATTCTTTGGTAATCGACATCATCTTTTTGTACTAGAATCTGCCTATACATTTGTTTGATGTCAGCTGTAAAGGCCACCTTATGAATTCTCCAACGTATAATGATATCGAAAAGGTCTTCTTGCACCACTGGGCCAACATACAAATTATCGTTTAACGATTTTCGGTTACTAGTTTTCCTCGATGCATCGAAAACAACTCTAAGTTTTGTGGTAGTACTGCTTTCCTTAGTAACAAAATGGTGTGGAAGATAATTCGGCTGACTATTGCTTAGTGGTTCAATCTGTACCAGCTCCATATGTCCTTGTGATAAGTAGTCCCGCATGAACTCTTGATATTGCTCGAACAATTTAGGATTACAGTGAAGCCTTCTCTCTATCTGAAGCAGCTGCTTTAGAGCGATGTGTCTGGATTCTCCTAAATCTGGTATCATGTCTGATGTGTTAAAAGGTAGTTGCACACTATATCTGCCATTATCCAGCCTTTTGGTTGTTTTCTCATAAATTGATTCGCATTTTGCTTCATCTTCAGTTAGCCCTTTAGGTAACCACGGCTCTTCTATTTCCCAGAATCGTTTCAATAAGGAATCGATATCAATTTTGCAATGAAGGTTTCTAGTGTATTTAACTTTGGATAAAGCCCTTTTCGAAGGATTTACATCACCCGACAGAATCCAACCAAGAGTCGTTAGCTGTGCTATGGGAGTTCCGCGTGGACCTTTTCGAATGCCTTCTTCTAATATTAGAGAATACACTCCAGCTCCTAAAATGCCATCTACCCTTCCAGGCTTATAGTAGTGTGGATCTGCCAGAGGAAGTCCTTCAATGTGATCCCAGGTGCGATGTTGGATGCGGTCGTTAGGTAGCACACTTGTTAACTTGGGAAGTATGTAGGCCTCAATAGAAAACTGCATCTCAGGTTGCACGCATGAATGGATGGAGAATTCAACAGATTTAGTTACAGTCAAAATTTGGGTTGAACCAATTCCTTTAACGTGTACATTAGTATTATTTGTTGGAAGATTTAGCAGCTTTGCTGCATTTTGAGAAATAAAGTTGCTTTCGGAGCCCTGATCAATTAGTGCTCTCAATGTAATTTGGTGACCCCTTCCGTTCCTTGCACTTATCAAGGCAGTTGCAGTTGACCTTCAAAACTGTTTATTGTATTAACCAATTTCTCTGGAACGATTACATTAAGTTGCCTACTGCCGCTAGCAAGATTTGAAGTTGTTGACGCTAGTGACCCTCCGCTACATGCTCGACATGTGAATTTGCTACGACATTTTGTGACCCCATGACCCTTCTGCAAACAATTGTAGCAATGCGAAAATCTTTGTACCATAGCTCGACGATCACTTAGATTCAATTCTAAGAACCTTGTACAATCTTTAAGCGGATGACCTTGGTTACAAAGTGGACAGAGCGCTGTATTTGATGACGTCGATGATCCCTTTGGAGGAGCTTGCCTCTTACTTTGAATGCCAAACGACGCCTTGTCCTTTCCGATCTGTTTAGATTTAACCATACTTACAGCTTCCAATGTACGGAACCTTGTTTCAACAAATGCAAAAAATTCTTGCAGGGTAGGTGTCTTGTCCGGTTCATCCCGCTCATTCAATGTAAGCTCCCAATAAGATAGAGTGTCCGTGCTTAGCTTTTGTGTAATATTGAATAAAATAAGTGAGTCCCAATTAGCGGTATCTATACCCAATCCCTTAATTGATTCGAGTGAATCGCGGGTTGTGTTGAGCAACAATTTTAAAGCATTAGCAGTCTCAATAGAGTGTTGTTGCAACGAAAAAAGGATCTTAAGATGTGAATTCAAGAGAGCCCTTTTATTATTATATCTCTTGATTAACAAATCCCATGCTGGCATATAGTTCGCCTCAGTAACTTGAAGATGCCTTAATAGTTTCTCTGCCTCCCCGCCCAGACTGGCCTTTAAATAGTGGAGTTTCTGAACTGGTGGTAGAGCCTTGTTTTCATGAATGAGGGAATTAAACAAATCGCGAAAACTACCCCATGTAGTATAGTCCCCAGTAAACCTTGGCAAATTGATCTGAGGCAGCTTGACCTCCATTAAAACAGGACTTGGTTTCTCTGTAGCCTTAGTACTAGTCTTAGCCGAACCCCTTTGAAGTTCATCTATTAAGTCCGAAATAGCCCCCGTTGCATCAATTACCTTTTCTTCAACCGACGACAACGTGTCATTCTTGAAATATGGAAGTTTTTTATGTTTCTCAGCAGAGTAAATTTCGCGAATTTCCTTATGATTGGCCTTGAAGACTTGCCACTCACCTTCAATATTTTCAATTCGCCTTTTTAATGAGCCCGGACTCGACTTTTGTTGTTTATTAGCCTTAGTAAAATTTGTAATATGCCTGTCAATTTCATCTTCCACCGCAATTTGTGCTTCTAATAGTTCTTCCATGCTGATGATCTGTTCATCGTCGTTCTCCATGTTAACCTTGGTTTAACTTGCACGAGGAACCCAGGAGCCCTTGAAATTCCTTGTGAACTAAACGTGTTGAGATCTAGACCTTTAGCACAATGAAGCAATTTATAACATATGCAAGCGTAAGAGTAAAGCCTTCTTGTAGAACTATGTTTTGAATTGTGCTCAATAATGGTATGGTAAATACCCTCAGTGGATTAAATATCTTTGTTTATTTACAAATGTGGATTTGTTACAACGCAGCAATTTATCAAGTATTGAAGAGGTAAATTAACGTCTTGCAGGAGTATATTTTGACTTATGGCCAAAAATAAATTGTGCACAAAATATATTCAATGAAAATATAAAGCACATTGGATTGAGTTTCTTTGTTAACTTATAAATTTAATGAACTGTTAGTTGCACAACCGGTATGGTTTCGGTGTAATATACATATGTGTAGATGTACTTTCCGTTATGAATTTGTGCTGAGAGTGTGCAATGAACTTTTCGTAACAAAATTGTAATGCTTGGCTTAATTTGCACCAAAGTAGTGATAATGCGTATGACCACACAACCAAGTCCTTAGTTTGATGTTAATAACCTCTTATTGTACACTCTACTATGACCACTTATGTTACACGTGTTCAAGCACAATTGTTCTTCTCTATACTGCACATGGTATAGGTTAATTTCAGTTACACAAAGAATGGTCTTTTTAATCCTAATGAGAATTATTAAAGCTACACAATTTTCAAAGAGATAACATACCTTGTTCAATAAAAATCCGGTGACACAAAAGGAAAAAAAAAACATGTGGGATGTGTATACCTATGGGATGGGGATTATATTGGGAGTAATGAGTAATAACAAGTGAATTCCTTTTCACCGATGTAATTCTCTTTCACAATATTTTGCTAGTCACTAAACATTTTAATTAAGCTAACTAATGCTAACTAACACAATTAATTATTTGATGGAAGCTATACAACACAATTCACGAGATCAATCTGATCAAAAACAAAATGTATTTTAGATAAGCCTTAGCCGTAACTCACTGTCAAAGTTAATTGTGTGGTTGGTTCTTGCTCACTTATGCACAGCTCAGCCACCACTGCCTAGCCAACAATAGGTGCTCGATCATCACGCTTCTTTTTGGGATAACTGATTAGCCTTCTCGCTACCGATGGACCATCTGATGATTGTCTTGCATATGGTGTGTACTACTAAGCAAAAAAATGATAATTATTCTGTGTTGATTAGATAGGTATATGAGTGATAATTTCTCCGCTTATAGGAAATCCAAACAATGTTTTAAGCATGGTTAGATAATGTGAAAATTTTATGCATGAAATTTTATTAGGCACATTGGTGCTCCCTTCTCGGGGCTTTTAGCCAATCGCTAAGGCGTTGTATGTATACTGCGGTTTACATATACAACATTCCTTCCCTACGTGAGAACGAGAGTTATTCTTGGAAGAGGAATAACTCTCGATGAAAGTTAATTGTGCCGCGTATGATTGTATGTCCCTTATCGTAGGTGTCAGGTTACCGTTTGTTAGGGATTGTAATTTCGGGTCTGCTAGGCAACTCTTTATTCATTTGAGTTCGAGTTTTCACCCGCGACAGTATCCAACTTGTACGGCTCTATTTTTATTCCGCGGTCCTGATGATTTTCACGGTAAAGCTACACAACGTACCCTGGCGGAGTCCGACTGGGCTCAGCTCCGTGGTCAACTCCATTTTTGTAGTCCACGTGATCCCCGGGTGGCGAGGTCCGATTCGTCTGGTACTTCTAAGACGTGGGGAGCGGCCATTCACGGTGTGGGGCGAGGATGCCGTGGCCGGACGCACTTATTGGGTGGACCTCCCCTTGTATCCCCACCAAGGGCAGGCTTGGGTTGTGCGAGGTGAGTTCTGCTGATAATTTTGATGTTGGAAAACCTATATTCTCTGGTTTTTTTTTTCTAGGCGGTACCCTCAACCTCACAGGACGGCACGCCTATGTGCATGTTGCCACCCAGTTTTTGACACCGCTGTTACGAGCATTCTACGGGCGCTGATGGCCACCCCTCCCCCCTCGGAGGTTAGGAAGAGTCCGACGTTGACTGGGAGTGAAGCGGCCTGGGTGTTTAACCATTAATCCCTTTAATCGTTGTTTTTTTTTTTTTAAAACACAAATAAAAGGTTGAAAAGAAAAGATATTTGTTCTGGCTTTAATTTCAGTTTTCCGCTTTCCTTTGTTTTGTTTCAGGGTTTCGTTTTCAGGTCAACTTGGTTTTACGCGGGTCGGTTTTTACTAGATCTTTTGGTTTAACTTTACAAAATTTTTCCTACTTATTTGCTTTTGCAGCAGCCTGGTAAAACTTGTTTTGTTATTAATTTTTTTTGAATTTGCTAGTCTAGGTTGGTTTCATCGGTGGTTTTTAGAAATTTTTCTCTTCTTTCCTATTTTTAGCGAACAATAATATTATATATTTTGGTTTTATATATATGTTTTCTATGTTTTATTATAATTTCCTAATCCTATACTTTTTAATTGTGTTAATTGTGCTAATTTTCGCCCTTTTCTTAGGTATTATCTATTGTCTGTTACCTATGGCTTGGTCGGTTTGGCTTGGGATAGCGAAGCTTTATTTTTTGTTTATTTTACCTTACCTTTCTTTCTGGGTATATTTATCTTAACTGCTTGTCTATAATATAAGAATATATAATAGGGTTTAATTTTATTATTAAATTTAAACAATTATTTGTTTTTTTTTTTGTATAGTAGCCTGGTAAAGTTTTCTTGTTTTTCTTTTTTTTCTTACATTATTTTAAGTAATTCTAGTTTTCAGTTTATTTGCTTAATGCCTTTCTTTCAAATTCTCTTATTTTATATATATTGTTTTAATTCTAATTAAAAAATTTTTTTTTTGTTTTATACATTTTGTTTTTTGGTTTCTTCTACTGTTTAAGTAGGCACACATGTTTTTAAATAATTTTTTTTTGTTTTCGTTATATCTATAATACTAGTATGTATAATAATTTCTAATTTTAGTATTTTTTTAAAAAAAAAAGGCTACTACACACACCTTATGTAATTTTGCTTTTTTATGCATTATAATTTTTTGGTTATTTTGGTTTAACTAACTCCTTTTAAAGCTATTAGTTTACCGACTATTTAATAATTGAATCTAATGCCTTTTTGTATGTACCTGATTTTAAATAATTTTCTTTTCCGATTACCTCTACTGTTTGAGTAGGTACTGTATGCTTTTTTTTTTTTACAATGTGTTTATCTAGGCCTTGCTGCCTGCAATACATATTGTTTCATACCGTTCACTTTTTGTTTTGGTACATTTTCGTTTCTATGTACGTTTCATCTTTTACCAGGTCTACCTTTTATGTCCTTAATTAGGTTGATTGGTTGTCCATATTGACAGTGTCCGTGTTCCATTTTTTTTTAACGATTTGGATTGATTTTGTTTTGGAGAGGCTTCTGGCTCGCCTTAAACTGGGTTGGGGAGCAGGAGTTCGCTCTTCTAAAGGAATTCCCTCTGATAAAACTTCGGGGTTACCTGGTGGTTGATTCCTCTGTTGTCTCATCTTGATAACAACAGGGTTAAGATATTTTACTGCCACAGCGATCATTATGGCCAGAACTAGTAGGCTCGTAAATGATAGAGAAGTTCTGGACAGGATATGGGAGTTTTTACTTGACATCTTTTCTTGGTATTTATTTATTTTATTTTGGATTTCTTCCAGCGAATGGGTGTCGGTATAAATTGATTTATGGATATCGTCTCCCGTTAAGATTTCGATTTTCCCCAGACTGTGGTTTTGAGTTCCTTGTAAAATTTCAGTCAGGTTTACTTTGAGTAGAGAGTGGTTGAGCGCAGGAAATTGAATAGGCTGGATAATTTTTAGTGGAAATTCACTCTGACCTTCGTATTTAAGCACTTTGTCACCTAGTTGAACTTGACATGGTTGCGTTATCTCTGATATCCCTTGTGTTTCCAGTTTCGAGATTACAAAGTGATCTGGACATGTGATGTGTAGCACCGTGGAGGTGATAAATGAAAATAGCCACGTATTGGGCTTGCTTAATTTGATCAGCATGTCTTTTTGTGGGATTTGTACTCTGGTCTTGTTATTTTTTTGAAACTTTTCATGTCATCGCCTCTTAATAAGAGAAATTCCTGAGTTTTTGCGCTATTGGCTATGTATGAATAACCAGGGTCTGCAATTAATGAATAATTTGCTGACTTGGATACAGGATAGCACTGAATCTGTTGTAGCCTCATTTTTGGCAGGTTAAAAATTGGGAGAGTAATTCTCACCACCAATTTACTCTGCATAAGGAGTGACTGACCTCCTGCTGTCTGATATAGAACAGATAGACAATTTTGGTCATTTGGGCAATTCGAGGTCGTCTTGCGGTATATCTCCAGCAGATTTTTGGGAGACATTAGGAGTGGATGAATATGATTGGTTCTACTAGCCATTATTATATCCAGGAGGGCTTGTTGTCGATATTCAACTTCGATGATTTGGAGCAATAAGCTTGATATAATCTCTTGTCTTAGTTGCCTCCTAGTTAAATCATCGGCCACATGGGATCGTTTATCTGGTGTGCTATTTTTTGTTGTCTGTCTATTAACATAGCCAGCGGTTTTTGAATCTTTTCCAAGGTAGTTTTGACAACACTGATTTGTTGTTTCTCTAGCTCGGCTAGGGCTTGTGTATTCGATTCAAGTTCTTCTAACCTGCTGTAAATTTCTTGTTCGTTGTTATTGTCCATGGTCCCGCATAAATAGTGCATGGCACTACCTATTCCGTCAAATAGCGATCTGGCCTTGCGTTTTCCTGGTACTAGTTCCGCTGTCTATTATAGCGTGTATGTGTAGTTGCTGCACGTTACACAGGTCTTCTGGGTTGGTTACATTTATGCAGAGTTTATGCACTACGTGCTCTGCATATTCTGCTAGCTTCATCTGGGTATCTAACTCATCCAAGTCTATCTCGGTGAGAACATTCCAGGTGTCATGATATACCATCAGATTTCCCAGGTCCTCGAAAAATATACCCGAGCCATTTAGCTGGGTCATTACATAAGGTTTGTCGGCAATTGCTCCAATTGTGTACTGGATGAAGAGGGCAACTATGATGAATTTTAGCGCCATTTCTGTGGACAATTCGGAAGAAGAAAACAATCCTTTAAGTTTATTTGTACTTGCATTGTGCCGTTTTAAACTGGGCAGTGGAGTGACTCCACCGCAAATGTTTACGGGGAGGTATTGAAATGAGGTTTAATGGACACTGTAGTAGGAATTTCAAGTCAACCTGGTTCATTTTTGTTCGATATATTTTTATTCGAAATATGGTTTCAAACGGTTATTATGTACCGTTACTGTTCGCTTACCAATTTTGATTGTGGTATTCACATCACTTGGTATTGCGATTACCTGATAAGGTCCTACCCAGATTTGGGAAAGCTTATGTTTTTTGCTTCCATTCTTGATGAGGACCTTGTCTCCTACATGGAAAGTTAGGGGCCGTACTGTCTTATCGTAGTACCCCTTCGAGCGCTGTTTACTTGCCAATAAGTTCTTTCTTGCCGTGGCATATGATTTTTGGAGCTTATTCTTCAGTATATGATAATAGCTCTCATGATTGTAAACGGGTTCGGGATCCAGTTTTAAATTTGATGGGACATCCGCTGTGAAGCCGTATAGGCAGTCCATTGGGGTAAGTTTAGCACCCTCGTGTACACTATTGTTATACACGAATGCAGCGGTTCGTAGGTATTGGTCCCATGTTTTGGGATTTTCATCTACGATTGTTCGCAGGTATTCCATCAGGGGTCTATGTGCATGCTCTAGTGCTCCATTCGACTGTGGGTGGTATGCTGAAGTCTGTAACTTCTTTACCTTTAGAAGCTTACATACTCTTTTGAATAATTCACTCAGGAAATTTATTCCCTGATCGGTGAGTATTCTTTTGGGTATGCGATAGCGCGTAACGATTTCATCAAAGAAAACTTGCGCTACTGTGACTGCTTCTGCATTAGGTATTGCATACCATTCGACAAATTTTGTTAAATTATCTTCGAAGGTCAAGATATATTTGTTACCTGATGTGGTCTCTTCTAATGGATCTACAACATCGAGGTAAACTTTGTCGAACGGTTGTTCTGCGATGTCCGTGATAACCATTGGCATTTTATATTGTGGAGATGCTTTCATCGTCTGGCACTTTGGGCATTTTTTAATGTATTTTTTGATATCGCTAAGCATGTGTCTTCACCAATACTTGCGTCTTATGCGTTTGTAAGTTTTTATGACACCTTGATGGCCACCAAATGGAGAATCGTGATAATCTTTTAAGATTGTTCGGATTTCCGTAGGGCTCGTGATAACTTCGGATGTCTTGCCAGTACTTACTTTTTGCTCAAGCGATGCTGGGTTTAGTTTTTCCGCCTCCGTATGTTGAATTTCGTTTTGGTCCGCTTTCGTGTGCTCTTCTGTCTCCACACTGGAGCTATTTATTGTCTCTTGAGCCTTTTGCGTCTGAGCTCGAGTCACGACGAAACAATGAGCGGATTTCTTTTTCTTTTTATTATTTGTGGAATCGTCTTCCTCCACATCTGAGTCCATCGTGTGGTGGACTAGGGCTTCTACCGTTAAGGTATTGCCTAAACTGTCTTCCTTAATGCTTGAGGGATGCGACTTAGTGCATCTGCATTAGTGTTGTACTTCCCTGGTATATATTCGATGTTGTAATCGAATTCAGATAATTTGTGGTGAAATCTCACCAAACGGGAAGTAGGGTCTTTCACATTGAAGACACCTTTGAGAGGTTTATGGTCAGTATAGACCGGGAATTCCCGACCTTGAAGATAGCACCTGAAATTCTTGGTAGCCCAGACAATAGCCAATAACTCTTTCTCTATAGTAGATTAATTTCTTTCGGCTTTGTTTAATGTGCGGCTTGCATAGGCAATGGGCTGGTCCTTTCCGACTTCTCCTTGCGAATGAACAGCTCCTAGAGCCTCGTTACTTGCGTCTGTAGTAAGATTAAAAGATTTCGAAAAATCGGGGTAAATTAAAAGTGGTGGAGAAATTAAAGCGTTTTTTATGCTCTGTAAAGCTTCCTAGCATTTCTCTGTCCAAGTGAATTTTACATCCTTTCGGAGTAAATTCGTAATTGGACGTACAATTTTGGAGAAGTCTGGAATGAATTTGCTGTAGTAATTGGCAAGTCCTAAAAATGACTGAACTTGCCTTACTGTTTTTGGAACAGGAAATGTTTGGATGCAGGTCGTCTTACTTGGGTCTGGTAGGGCTCCTTCGCTAGAACATTTATGTCCTAGGTAAACAACTTCTCTTCGTAGAAACTGGCACTTTTCTGGCTGCAGTTGTTCTCTCTCAACTTATTGAAGACTTTCTCAATTTTTCGTTGTGGTCGTTTCGATTTTTACCATAGATGACGATGTCATCTAGGTAAACAAAACATTCGAAGCCTTGTAGGCCTGTTAAGACGAAATACATTAGGCGTTGAAATGTGGCAGGGGCTCCTTTGAGCCCGAATGGCATACTCTTGAACTCATAGTGCCCATAGTTTGTGCTGAAAGCAGTTTTATGTCGACAAGAACTTGGTGATAGCCGTTGGCCAAATCGAGTGTGGTGAAATACCTTGCGTGACCTAGTTGGTCGAGAATATCCTCGATTCGGGGTAGCGGGAATGCGTCTCCAATTGTCTTTTCGTTTAATTTACGAAAGTCGACAACGACGCGCCACCTTTTTTCACCGTCAGCTCCCGCTTTCTTGGGGACAACTAGTAGAGGTGAATTCCAACGGCTTTTACTAGACTGGACTATCCCGCTGTCTAGCATTTCTTTTAGCTGCTCGTTAATGACTTTCCGTTGTGTTTCAGGTAAGCGGTACATTTATTGATTGATTGGTGCTTGATCTTGCACCAATGGAATATTATGCGTTATCGCATTTGTATAGGTGAGTTTGTCACCTTTGAGGAAGAAGATATCGTTATACTCTTCGCGGAGTTCTGATATCGAAATTTTTTCTTCCGCGGTTAAATTAGGGTCTAGGCTGAGTTCTTGCTCTAGCCTGGAAATACGCGGGTATTGTTTAATGTCGTCCGGAATCTCATCATCCGGGTATAGATATCGTACATGTTGTACAATTGCTGATTTTTCAGCTGAACCTTGGTTTGACTTACTCTTCCTTTGAAGTCTTTGACCTGTAAATAGATGAGGCTTTTGGGATTCCTTTTGAGGCTGTATTTCGCTGTTCTTAGCATGTTCCAGGGTATTGGCTTGCTGCTTTGTTGACGGCTGAGTTTGGTACACCTGTGTGGTCTTTGCCTTAGGTTGTGTGATGCGCGTCAGTCCTATTTCTTTTTGCCCATGTAGAATTGTTTGTGTTGTGTGACGGTGGAGTAATATGCACCTTTAATATAGGCTTTAGCGACTCGCTACCGTTCTTATATGGCCGTTGTTTGTTTAATAGTGATTTATGCCTCGCGATTTTAGACGGAAGAGTTATATGCACCCTTTTGGCAGGCTTTAGACACTTAGTTCCGTCTCTTGGGTTGCTTGATATTGCCTCTTTATTTGGTATGGGAATGTGCGTTTGGTTGTGGGCTTTTGTGTGTGTTATTGGGACTATGGTGTACTCGTTTATTGGAAATAGCTGTAACTTTAAGCTATGTATGACTACTTGATGACTGTTAGCGTTCAGAATACTAACCAGCGCTAATCCTTTTCTAGATGACAGCAAACTGTTTGCCAAGAAGACTCCATCGCTTATCTCTTGGGATAAACAGAGCATTTCTTCTTGAGTTTGTAACGGGACTGGGGAAACAATTTGAGAGCGCGCAGGTATGCAGATTGGTTCCTTAAAGGTAACCAATTGCTGCCTGCCTTCATCGGTCTCTTGTTCGCCCAGACAGCTTTTTTCACATTCCTTGGGCCTTTTGGAGCTTGGCAGCTAGCTTTTCTCGTTTGAGAAGCCTTGAAGACACTGCAGGTGGATAGTTCAGCCTGTTTAGACTCTACCTCTTCTGCAGGTGTTCTTACTTCGACTGCTTTTTCAGAATGTAGCTTGTCCGCAAAGCAAATTCGTCTGGATTAGTTTCCGTGCGAGGAAATCTTAGTGCCTTATTAGGACCCTCAACGTTACAGTTTTTTGCTAGGAAATCATTTCCTAGAAGTCCATCATCGGAAAGCCCAGGCAAATTCTTTACGACTTGAAACTTGCAGGGAATTTTGTTTTTGAAAACGAAGTTTCCCTGGCAATTTCCCAGCGTCTTTCCGGTACCAAATGGGGTCTGAAGTGTACATGCCTCATTGTGGTTAATTTCTTTGAGGTCTTTTAATGGCTTTTTCTTTATTATACTTACCTCAGCGCCTGTGTCTACTACTAGTTTAGTTTGGCCGTTCAGGCCTATGTCTAAAGGAAGTTTTACTGTAGCGACACTGGAATCGGGCTGCTGAGGAGACCCTATTTTATTAGACGGGAGATTTATAGTCGAGCCGGGGCGTTTTGGGTCGACTGTAAGTCGTTTCCCTGACTCCGAGCTTCCCATTTACGTTTTTGTTGACAGTTATTTACTGCATGTCCAGAACGACCACAAATTCTCACTTCTTACGCACGTTATATACTCTGGAGTTGTTACTGGGGTTTTGCGGCTCTCTAGGACGTTAATTTGGTGATACAGTATTGTTATGTGGTCTCTGGAAACTGTTGTTGCTTCTCCTGCAGTCACGCACGTCGTGGTTATACATTTTACAGTTCACACAATAAGGCGTATTTTTACGTTTCAGACAATCGGCGTATGTATGGCCTCTTAAATTACAAAAACCACAACTGATTTTATTTAAATAATTATTTTTATTTTGTACATTAAAATTTTTATTAGGAGATCTTGGCTGTTTGATATTGGCGATGGTGTGTGTGCCTGTGTGAACTGTGCCGGCGGTATGTGACTATTTGTATTTTCGTGCGCGTTATTTTGCCAGGATCCCTGTGTAAGGGGTATAAAGCCTGGGTTTTATCCATTATGACTTGCAGATGCACTAGGTTGTGTATTTTGTGCGTAATGTGGTATGGCTGTACTAGCAGGATTTTGCATTGTATTCTTCATTGCACATGATTGAAAACTGCCCTGGAGGTTGCAGGAACAGAGCACTTTGCTGGAGACGTTCCATGTCAAGTGCTCTTTGTACGAGGTCATCCACCGTGCCGTCTGTCATGGTCAGAAGGTATTGGCACAATAACGGGTTATTGACTCCTGTTTTTAGTGCGTTTTCGCGAAATCTTCCAGCTGCGTTTTAACAGCTGGTGCTGCTGTGGCTCCGTATTTGGATTCTGCGGCTTAATTGCAGAGTGCCAGCATTTGTTTTACTCGTGCCGTGAAGGCTGTGAGGTTTTCCAAAGGGTACTGCCTGGTAGTGATTAATCTATTTACCAGTTGCTGGTAAGTTTCCCTAGGTAGGTATGTGCGATTTAGCCGTTCTTCTACCTCTTTGAAAGTAGTAGGCATATTTGAGGCAAAAAGCTGGTAAGCTTCGCCTCGAAGTCTGGTGGGGAAGATTTGTAGGAAAGCTGTTAACTCTTCCACCGAAATACATTGGATCACTTGTCTGCAGCATCCTAGGAAAGTTTGGAGCTCAAGGCTCAATTTCAGATGCTGTTCTCCCGAGAATAGGGGAACGAGCTGGGCAGTTAACTTTGCAATTTTAGCGTAATCTGCCATGTTTAATTTGGGGATATTTGATTTTGATCTTGGTACTATTGGGGAACTATTTTCTTCTATGCTGGTTTCCAAAAGGGAGTCGCCCAGTCAATTTAAAAGGATTTCACTCTCGGTGGAATCACTGACACTGTCTTCAATGGCACCTTCTCTTAATTCTACACTATTATTTTTAATTTCTGTTTCGAGAGAGTGCGAGAGTTCCCCAAACTGCTTTAAGGTTTCTTTAAATTTTTCGATTTGCTCAAGCCGCCGTTCACGGGACTTTATGAGCTGTTTATCGATAGAATCGCACTGTATAAAGAAAGTTCGGAGGTGTCTCGCACTTTCCCCTCTAGATATTTTAAATAATTTTCTAAATTTAAATTAGAAGGTCTTACTTGTTGGGGATCTGTAAGGATTGTCCCACTCCTGTGTGTTGGCCCTTTTACTGTCGATGTTGTTGGGGGTGTTTGCACTCCACCATCTGTTGCGGATGTTGCTCCCTCATTGCCTCCTTCGTACCGGGACGGATCTTTCTGTGCGTCGCCCGGTGAGGAAGATTGTTGTGGAGTTGGTGGAATTGGTGAGATTTCCTGTGGCGTCTCCTGGTGGGAGCTTTCTTCGCTCATGGACCGCCGTATGTAAAATTTGCAGCTAGGGGGGCTTCTGCTGTCTTAATTCCCTTGGTTCAAATTGAGAGGGGGGGCTTATTGCCTTCTTCGAGATCCCTCTCAATTCAGGATCGCTGGTTTTCTTGGTTGGGGTTCTTTTGCTGCCGGGGGGGGGGTGGCCTTCTTAAATTCCCCTGGATAAAAGCTAAAAGGGGGCGCGTTGCCTACTTCAAAGTCCCTTTCAGCTTCGGATCGCAGATTGGAGTGTATCTGATTTTCCTTCAGGTTTTCGCTTTGGAATTCTCCTATTAATGTGGACGTCTATTTTTCCTGGGGCTGGGATGAAGCCCGCTATTGTCCCACGTTGGCACTTTGTGCTTTGATGAGGGGGTGGCTGCGTGTTTTACAAACAGAGGCAGTTAAAGCTGTCCGACCCCGAGCGTTGGGAGCTGACAAGACAACTTCAGGCGGAGGGTAGGGTGTCTTGCCCAGTATTCGATCTCGTCCTAAACTCCTTTTTGATTCGTAGGATAGAGGGTTTTCGAGCGCTTATACTTTTGTTTGTTTACTTCCTCTATCCTACCGGCTGCGCCAATTGTTATATTTAGTTTTTTCTCCTACCTGCGTAATCCTTTGTTTGTTTGAAAATACGATTCTCACTTTTTTTCCACTGGTACGGCAGAAATATATCCACCGTCTTTTATTCAAACTTTTTTTTATTACAATTTACTTTTACATATTCAATGTTTTTGTATTTATAGCTATTAGTTTCCACAATTCCTTTTCTTTTCTTTAAAGACAACTACTTTCTAAACTCTCATTTTCTGTTGTATACACTATTTCTTTTTACTCCGAATTAACCAAGCACCGAACCGACCGATCCACATATATAACATATACCAACAACTTTTTCCTACTTATTCTTCATATTTTATGTTCGAATCAAGAGCGCCGTAACTTTACCGTTTTCCAGATTAGATCAGACTTTTCTTTGCAAGACCGCCGTGGACAAATTTTAAATCGCAACTCGCGATCCGCCGTAGTGAGATTTTAAAAACAAACTCGGCTCTTGATCACTTTCGTCGCGATCAAGAGCCCTCGTTCAGGGTAGAAAATGCATAGTTGCATTTTCATCCTGAGAAAATTTTCGTTTATTCTGGACTTGATTAAACATGTCCAGAATATTTTTTCGTTGGACGGAGGCTTGAAATTTGATGCTTTGATAAACATCAGCCACTGCCACGACGATTAGAATTGCCGCGCGCGTATACATACAATGTATTTTCGCGGCGCGCTCTTCTTATCGCGAAAGCTTTTTTGTGATATGTATGTACGTTCGTACATACATATTTTCACGACAAATCGTACTGAAGGTACGATTTATCTTTTATTTTATTTTTCAAATTAAATATTTCTACTGGCAAATTTTGCTGAAGGCAAAATTTGCCATGGGAATAATTTTGTTTCAATTCTATGGAATGTGAAGAAAGTTGCTGATGCAATTTTCTTCACTGATTAAATTGATAAGCTAACCATGTTTTAAGCATGGTTAGCTTATGTGAAAATTTTATGCATGAAATTTTATTAGGCACATTGGTGCTCCCTTCTCGGGGCTTTTAGCCAATCGCTAAGGCGTTGTATGTATACTGCGGTTTACATAAACAACAGGTTGAACAGGTTATGATCGTCGAATATGTGGTTCTGGAAGAGAAGTTTCGAGCAGAATCAAAGCTAGAAAATATTTATGAGACAATACAACATCAACAAAATCCTCCACCAAATTTTAGAGCATAACACACTTCCCTTCCTCCAAGAGGTTTTCCCTGAAACCTCTGGGGAATTTATACATATAGCGATGGAATATCGCCGCGAATCTTTAGAACACTGAGTAGTGATTAAAAACAAGGAAAGAAAACGAGTCCTGTTTCTAAACAACATGACCGAAAAAATTATACCTTTACATATTGGTATATGTGTGTCTTGACTGTGTAGTTAATGGAAAAGTTAGGTACACATTTCGATATTTGTCTAGTTGCCGGTCTGAACTTATCGCAATTTGTTATATCTCCGCTCACGCGAACCGTCACTAAACCGAAAATTTTTCTCACACGTGGACTCATCTGTCGGCCACTTGTACTTTCCCGAGGGCCTGCAATATTCTACTGGTCACTCATCCTTTGCATTTACTGGATAGTAAGGCCTCAAATCCTTAGTATGCCATATACCGCGACATTTTCCCGTACCATCAACGAGTTCGTAAGTCCAAGGCGAAACTTCTTTAGCTACCGTGAATGGGCCTATATATTTCGGTGCAAGCTTAGTCGTATAATATTTTGCAGCGTCAGATAGTACATAGTTCTTTCGCAGGACAACGTCGTGGAGGTAGTACCTTGAATCCCTTCTTCGCAAGTTATAAGTGTTCCTCCTTCCCTCTGATACCTTCAATAGTCTCCGCCTAACACCGTTTCTAACTACCTCGAGGATTTTCGACCGTTCTTCTACATTGTACACTACCTGACTGCCTAGTTGTTTATGTGCTTTACCATTCGTGATCATCTCGCGACTGAAATTAACGAAATACGGGGTAAGTTTTGTAGACTCCTGAACGGATGTGCGGATAGCACAGGCTACTTTTGCTAAGTGCGAATCCCACGATCGATGGTTTTCCGCTACATACGCTCGGAGCATTGTCTTTATGACTTGGTTAGTTCGCTCCGCAGGGTTTGCCTGCGGATGGTAAAATGCTGTATATCTGATATCAATGCCATAACCATTGCAGGTTTTCTGAAATTCGCGGCTCTTAAATTGTGGTCCATTATCGCAGGACCGTTCTTGGCACGCCAAATAGCAAGAAAACTGAATCTTCTAATGCTTGGGAAATAGAGTTTGTCGTCGAAGACCGGAAAGGAAATAGTATCGGAAATTTGCTGAATTGATCAACTACAGTCAATATATATTGATAACCACTACAAGAGCGGGGCAGAGGGCCGATAAGGTCGACACTTATTGTCTCCCACGGTTTATCCGCAATTCTACGAGTGGCCATTAGTCCCGCTGGTTTTTCAGCACAGGTTTGGTTGTCTGGCAAATATGACATTTCTTCACGTATGTATCAACATCAGCCTTCATTTTTGGCCAGTAATATTCTTTACAAATACGAGCATACGTCTTCTGTGTTCCACAATGCCCCGCTGTCGGAACATTATGCGCTTTAAATAAAATATGCTTTTTTTCGACTTTAGGCACGACACGTTTCCAATTGTCTGATTCAAAAGCCAAGGCAGGATATCTTGGACGACAGTGTTTATATAAACATTCTCCCTCAATTCTCCAGTCAGGATATTTGCAAGGATTCCCCTTAATTCTCCCTCTCATTTCTTCATACCATTTGTCTTGAGGTTTTCCTATGCAGTCTATTACAGGTACTGATCTGGAGAGCATATCAGGTAGCAAATGCTCTTTTCCCTTCCTATGTATCACCTCAAAATCATGTTGTTGCATTCGCATCGCCCACCTTGCGAGTCTCCCGGTGGGGTCCTTTAAATTATGCAACCAGATTAATGATGCATGATCCGTGATGACTGTAAATCTTGTGCCTTCCAGGTAGGGGCGCATTTTTCCTACTACCCAGAGAACTGCTAAGCATTCGCGTTTGGTTGTTGAATAATTTCTTTCGCATCTATTCAACGATCGGCTTAGGTAAGCTATCACCTTTTCTTCGGTTTATAAGTCCTGAGTCAATACTGCGCCTATGCCGAACCCTGAGGCATCTGTATGCACAATAAAAGGTTGACTAAAGTCAGGACATGTAAGTATTGGAGGTGTGACAAGCTTTTCCTTGACCAACTGATACGAATCTTCACACTCCGCTGACCATACGAATTTCCTATTTTTCTTCAAGAGATTTGTGATTGGGGCAAGTAGCGTTGAAAAATTTGGTATAAAACGACGATACCACGCGACCATGCCGTTAAATCTACGAACTTCCGAAACCGTCTTGGGATTCGCCATATTTAAGATGCTCTTAACTTTGTCCGGGTCCACTTGTAGACCATTTTCTCCTATTACATAACCTAAATACCGCAGCTCTGACCTACAAAATTCACATTTGTCATAATTAATGACTAGGCCAGACTGGCACAGTCTATCTAGAACCTCTTTAAGAATTGACTTATGTTATTCGAATGTTTTGGTTACGATAATGACATCGTCTAAATAAACGAACACGTGACTTTCCAAATTACCCGCTAATACTTTATCGATAAGACGTTGCCAAGTAGCTGGTGAGTTTGTGAGACCGAAGGGCATCCTTCGGAATTGAAACAATCCTCTACCAGGGACTGTGAAGACTGTATATTGCTTGGAAGATTCTGACATTGGGACCTGCCAAAAGGCCGATTTGATGTCCAAAGAAGACACATATTTCGAGTCACGTAATTTGGCTAAGATGGCTGAGACATATGGGAGAGGATAAGCATCCTTTTTGGTGACCTTATTGAGTTTCCTATAGTCTACACAGAATCTATAAGATTTATCGTTTTTCCGGACCATAACCACGGGTGACGACCACGAACTTTTAGAGGGCTCTACGATACCTTCCCTCAACATTTCGTCTAGTTCTTCGTCAATTATTCTTTGCGTAGACGGCGACACAGGATAATACCTTTGCTTGATTGGATTAGAATCTGTTTCGATGATGTGCTCGATTTCCGATATACAACCTAGCTTGGTACCCATTTTTACTTTCAAAGCCTCGATTAATTGGTCTAATTCCCTTTGCTGTTCCGGACATAGCTTCGCTTTACTTTCCAATGCAGACAGATAGGTCGATGCACGGTTTTCCCCAAAACTCCAAGAATTATCTGCCAAGTTTGCCGTTATCCCCATCTTTTTCCAAAAGTCTGCTCCTAATATGAGAAGATATGGTATTTCTTGGACAACAATTACTTCCAGTAGCTTTGTAAGTCCCTGAAAGTCAATTGGTACATTCATTTCGCCTAACATCCTGACACTATCCCCGCTCGCTAGCTTAACATTTTCGAATCTAGTGTTCCTAATATTCAGTCCCATCTTATACAGCACTTCCCAACCAGGTCCACCAATGATGGTGCGCGAAGCCCCTGAATCTAAAAGCCCTACGAAATCTACCCCAAATATTCTTACCTTTAGGTAAGGACGTACGTCGTTCTCCTTTTTTGAGAAAACATAATCCATCAGGCATGATAGTGCATCCTCCCCTTTATTTTCGGCCTCAAAAATTATGCTAGAATTCGCGGCATTTTGGGACAAATTAGAGCTCAACGCGCCGCCTACTGTCGAGCTCTTGTTTCGTTTCCCGAAACAGGGTTAGTTCGAGTAACACTGTTGGTCCTATTGCTACTCACAAAATTGTTTCTTTGATCCCGTCGGTGATTTTCGTTGATTAGATGATTATTCCGATTATTGCCACCTCTCGCTGAAGCTCTACAATATCTAGCCAAGTGCCCTTCTTGGCCACACTTAAAACACCTGTGCAGCCTTCGATTTCGATTGTCATCAGTGTTACTAGTCGAAGCTACTATGGGTTGACTCGTTGCAACGTACGCCAAGTCTGGCTCAAGTAAGTGAGAGTTGCGCTTATTAGGTGGTGGTACAAACGATTCCACAGAAACACGGACCGATTCCAACTTTCGTCCAAGTTCTACGAGAGCTTGGATTGTTTCTAGCTGAGATAACCCAAGCTGAGACTGATAGAAAGGCGCGACATTTCTTTTTATGATTTTAAGTTGCCCTTCCTCTTTTAACTACTGACTAAGTCTTGAGAATAGACTGGTCATCACGGCTACATAGGTGCCGATTGTCTCACCTTTACCCTGCGTCCTACGTTTAATTTCTTCGATGAGCCTATCATCATAATCGGGAGGTAAATACTCTTTTCTGAGTTCAGCCACCAACTCCCACCATGACTTGAATTTACTTTTGTTTGCTCTATACCAGACTAAGGCTCTACCTGTGAACAGATCTAGTGCCGAATGAAATAATTGGGGTTTATTGACGCTCCTAGCTTCACTTAATTCCGTAACTCTTTCCAGAAATGAGATCAAAGATTGTCCAGGGTCTCCCGAAAATGGTACACCCCATTTATGCAGCTCAAATTTGTGCGGAGGCGGTAAAACCACTATCGTAGCTGAAAAACTCTCATTTTGCTCGCCCTCGTCGGTTTCACATTCATCTCCTTCGACCTTTGCTTGCAAGGCACCCAAAGCTACAACCAGTGCATTTCTAATACCTGATTTGTCCTTCAATTCGGATTCTTCTTTAGCTTGGCACCTGTTAAGCCTATTTAAAGCCCAGCTTACTTTCGTCCGAATTTTCTTGTAGTCGCCCGAGCTAGCGTCGGACTTAAATGCTGTAACCAAGCCCTTGATTTCGGCTAATTCTTCGAACGTAAATGGGTGCGGAGTAATAAAAAGCGATTGCCCCAACTTTTCAGCGTTTAATGCTCCTCTAAGACTAGCCCGCATATCCGCAACCTTACCTGTTTGCAATCCGCGGATTGTTACCTCGTACGCGAGTTCCTCTTGTGACAACCTGTTGACCTCCATTTCCGAAGCTTTTATAGGTACTTCAATTAATTATTTGCAATGAGTAATAGGTAACATAAAACAAAAACAAAAAAAATCACTTCTAATTATGGTCGAATTGTTAGGAATAAAAGAATATAAATGAATACTAGGCGGACTGCAAAATGAGCTGCTAAATAAGCGGAGAGAGAATTTGAGAAGCACACGTTAAGAACTGAAAAATATTAACGTTGCTCTGTACCATACGAATTATATGAAGTATTTGCAAGATTGCGCACTATATACTCGACCTCCCACGATGACTTATCTCCTATTCGAACCAATCCAAAGCTTCAGCTTAATGACCTTGACACCAAATACGGGGAATTTTTTTGCAATTTCTGCCCCTATAGATAAAAGCTAGCATAATCGGCGTTATAAACAATTATCGGAACCAAATATCATGCCCAGCCTAGGAGGAACTTATGTAGTAAGACGCTTAAATTACTTCCTCTGCTCTATGTATCGCTTTAGAACAACTACAAAATTCTGTATGCGTAGTTTACTTAGTGCTGATATATTATATTTATTCTTATTATAATTGTTATCGAGTTCTGAAGTTTATTTCAGTCACATTAATCTTATTGAAGCCTAGTAACATTACACTTTCAAGTTTTTTTTTCCAAAACTTATTAAGGCTCTGTCTGTACTACCAACTCGCCATTCTCTAAATTTTCTTAGAGATAGGTGTATGTGTATGCAAGGAGATTCAGACCAAATTCATATAAATGCCAAATACATTCCATAACCTTGAAAGCATATTCTCGCTTAAAAAGCCTAATTTAAACTAAACTAACATATTTAGTTAATTAATTCTTAATTCTTTTCGCAGTATCAGGTATGCACATATCTTCGTAGTTTGATTTTCACTTGCTACAATACCTGGATGTAAATGTACTCCTCAAGCATGTTACGAACATACGCAATAGATTCTCATGTCCTAATAACAACCTGACAACTTAATAGGTTAATGCGTGCCGGAAACCAAATCAGATTTATAATGCTTAATAACTTAACGTAAAGCAAACGCAAAGATATACTAAAATATTAGCTATTGGGCCAGACCGGACTTCAACTCAACTTCGCTGCTCAGCCCTAGACTAAATAAAGTATGGTATAAAAATCGAACGACCGTAGCTATTTTTATACGAGTACAAAAAAATCGGATTCAGTTAGCTTTATAATTCTTAATTAGCCCGTGGAACGAAGTACCTAATATAGAATACCCTATTTATAAAAGACCACGGTCCACTCCTTGACCGATTTGATTCGCGTCTTATCATTTGTACTTTATTACTTATATCTCATAACAATATTCGACAATTGATTCTCATAAAACTATTAAAATTAAAACAACGTCCACTTGGAAACCACTCTGGGCTTTGGGAACTGTATAATAGCTATCCCTACGTATACGTATGTATACCTCTACACAGTACACCTCAGATTACGTACTGCGCTCAACGTTTCTATCTATCTACGATCTCCTATTCTGATAACCTCCGCCTACTTTAAGTTTCGGCTGTCTCACTGGAGAATTAAAAGGATCGAAATAAGCGCAAAAATTATCTGAAAAGCTACCATCCAATGCACTAGCACACCTTCACTTCCATGCAGAAACCTTAAATATGTCACTCGATCAGTTAGCGGAGCAGAAATCGTATAGATGAATGCAATCTTTGTTCTAGGACGATACCAACATTCTAGATAGAATGTTGCTCATAATGTAGTATGAGATTCGCAAAAATAAGAAAACGTTTTAAATTGCTGACAACCAAATATCAATGTACGTATGTACATAATATGATGCGACGAAAAACTATATATATATCTATGTTATACTGTTATTCTCTTATACAAATTTATCCATTTGTTTTCCAGTAAATACTATGGTAGAGTTAATCTTCGAAAATGCGATTCACTTCAATTATATATACCTACATATATTAGAGGGCGACAGCTAAGTATAGATGTACGTGTGTGATTCCCAAAAAAAAATATTTTTCCAGTTAATTACAATAAATATAAGCACTTATAATCAATTTTCAATAAAATCGAAGAAGGGCAAGTGTGTTTTCGCAATAACGTGGCTGGCCGGCTGTGTGCACATACTTCTCAATCAAGCTAAATTTATTTCCAATAAAGAAATTCACCAAAACAAAAAAATGTATTACTCATATTAGGGACATATGACCTAACAGTTTGGTCCACTATATTATTGATGAACGATTGAGATGAACTGGCGAGCGATACGAGAATAATCATGAACCGCTATTACTGGTTCCGTTAGCCACTGTGTTATTCTCTAGTATAAAAAAAACGTCTACAAAAGATGATGCTTCGCCACTTCCCGAAACGCACTCCATTGACAAGAAAATTCCAAGCCTTCGTAATCTTTCTTCCACAGGGTAATAGCTCAGCATATGAAATATGAACTCTTATTAAACATTTACACAAAAGACAAAATGATTAAGATTAATTTTTCCACTGTTATGATTTCGAATACCTCAGGCCCCACGTTGGGCGCCAAAATTATGTTACGTGCACCCTGAGCACGTATACGCTAGCTCGCGGAGACGGCCGGCGGAGTCCTTAGAGTTTACCTAGAACGATCCTGTAAACTGCTACAAATAACAAAAGAAAGGGCGCCACGTGATCTTTTTCTAATAGAGGGATAGATCACGAAACTCGAAAGAAGAATAAACCTCTTTTCCAGCTTAATCCATAGATTCCGTTTATTCCAGCTCAACGTTATAATACGTACTTATAATCTATCAATTCAAATTTTCTGGTTATCTACAATAACACAAGAACAAATATATATCTACGTACTATTGAGTTCACAACTATGAGACTAAAAACAAATTATACCATATGCTAGGAGGTATATCCTACACACCACCAGCCAGCCACAAAAGGTATATATTACACACCGATATGCGTATATATATATATATATATATATATATGTATATATGAAATATGTATACTTAACTTGATAATTTCCTTGTTCCTTCGACTTCGCTAAGTCACGCTTGTTCGCCAGCAATGAACAAATTTTCCTCCTTTTTTGTTTCGAAAATATGCTATATACCGCTAATCCAAGTCCCGTCTGTCCTGCTTATATTGGGTTCGTGGCTCATACCTCGTCCAACAAATATCAAGATGAAAAATTTATTTATCCTTATTGATTGTCAACAACACCACAATACTTTTAAAACAAATTACTTCTTTTCGGCTATACCAAGATTTCTTGTTGTTCGCTGGACAGCAAAATTTACTTCTTCTCGGCTTTACCAAATTTTCTTGTTGTTGGCTGGACAGTTTGGGTAGAAGAGAATGGCCTGTTTCGTTTTGGCGGTCCATCTCCCTCATTCTTTGTTTCCACATCGTTTCAGAACTGCTTGTTAAGGCTGCCGTCCACACTTGCGCTTTCACCCGAACCTTACAAATGCCTGTACTTTTAAAGTGTCTGTTGTTTGCTTTATTTTTATTTTCTTTTATTGATACAGATTGCACGTTGTTTTAATCTTAATTCTTTTCTAGTATGCATGTACTTGACAGATTGTCGCGCTTAGCCTAAAATTTCTTTTTTGAAAACTTCTAACACTTCACTTCGTTTATATATAAGTTTTTTTTCCCCCTTTTTATCGGTTTATTTATGCTTCTACAGACGACAATTGTTTTATCCATAATAAAAATGTTGGTTTAATTTAGACTAGATGTGTTATTGTTTATATATTTTGATTTTATTTGGCATGTTTGTATTTAATGTTTAGGTTTGCTAATTGATCATGATTTATTATGTTACATTTTATTCTGATTTTGTTTTTCGTGTTTGTATTAGTATGCTTTGTTTAATTTCTTTATTGTGGTTTGATTATTTTATATTTTAATATGTAGAACCACTTTAATTATATATACGTTTTGTCTTTCTGATGGCTCTGAGGGGTCTGGACTAGGTTAAGATTGTAATTATTGTAAGGAATTCTCAAGTTAGGAACTGGCGAACAATTTGTGAATGCTAACAAAAAGTAATCCTTAAACCTCAGAGCGGCTGAGTGGCTGTATGTTCACACTGACTGGACTAACTGTGTGTTGTTACTTAAGAATTAATAATTGACCTTACTTTTCGTATTTTTGGCAATCTACCTCTAGACATCTCATACTTATACTAACTAGTCTACTTAAGCTACAAAAATTCAAATTGTCGTCTTACCCTAACTATTTTAATTGTAATAATTAGTTACATCTTAGCAAGCATACTGAAAGAGATCCACCGGAGACGAGGGAGGTTCCGTCCAGATATATTAGCATGTTCCTGCTGGGGTTAGACAAGGAATACGATGGTTCATCCAACTCCACAGACGGTGTTTTGATTCCGATGCTTCATGTCAAGTTTTTTTTCTTTATGTACCAAAAAGAAACGGAAGACCAGGAAATGGTGACTAGCATGACAGTGGTGTTCCAGAAGAGGTTGAAGAGGTTATGATCGTCGAATATGTGGTTCTGGAAGAGAAGTTTCGAGCAGAATCAAAGCTAGAAAATATTTATGAGACAATACACCTGTTGTGATGGTTAAAAATAAAGACGGAACATATCGAGTTTGTGTGGATTATCGCAAATTAAATAAGGCGGCCACTTTAGATAAATTACGTGACGCCAAGTATATGTCCTCACTAGACATAAATTCGGCTTTTTGGCAAGTGCATATGGAGGAGAAGTCCAAACAGTACACCGCTTTTACTGTTCCCAACCGTGGTCTTTACCAATTTCGAAGGATGCCCTTCGGATTGACCAATTCTCCAGGAACTTGGTAACGTCTTATCGATAGGGTTCTTTCAGGTAGTCTCGAGAGCCATGTCTTTGTGTACCTGGATGACGTGATTATAATAACTCACACATTTGAAGAGCACAAAAAGGTATTAGCAGAACTGCTGGAGAAATTACATTCAGATGGACTAATAATCAACTACGAGAAGTGTGAGTTCTGCCATTCCGAATTATAATACTTAGGTTACGTAGTGGTTCAGCATGGTCTCCAGGTAGACCCCGATAAAGTCGAATGTATACTGAATATATCACTCCCTAAAAATGTCTCCGAAGTACGCCGATATGTAGATATTGTGGCATGGTACCGAAGATTTGTTCCCCATTTCTCTTCAATGTTATCTCCAATAACTGATATTTTGAAAAAAAAAATTTACCTCGTCAGCGGAATGTGAGAAAGCTTTTAAGACCGTTAAAGAATATTTAGTCAGTGCACCGATCTTGACTTGCCTTGACTTCGAGCAGCCTTTTGTTATTCATACCGACGCTTCAGGATTTGGGATAGGAACCGTCCTAACGCAGAAGATAAACTTAGACTTAGACTTAGACCACGTGATTGCTTACTGGAGCCGTTCTCTGAATAGATGTGAGAGAAACTATTCTACCACAGAGAGGGAATGTTTGGCTGTCTTGTGGGCCGTTGATAAGCTGAGACCCTACGTGGAAGGGGCACAGTTTACTGTGATAACTGATCATGCCTCACTGGTGTGGCTGCACAACCTTAAAGACCCCACTGGTAGATTGGCAAGATAGGCAATGAAGTTACAACAGTATGACTTCAATATAATTCACAGAAGAGGCAAGGAACACCTTTTGCCAGACTGGCTCTCACGTTCGGTACATGTCGTAAGCTGTATCAACAGAACTCAAAGTGTCACTGATAAGTGGTATAAGAGGCTGGATGACAATATCAGTAACAATCGTCGTTGATTTCCGTAAATTGAACGAAAAAACGATTGGCGACGCCTTGCCGCTACCACGGATTGAGGATATCCTCGATCAACTGGGCCACTCACGATATTTTACCACCCTAGTCCTAACCAACGGCTATCATCAGGTACTCGTCGATCCGAAAGATCGAGCAAAAACGGCTTTCAGTACCAACTACGGACACTATGAATTCAAACGCATACCGTTCGGACTCAAAGGAGCCCCGGCTACATTTCAGCGTTTAATGAATTTCATATTAACTGGCCTACAAGGCCTGGAATGTTTCGTCTACTTAGATGACATAGTCATCTATGGAAAAGTCTGGCAGACCATTACGAAAAGCTTCGCAAAGTCTTTGATAGGTCGATAGAAAATAGCCTGAAACTTCAACCTGAGAAATGTCAATTTCTCAGGCGCGAGGTAGTGTATCTAGGACACAAAACGGCATGCGGCAAACTTTTCCCATTCCAAAAACAGTAAGGCAAGTGCAATTATTTTTGGGCCTTGCGAATTATTACAGAAAATTTATACCCGATTGTTCAAAAACAGTACGTCCTCTAACAAACTTACTCCGAAAGTATGTAAAGTGTAAATGGATTGAGAAATGCCAAGAGGCATTTCAAAGCATTAAAAACGCTTTAATTTCACCCCTACTCCTAATATATCCCGATTTTGCAAAACCATTTAACCTTACCACAGACGCCAGCAGCGAGGCTCTTGGAGCAGTCCTACCTCACGGAGAGGTAGGAAGTGACCAGCCCATTGCCTACGCGAGCCGTACCATGAACAAAGCCGAGCGTAACTAATCCACGATTGAGAAAGAGTTACTGGCTATAGTTTGGGCGACTAAAAATTTCAGGTGTTATCTGCAAGATGGAGAGTTCACGGTCTATACAGATTACAAACCACTCAAGTGTGTCTTGAATGTTAAGCACCCCACTTCCCGTCTGGTGAGATTTCACCATAAACTTTCCGAGGTCAATTATAAAATTGAATATAAACCCGGAAAGTACAACACGAATGCCGACGCTTTAACCCGCATACCACGGGATAATGTCAAAGACAAGAAAACTACAACCTTCACGGTAGAAGCTGTAGTCCACCACCAAATGGGCTCGTATATAGAGGAGGAAAAACACTCTTCCGACCTAAAGGAGTGTCTGCAATTAATGCTGTGACCAGAGCCCAACACGAAACATTCAGGAAAGTGGATCAAACCCAGAAAGCCAAGCGAAACAGCTAGAACAGCAAGATCAAACTCATCAATCAAAAGACAGTCCACCTAGTACCAATGCACAAATTATAGACGAAACTCGTTCCCCTGAAGTAATCACAAGCCCAGAGGAGATCCAATTAATCTTTAAAAATTACCATGATTCTCCCTTTGGCGGGCATCAGAGAGTGATAAAAGCTTATAAACGGATTCGATGAAAGTACTGGTGGAGGCACATGCTTAGTGACATCAAAAAGCACATTAAGCGGTGTGCCAAATGTCAACCAATGAAGGCCTCACCACAGTATAAAATGCCAATGGTGGTTACAGACGTAGCGGAACAACCATTCGATAAAATCTATCTAAATATACTCGGTCCACCAGAGGAGACTGAATCCGGAAACAAGTACATATTAACGTTTCAGGATAACCTCACGAAGTTTGTAGATTGGTATACCATACCGAATGGGGAAGCTGTAACGGTAGCGCAAATTTTCTTCAACGAAATCGTCACTTGCTACCGCATTCCCAAAAGAATAGTCACCGATCAGGGAAGTAATTTCCTGAGTGACCTATTCAAAAAGGTATGCAACCTCCTTAGGATAAATAAGCTGCAAAATTCTGCTTATCGCCCCCAATCAAATGGAGCACTCGAACGTACACATAGACCATTGATTGAATATCTACTAACTATAGTGGACGAAAATCCCAGGTCACGAGATAATTATCTGCGAACGGCTGCATTCGTGTACAATAACAGTGTACACGAAGCGACAAAATTAACTCCCATGGACTGCCTCTACGGCTCCACAGCGGACGTTCCGTCCAACTTAAGGCGAAACCCCTAACCCGTGTATAACCACGAGAGCTACTACCATATTCTCAGGTATAAGCTTCAGAAATCTTACGCCATGGCAAGGAAAAATCTGCTGATGAGTAAACAGTGTTCGAAAAATTACTATGACAAAGCTGTACGTCCTCTGACATTTCACAGAGGAGACAAGGTTCTACTCAAGAGCGAGAGTCGTAAGCATAAGCTCCCCCAGACATGGGTAGCACCCTACACGGTAACCGGTATCCCCAGTTCAGTAAACACGACAATTAAAATTCGTAAACGAGAGGTGACGGTACACAACAATCGCCTAAAACCTTTCTACGAATAAAATGGTGTCAATAGAATCTAAGTAGTTCTAAGGTATATATATAATAGCATGTAGGCTACAAAGACAACAAAACCCCATTTTAATAACCTATCCTATCCTCTCCTAGATAACAATACGGTCAATAATTTTCTACGGACTGTTCCTGACCACGAGAGGAGCCCGCGGTGAGGAACCGTATTCAATCACTCCTCTAAAAACACGGGAGTACTATTTGAGGATCTTGGAAGCCTATCAGTTTACCGCGATAAGAAAAAAAAAGGTTTACAATATTTGTGTTTGCTATTAAATTCACCCCCGTAGCCTTAGCTGGTTTAGTACTAAGAAGTTCGTAACTCCTACAGATGCCATGGTTCCTCCGTCACCGGGGAATTACAATTTACCGACGCTCAGCATGCGGCTTTTACTACTTTTACGAGACCAGTACTTGGTTTGTCTACCTCCCGGTTGTTCGAAAAATTTTCCTTTTTTTTTGTGGTACAGGTTTCGCACGCAGTTAAACGCTTAGAGGTGACATGCCGTGTTTACACACGGCCACACGGGACCATAACATATTATAGATGGCTATATATAGATTATGGAGGCGGTCGTAGGTAAAACACATTTGCCAAAAGTGTATGTGTGTTTATGATGAGGAGCCTTTGGTGAAGTTTTAAGTATGTGTTATATTACGTAGAAAGTTCTGGCAGTATACCAGCTGAAATTTTACAACAGCAAGTTTACAAATGTTTGGACGTTTGTTCAGAACTGAAACTGACAGTAAAAATGATAAATTGCGATCACGGAACAACAAATCGCAAATTTTATAAACTGATAGTGTTCAGCGAACCCGAAACAGAAAAAGGGAGAGAATTAGTAAAATTTTATAAATGATGATACATAAAAAAATTACCTGCACCTGGAGACTGCACAGGTGGAAAACCTCCAGCGAAAATCTGAAATTAAATAAAGAAATGGATTAAAAACAAAATAAACAAGAATTTTATTATAATAATAATAAGGTCATTGACATGAAACAAGAGCAGTGCTGTGTGTACATATGTACAACAACAATGCCATGGAAAATTGGAGACATGGAAAACACGAATGAATTCATGTTCTCCGTAAAACACACAACATAAAACATTAATGTACACTACAAATTACATAATTAAAACAATTATGTTCAATATTTGTGAACAGATAAGGTGAAAATTGCCAAACGAGCACTCACCTGACATTTGTCCACAAATTCTCAGAATTCGCAAATTTAAAACTAAATGCACCAAATAAACGCATAAAATGCTTACCTGATATAAAAAAAGTATCCGTGGCGATGAAGATACCTAAAATTCACAAAAAAAAACCACTAAAAAACAGATTAGAAAATAAACTTGACACTCGCTCGCGAAAGTGTCAAAACAATGAAAACTTTATTATTTCGCGACGTTTGACATATCGAAATCACGTAAAATGATTTCGATGGTCGCGTTCGTTTCGCGATATTTTTCACGATAAACGCGATATTCGCGATTTTTTATTTAGTCACTTCCCACAATGAGTGCGAAAGAGACTCACAGTGAGAAGAAGACAAAAAATCATTACGAATTGAGAAGAAAATCTATTACATCGAGATGAAACATGGTGAATCGAGATTTTATAGCAAATGTTCCAAAAATTGTAAGAAATGGATAAAATCATCGAATTTACAATTAATTTCTACAAGAAAATTATCAAAATGTGCATCAGTAAATTGGCTATCGATTGACAATGAGAAAATCTCATTCTTTTGTCATTTTCGAATATTTCACTTTATAGATAGCGAAAATGGAACGAATTTTTCTATAAAAAGGAGGCCATTTGTTCATTCTGTCTTCTATTTTCAACAAATTGTCAAAGAGAGTACATATGCTACGTAAGCCATAGTATCCTCAATTTGCAATTTCTACAACAGTTCAACTTGGAATTTTATTTCGGATTTCATCAGTGACATTTTGGACTTAGAGCTTTTTTTTTATTGCATTAGTTTCTCATTTTTATATAGTTTCAATTCTCGGTTTTCTTTTCATAATTTATTAGAGTTCTGTCATCTTAGTTTATTTTGCTTTTTTTTTGGTACAGTACAATCATTTTAAATTTTTCATTTTTTATTTCTTTTCTGAACGTTTACGGGAAGTATTGAAATTTCGACGTGGTTTGACATTTTACAAGAGATTCAAGGTATTTTTTTCATATAAATCTTTGGTTAGGTGACGGGTATTAAGGTGTAAAATTGCATGCCAATTGTGTATTGGACATATTACAGAAAATAACATCACCAAATACTAAAAATTTATTGAATATAATTCTCTTGAGATTTCAATTGATTGTTAATAAATTTTCGTCAATTAATCAATTCATCAAGGTATAAAACTGTGCCCCTTTACACCACATGAGAATTGATTCACGATTGACATTTAACAATAATTTTTATTTTCAGCATTAAACAAATTACAAATCATAGAAAGGAATTTTAAATAGTTTAATATAAGTCTAGTTAAGAAATTTGAGTAGAATTAGAAAAATATATAATAGTTAAATTGAATTGCAATTAGGTTAGTTTTTTTATGAAGTTATTTTTTACGTCTAATTTTAATAATAGAAAGAATTTTTGCTAAATAAATCTAAATGAATGAATAACCGGATGAATCTTTCATTTGCCGCTACACTACCGCCATCTAAGTGTGATTGTGCTCGGCCATCGTTTTCATTTTAGGTTTCTACGTTGATTGACACTAGACAGTAGGCATTGGTATCGTGAGAGCTTATTGGAAGCTACACGCATCGCCCAGACGTGGCAGTTTTTAGGTGGATCATTTCAACTTCGTTGTTATAGACCACACGCATCACCCAGACGTGGCAGTTTTTAGGTGGATCATTTCAATTTCGTTGTTATAGACCACACGCATCGCCCAGACGTGGCAGTTTTTAGGTGGATTATTTAAATCTCGTTGTTTTAGTCCACACGCTGCAGATTCAGTGTGTTTGAGTTACTATTTCACAAGAGACATTTACACTAGCAGTAACTTATAGGAAGTTGCACTAGTGCGTAAACGTTAGAAAGTCAGCTCATCGTTTCATTACAGGTGACCACTGAGTAGTCATCAACAAAGCTCTAATTTATGGACGTACACAATTTCGATTCTATAAGAGGAATAACCAAATTGGGTAAAGTTCAGAAAATTGAGCATTTCAGATTCTCTTGTTTTTAGGACGTCAGCTGTCAGTTAAGTTTTTTTGGTGGTTCCATCCAGGATTCAACGACTCATTCATTTAGGTTTTGTAGGGATTAAAATTAGATTTTGCAATTCTTTTATTTATCGTAGTCAATTTAAAATTAGTTTTGACTCATCAATTTATATTTGCTTACTGCTCAGATTTCTTAATTAATTTAAAATGACAGAACTCAAAAGTTTGTTAAAAAAAGGAACAAGTTTTACGGAATCGCCTGAAGAAAACAATTGCTAATGGACAAAAAACATTGACAGAGAAACACTCAAAGGGTTTGTACGAAGCAAAACTCTGCGAGATCAGGCGAACATGGGCTGAATATGAGCAAATTGATCAGCTGATCAATGAGCTGATCATTGAGACACCGCCCAAAAATGAACCAAAGTATATCACTGATGACACATACTGTAATATGGAAAATACATATTGCATATACAGGGTGTTCCGTAAATGTCCTTAATCCTTTAAGGGGATGAAAGTAGAGGTCATTTGGGTCAAAAAAGTCTAGATACTTTTATATCGAACTCCGCTGGGTTTTCGAGTAAATCGATAATATCGATTTTCGAAATTTTGCATACCTCTTCAGAGTAATTTCGTTATAAGTTCTATTGTAATTAATGGAATGTGACGTTCAAACCTTTATTTAAAAGAACACATATTGGCCTTTCTAAGAATGTCTAATATGTTATAATTGTGCCTTCAATTATTTAAAAAAAAACAGTTCTCTCTAAATATTTTTATTTCACCAACATTTTTGTCGCGCTTCAGTGTACATTTATTCGAAATATCACCATTGCACGAACTTGGAAAAACTATGAAAAAGATTGCCTATTATGTCCCCTTTCCAAAATGATCTCCCTAAGTGTTATCAACAATAACAATCAAAAGTTATAAGCAAACATTTGGAAGATGTGACAAAAAATTTGATGAAATAAAAAATTCTAGAGAAAACTGTTTTTTTTAAATAATTGAAGGCACAATTATAACTTACTAGACATTCTTAGAAAGGCCAATATGTGTTCTTTTAAATAAAGGTTTGAACGTCACAATCCAGTAATTACAATAGAACTTATAAGGAAATTACTCTGAAAAGGTATGCAAAATCTCGAAAATCGATATAATCCATTTACTCGAAAGTATCTAGACTTTTTTGACCCAAATGACCTCTACTTTCATCCCCTTAAAGGATTAAATACATTTACGGAACACCCTGTATAGGAGAATTATACGATTTGATTCATCCTACAACAGAGTTGACAAATTCCACACTATTGTTAGCACAACAAACTCGTGTGGACCAACAACAACAACAAAACATCCTGCCAAAAATCATGTTGCCAAAGTATAATGGTAACTATGACGGCTGGCGTTCATTTCAAGATTTATTCACGGCCGTAGTACACAACAACACAAACGTGAAGGATGTTCAAAAATTGTACTACTTGAAAGGCTCATTACTAGAAGATGCGTAGAAATTACTACTTCACACTCCCATCACAAATGAAGATTATCTACCCTCATGGAACAAATTGAAAGCAAGGTACGAGAATGAGAAGATTCTCGTAAATCATCAGCTTAAGATTTTGACAAATCAAGCTAAAATAACTTCAGAAACAGCTGTAGAATTAAAATCACTAGTTGACACTACACAAGAGTGTCTACAGCAACTGAAGGGTTTGCAAGTTAATACTGCGTCATGGGATGTATTACTTGTATATTTGATAGTGCAGAAGCTGCCTTTCGCAACATTAAGATTGTGGGAAGAAAACCAACGAGCGTCGCAAGAGCTTCCAACTTATGAACAAGGTTGAAAATATTAGAAGCAATTTCAGACAGGTTGGCACCCAAGTCAAGTCAAGCCAAATGTCACCCAAACCCGACTACAACGAAAGCATTTACCATACTCAGCTCAGTGAAATGCTCAGCACGTGTAATGAAGCGCCATTCATTACTTCATTACCCAGTGAATTCATTACTTCAGTACCCAGTGAATATGCAAATCGCCATTCATATCAGATCATATCATATCAGCAAATATGATAATATCCCAAACATACTTACATACATACATATCGCATGCACGCATAACAATAATATGCACTGCTAAATATAGCAGAGCAATTTCACGCTTTCACTTAAGCGTCGGTTCGACGTCATATAAAAAACCTAAAAACCCTTGCATATCAAATTACATTTCTCATACGGCTAACCAATTCTTATTTTTAAAACAACTTTCTCTGTTGTCATTCTCAGCTAGCCAACAATTAATATAATTTACTGCTGTCTCAACATTTTTGTGGCAATACACCGCACTCAAGACGAGAATCCAAACGTCACAGCACGAGACCAAATTTAAGCATAGCTACGGCGCTGACCTACCCCACTGACAGTACATACTGTTTGTTTACATTTGTACATAATTGGGAAATCCCATGTGTAAAGTGCATGGAAGTTGACCCAGTTATTGAGCAATGCACGCTGTGTTTTTTTTTCTCTTCTTTCTGTTAGCTATTTCCTATGTACTTAGAAGTGAGCCAATGGCTATAGAGAATTTCTTTTAACGCAGGGGAAATGATCTGACGAAATGTCCCAATATTGCTTGTATAGGCAATATTGGCTATTTGCAATATATTGGGAAGGCGTTCCCTATATACAATTTTTTAGATTCCTATATACAATTCTTTAATTTTTACACCCCACTACAAAATGATAGCGATTTTGCTGATCTAGGAGGAAAATAAGGAAGATCTCCTAAATAAAAAGCCGATGCTTCGAGGGTACTAGGCAGTCAGTTTTTCAAACTTCTTGAACAGGTTGACCCCCCCACCAGAGGTAAGGCAACCTAGTCAAACTTATAGGTTACAAAAGTAACCAAGAACCAAATAAGTGTATTAAAGTAATTAAAGTGTATTAAGGCAGTAAAAATAAAGTACAAGTCAACGTAAAAGTTTTCTTTCATTAACAAAGAAGTCCAAAAGTTGGGCTAGTGATCTTCGCTTTGAGCAAGCACTCCTAGTCCAAGTTACGGACCTATAAACAAAATCATACGGCCGTAACAAAATTTTGGTGGCAGCGGTGGGATCCTTTATATCCGAGCTACCACACGAGAAAAGCATAAAAAAGTACGAAGGTAATCTAAGCCAGGCGCTTAATGGTATACCCAGCGTTGTTATGACCACCCGATCTCAGCCAGGCGCTCAGAGATCCTGAAAATACCAATCAAGAAAATCATTTTTTCATACAACAACAATGGACCAAACGGGTCCCAGACGGGAAAACGAAATCAACAAGATTCAGGAGCAGATTGTAGAGTATACCCGACCAGCGGAATCCGATGAAGACACGATGGACGTCCAAGAATTTGAAAGGATTGTCAAAAGGCAGCAACGGTTAAGCAGCCTCAGGAAGTAAGAAGCTAAGTCGAAGTCTATTATATTTTATAAAACATTAAGAATTTTGTATATATTATAATTCAAAATTAAATCTTATTTTAATATATTATATACATATTATACACTACTCAACATATATATTAAATATATCACATTTGTGAAAAGAAAAAATAATAAGTAATAAGTTAGAAAGTTATCAATTTACAAAAAGTGCAAACTGATTAATCGTATACATATTTTTGGGGTTAAATTTTCTTGTGGTTGAAATTTTCTTTTATTTTTTTTTTGCTAAAAGTGATTAAGTGATATGGAATTTTGTCTAGCAAGTTCATTGTTTTGAAATGACTCTGGGTTTGGGTTTTTGCCTAGCAAGTTCATTGTTTTGAAATGACTCTGGGTTTGGTTTTTTTTTCGAAAATATTTAATTCGCTCGGCGGCTTATTATTGAAGTTTTTCTTCATTTCGTGCTTTTAGAAGTGTTGTGTTTCGCTAACTTCTTTATATATTTTTTATATATTGCTCGAAAGTGTAAAAACGTGTTAGCAAGATAGTCGCTACACGTTTCCGTGATTATACAGCCCAGTCCGGGAATAGCCATAGATATACGGCTGCGCGATTAGCCCGTGCTTCACGATATTTACGTGCCTCAAATCGAGTCTGAATGACTAAACCTCCACCCACCGGTACCATTCCTGGGTCAACAGACCTCAGAATAACATTAACTGATGCACGGAATATGATCCCAGAGTTCGATGGAAACTCAGGTGATTTGCATCGGTATCTCGCTTGTTGTGATATGCTCTTTCCAACTGCTAAGGTTGATACTGACAGGAAAATATTGCTTAGCATCCTGAAAACCAAACTAACTGTCCAGCTTACGACATCTTTAAATATAAAGAAGTCTCAAGCTGGGACGAACTGAAGACTGAGCTTGTCGACCAGTTTCAGGAACATAGAACACGCGTAGCGATTCAAGGAGAACTAATGCGACTCAAGCAATCTCCACGAGAAAGTGTCCATGATTTTGCTTCACGTATTTCGATACAGTTATCCGATTTAAACAACGCCACTATTGATGAAGCCACCGAAGCCTCAGCTCGAGGTTATCTCATTTCTGAGAATGAGAAAAATGCTATTAGAGCATTTGAAGATGGCCTTAAAAGTGAGCAACTCAAAGTTATTATAAAGGCACGATCGGAAACCTCATTAAGGAAGCTTATAACCTTCGCTTCCGAACATGCTCAACGCATCGAGGAATCACAGCCTAACAGCCAAAAACTCACAACAAATATACCAGTATGTGAGTTTTGCGCCAAAAGAGGCCATACTAAGGAGAACTGCTTCAAAAGGAAACAGTTGCCGTTAATGCCTGCCTACCCGAATGTTAAGCGGGAGATAAATAGGATCATGTGCGATTACTGTCGCAAACCAAACCACAACGCCCGAGACTGCAGGCAAAGACAATTCGACGAGCGCCGTATTCAGTATCCAAATAGGTATACTCAATTCGGAGCTCATCCAAGAGCATACCACAGCAAAACTACTCCAGTGTCGGAAATAATGACAGAGGGCAACCACGTCATATGAAACATGTACGATGGACAACTCCAGAAAACGTGTCTTTGGGAAACGGTTACACGCGGGTGTATTCAGACGGCGAAACTTCCCGCGCGGAAAATACGCAGGCCGTTGTACATCAGTCCCACGAATAAACCTAATTGACACCCCAATGAAAGTGCAAAATAGTGCCCTAGTAATGTCAGACAGCATAAATATATCTCAGAAAAGTAAAGTAAATCTTATTATAGACACAGATGCTGAAATAAGTATCCTTAAAGCTGAGGTCACAGATGATTCAGCGCTCTTATACGAGAAAGAAAAATGCACTATAACTACTCTGTCTGGAAACTGTTTCCTCTCATTGGGAGTCTCCTATGGAACGATAACCATAAAAAATAATTGCCAAATAGAGCATCCTTTCCACATAATACCAAATGATAACAATCTACCCTATGACGGGATTATTGGGAACGATTTCCTATCTAGATACCAGTGTATCATAGATTACTCAAAAAATAACTTGATATTAAATGCTTACTGAAATCAAGAGCATAAAAATCCACTGAACGAAATACTTGAGCCAGAAAAAACGAATAAAATCGGTGAGATAGTTAACAGGAAGGATATAATAAATCCTGAAATAAAAAGTAAAGGGCAAAGCAATAACCCAAATATAATCGTAACCTTCTTTCAAATTCTTTATTATTTCATGGTATTAGTACTAAAGAGGCCAACAAATTCATTAAATCAAAAAGTTCATACAGATTCACGACGCTATGACAGTGATCTGTGTACAACTACGGCTAGTAAAAATCAAAAAGTTGATACAGATTCACGACGCTACGACAGTGATCTGTATACACTACGGCTAGTAAAAATCGAAAAGTTGATACAGATTCACGACGCTACGACTGTGATCTGTACGCAACTAGAAAAGCTAATGAGCCAAATAGAATAAAAAAAAAATCCCGATTGACATCCAAGTCTAGCGAGAACAATAAAATTGAAGAAAGGCCTAATAAAGTTGAAATAGGAACCAATAAAGTGGTATTACCTGCACGCTCAGAAGTGGTCATCTCACTCCCATCACAAAAGATGGAGAAATATTGCTAAAGCAGAATGAAGTAAGGTCAGGTATATACATAGGAAATACCTTGTTACGAACAAGTAATAATATGGTGAAGGTACTTATCATGAATACCAATGAAAATAATGTAGAAATTTCTACTAACGAAATACAGCCCAGTTGGGATTATGTACAAAATTATGAGGTGATTCAGCCAAATTATAAGTCTGACCCAATAGAAAACCGTCTCAAATTATTGAAAAATAGCTTAAAACTAGAGCATTGTAACCAGGAAGAGGAAGCATCACTCGTGAACATCTGCAGGGAGTTCAATGATCTTTTCTATCTGGAAGGAGATGTATTGACATATACAGAAGCTACGGCTCACACGATTCCAGTTAACACAGATACGACACCCATTTATGTCAAGCCATACCGACTACCAGCATCCCAACGAACCGAGATTAACAGGCAGATTAATGACATGATAAATCAGAATATCATAACCCCTAGTAGAAGTCCATGGAACTCTCCTTTACTACTGGTACCCAAGATCAAAATATTTCACAACCTTGGACTTGGCCAATGGATTCCACCAAATCCCGATGTCACAGGAAGACAAAGAAAAAACTGCATTCAGCACTCCATTTGGACATTACCACCATAATAGAATGCCCTTTGGACTGAAAGGAGCACCAGATACCTTTCAGCGACTGATAAATACCGCCCTAACAGGACTTCAAGGTATTCGCTGTTTCGTCTACCTGGATGATGTCGTGATTTATGGATATAACTTACGAGACCATAACGCCAAACTTGTAGAGGTATTTAATCGGTTGAGAACACATCAACTGAAATTGCAGCCAGACAAATGCCATTTCCTTCGGAAAGAGCTCGTTTATCTAGGACATGTGGTTGGAGAAAACGGAGTTCAACCTGACCCCTGTAAAATTAGTGCGGTGAAAACATACCCAACTCCAAAAAAACCCAAAGGCGTCAAAGTCTTTTAGGATTTGTGGGATACTATAGACGTTTTATTCCCAATTTCTCCAAACTCGCTAAGCCTTTAACAAATCTCTTAAAAAAGGATGTTGCCTTTGTGTGGGATACATTTTGCGACGAATCGTTTAAAATACTAAAACAAAAACTTATCAGCGCACCAATTCTGGCCTATCCAGAGTTTGATAAAGAATTTAACGTCACCACTGATGCAAGTGGCATTGCACTAGGGGCTGTCTTATCTCAAGGAGAAATAGGAAAAGATAATCCTATTTGTTTCATCAGCCCGACATTAAATCCTGCAGAAGGAAGATACTCCACAATTGATAAGGAGCTCCTAGCCATAGTGAATGCGGTGGAACAATTTCGTCCATATATATATGGAAGAAAATTCAATATAGTCACTGATCACAGACCTCTCGTGTGGCTTATGAGTTTGAAAGACTCAACCTCTCGTCTTATGAGATGGAGAATAAAGTAAGAGGAATATGATTATACTATAATCCATAAACCGGGTAAATTAAATGCAAATGCTGATGCTTTGAGCCGAATTAAAATAAATGAACCTGCAGTTCCAGTTGAAAAATGAATCAAGGTAATGACTCGTAGTAAAGCGAAATCCCCTAGTTTAACTTATGATACGCCAGACTTGGATAAATTATATAATGAATACATTTTATCACCTCATACAGATAATTACTCTGAAATTAGAGGACATATATTATGCAATAAAAATTTTCCATATAAATTTCTCATATTACCAAAAACAGAAGATCCTACTGGAATCTACATGAGAGAATTGGTTCCATTGTTAGACGATCGCTTGGAAAATACGCAGCTATATGAGTACGTAAACTCAAAACAAACATACATAATTGCTAGAGCGCCCTTACCTATGAAAACAGTAAGCAATTGCAAACAGGTATTACACATACTAGCAAAAATAAAAGATCATGGTAAAGAAAAGGGTCTCGCGGAAATCCACATTTCTATCCCCAAATTGGACGTAGTAGCTCACGCAGAGCTGAAAAATATGATAACGTTCTCTTTAAAAAGTACAAATAGCAAAATAAAGATTTATACGACCCAAGTGACAATGGTGTCTGACCAAAAGGAGCAAGAACACATAATAGAATCTTTCTATAAAACACCATTAGGAGGTCACCAGGGCATAACTCGGACTATTAAAAGAATACAAACCGCGTATAATTGGCCAGGGTTAAACAAGGATGTCGAGAACTTCGTAAAAAAATGCCAATCATGTCAGATGAATAAGCTTGTCAGAAATCCTAGAGTGCCCATGAAAATTACTTCGACTAGTACAAGACCATTCGAGAGAATAGCATTGGACATAGTAGGGCTGTTGCCAATAAGCTATAATGGTAAAAAGTTCCTTCTCACCTTTCAGGACGACCTCACGAAGTATACCGAGGCTATACCCCTACATAATGCGGAAGCTCGCAGCGTGGCTGAAGCTTTCGTTTTAAACATAGTGTGTAGGCATGGTATACCGGAGGCAATACTGATTGACCAAGGTTCTAACTTTCTCAGCGAAATGTTTGCACAAATGTGTAAACTATTAAAAATCAAGAAACTGCAAACAACCCCTTACCATTCGCAGACAAATAGAGCAATGGAAAGGAGTCATAGAACCCTAGCTGAATATTTACGGCATTATGTGAACCGAGATCCGCAAACATGTGATACCTGGATACCATATGCTATGTTCACGTACAATACTAGTACACACTCTAGCACCAATTATAGTCCATATGAGCTGATGTACGGTTTTCCACCCAATATTCCGGCTATAATAAAAGCAAAACCAACGGTAAATTACAATTACGATAATTACAGCAATGAATTAAAGGCAAGATTGCAACATAATCACCAGATAGCCAGGGAAACCATTCTAAATAAAAAAGAAAAATCAAAGCAATTATATGACAAAAACTCCAAGGCAAGAACCTTTAAGAGGAGATAAGGTCTTCTTAAAGAACCACACAAGGAAAAACAAATTATCCCCGTTATGGACAGGACCCTATGATATACTAAAAATTAATTCTACGGAAAATACTACCATTAAAATAGGGAATAGAAACAGGACTGTGCATAACAATAATCTTAAGTTATTCATTGAATAGGCAGTAATTGTTTTTATTTTACCTTAGGATATTATGGATCTACATCTTCATCCACTTAATCCCCAGTACAAGCGCGTTAGTACAAAACGAACCATTGCAAGTTACGATCCTTAAGAACAATCCGGGAATTTACTTTGAAGAAGTAGGAAGAGTAATCCTTTACAGCAACGAATGGCAAGTAATAACTTATTATGACTTAGAGGAATTCAACTTCGAACTTGACAAGTTGTGCAACTTACAGAACAAACGAGTAGGTTATGTAATTAACACACCAACTATACACTATTGTCGGAATCCTTAAACAAAACTCACTATTGCTACAATCCGAAAACACTCGATTTAAAAGAGGTTTAATCAATGCTGTAGGAACGTTAAGCAAGACCTTGTTTGGCACCCTTGACGCGGATGCCGCTGCGACTTTCAACTCACATATAGATAAATTGAGAGCCGACCAAAATTACCTACTGCAATTAATCAAGAATCAAACCATCATTGTTGATTCTACGGTAAATGTTTTCAATAAAACACGTATGACAATAAAAGAATAGTTCTTGCACGTAGAAAAAAAGCTTAGTGCTTTGGGTAACCTAGCCAATCGTGTACAAACTGACGAACTGTCAAAATGTTTTATCACAGAACTCGAGACGATAGTCGCCTTAACGGCATTAATGATGGTACGATATCAGACCACCCAAAACCTTCTATTAGATTTAATAACAGATGTTAGAAATGGCAAACCCCATCCGGCAATTATAACCCCACCTCAAATGAAGCAAATCTTAGAAAATATCCAAAAAGAGTTAACCAATACGCTCACCTTACCAATTGACAAGAAGGAGAATAACCTCCTACAACTCTATCAATCGTGTACAAACTGACGAACTGTCAAAATGTTTTATCACAGAACTCGAGACGATAGTCGCCTTAACGGCATTAATGATGGTACGATATCAGACCACCCAAAACCTTCTATTAGATTTAATAACAGATGTTAGAAATGGCAAACCCCATCCGGCAATTATAACCCCACCTCAAATGAAGCAAATCTTAGAAAATATCCAAAAAGAGTTAACCAATACGCTCACCTTACCAATTGACAAGAAGGAGAATAACCTCCTACAACTCTATCAAATTGGTAACGTGAGAAGTACAATTCTCGACAATAGAATTATTTTCCACCTAAAGCTCCCATTCCCATTTAAAGAGGAATACCAGCTTCTAAAGACACATCCCTCACCAACAAATCACCAAGACAAATTCATTTTTATAAAACCTTCGCTCGAATATTTAGTAATCGATTATAATAGAGAACATTATTACACCGTAAACAAATTCGAGTTGCAAAACTGCCAAACGCAAGATCAAGTACATTTCTTGTGCCGTATCATACACCCCATATTTAACACCCAATCTGTGAATAACCAATGTGACGTACAGCTTCTCAAACACAGCCACGAAGTATCACCTTCCTGTAATATCAAAGCCGTTCCCAAAATGGATTTTTGGATACAACTATCCCAACCCAATAAGTGGCTCTTTTCTATACGAAAAATCACGGTAGTCGACGTCATCTGCGGAAACAACATTTCTACTTACAGCCTGCAAAACAAAGGAATTATTAACCTATCCACGGGAAGTCATCTCCGCACCCATGATCTAATTATCCAAGCACATAACACCAAAACATCAGAGCTTAGTAATCACTATCTCCCATCGTTAAATTTAACCTCCAATTTACCCCAACTCGATAAAAATAACTCCACTAATGCCCAAGTGCATGTAATTAAATTCCATGACAACGAAGAATTGGAATCAATAAGTAAAGCTCTTGACCAGCTTAAGCAAAGTGAAAATTTAAGTTTTCCTACATTGAACACACACAACATTCACCATTACGTCATTTCTTATGTTCTATTTGCGGCAGTTTTGATGGTTATTATCGTCCAAATATGTAAAAAGGTTAAAGCCAAAAAGCTCAGCACTGATAAAAGCACACCACTACAACAAAACCAAGAAAACGAAAACACAAAGTCATCTTATCAATTGACGATGTTACCTTAAACACTCAATTTATAAATTTTTTTATTGTATATACAACAGCAAAACCATTTACACACATTGCTAAGTATAAGCAAAATAGAAGAAAGAGATTTTCTTATTACGCCAAAAAAAATGTTAATGGAAACGAACAATTATACATAGTCAATTTCACTCACCTAATATATATATAAAAAAAAAAAAAATATGTATGAGAATAATCTAATATCAACCTAGAATTACGCAAATCATAATTAAGCAATGTAAAATCAAAATATTTTAAAGTATTATAATGTACAATAAGTTTCTAAACATACTAAACATACTTATAGAAACAATATTTTATACATACGGTTAAGATATTTTTTCTCTGTATTAATCTAGAAATTAGTATAATTATAGCGATAAACACAAATTATAATATTATCCAATCCAGGAATTTTAATCTAGTAATTCCATTAAGTCTTTAACAAATAATATAATCTAACCTAGAAATCTTAAGGTCATACGATACATTTTTCTTTCTATATACACATATTCGAAAAAGTCTGCGTTCACCCGCTACCAATCGGATAGTAACGTCAAAATATCAAAAGCGAACAAATATTTTCCAGATTTTAATTCATCTATTTATTACATATTTCTTAAACATTAGACACATACAAAATCATTTATTTCGCTTTCACAGTTTTTTAGATAACGGCACTTTTCACAGAAAACACACAAAAATGGGACAGAAAAAGTCTGCGTTCACTTGTAACAAAAGTGACAAAATATACGATAATAAAAAAAATTCGAAGTTCATTAGTAACTGGTTGGGTATCCTTGATTCTTCAGGACCTCTTGGAGTCTTTTTGGCATTGAATTGACAAGCTTCGTTGACTCCTCAGTACTTGTCTTCTCCCATTCCTCTTTGAATACAGCTTTCAACATTGCCGAGGTTTCTGGCACTTTCTTTCAAATTATTTTTTAAAATGTTGAGGTGTTGAAATTTATTCATTGTCGATTCAATAAATTCCATCTTCCCAACGCCATTACTCGCCATACACCCCCACACCATTACTCCACCACCTCCATGTTTTACAGTGGGAAGCAAGTTTTCTTTTTGGAGTGCTGTTCCTGATTTTCTCCATACCATTTTGCGCCCTTTTATGCCGAAAATGCAGAATTTGCTTTCGTCTGAGAAGACTACATTCCGCCAAAACTCTATTGGCTTATATGCTTCTTGGCGAAGGCAATGCGTTTTTGTCGGTTGACCCATGAAATAAACGGGTTATTTCGAGCTACCCGACCACTGTAAAACATGGTGGTGGTGGAGTAATGGTGTGGGGGTGTATGGCGAGTAATGGCGTTGGGAAGATGGAATTTATTGAATCGACAATGAATAAATTTCACTACCTCAACATTTTAAAAATAATTTGAAAGAAAGTGCCAGAAACCTCGGCTTAGGTACGGCTTATTGCTTCCAACATGATAATGATCTGAGGCATACAGCCGAGATTGTAAAGCTTTGGTTACTCTACAATGTCCCAAAACAGCTACATACACCCCCACAATCACCAGACCTTAATCCCATCGAACATTTATGGGATTCACTAGAAAGGAGGGTTCGTCAACACTCAATTACAAGAAAAGAAATGTTGAAAGCTGTATTCAAAGAGGGATGGGAGAAGACAAGTACTGAGGAGACAACGAAGCTTGTCAATTCAATGCCAAAAAGACTCCAAGAGGTCCTGAAGAATCAAGGATACCCAACCAGTTACTAATGAACTTCGAATTTTTTTATTATCGTATATTTTATCACTTTTGTTACAAGTGAACGCAGACTTTTTCTGTCCCATTTTTGTGTGTTTTCTGTGAAAAGTGCCGTTATCTAAAAAACTGTGAAAGCGAAATAAATGATTTTGTATGTGTCTAATGTTTAAGAAATATGTAATAAATAGATGAATTAAAATCTGGAAAATATTTGTTCGCTTTTGATATTTTGACGTTACTATCCGATTGGTAGCGGGTGAACGCAGACTTTTTCGAGTATGTGTATACATAATAGTATTAAGGATCAAAGCAATGTAAAGTACCTCGAATCATCGGCTAAAAACAAAATTTTGTCTAATACCCACCTTTGCAGAAAGTTCCTTTCACTCCTTTACCGAAACTTTCTTTTTCTAAGGGGGATGGTGTAATGAAGCGCCATTCATTACTTCATTACCCAGTGAATTCATTACTTCAGTACCCAGTGAATATGCAAATCGCCATTCATATCAGATCATATCATATCAGCAAATATGATAATATCCCAAACATACTTACATATCACCGTACCGTACGTGCATGCACGCATAACAATAATATGCACTGCTAAATATAGCAGAGCAATTTCACGCTTTCAATTAAGCGTCGGTTCGACGTCATATAAAAAACCTAAAAACCCGTGCATATCAAATTACATTTCTCATACGGCTAACCAATTCTTATTTTTAAAACAACTTTCTCTGTTGTCATTCTCAGCTAGCCAACAATTAATATAATTTATTGCTGTCTCAACATTTTTGCGGCAATATACCGCACTCAAGACGTGAATCCAAACGTCACAGGACGAGACCAAATTTAAACATAGCTACGGCGCTGACCTACCCCACTGACAGTACATACTGTTTCTTTACATTTGTACATAATTGGGAAATCCCATGAGTAAAGTGCATGGAGGTTGACCCAGTTATTGAGCAATGCACGCTGTGTTTTTTTTCTCTTCTTTCTGTTAGCTATTTCCTATGTACTTAGAAGTGAACCAATGGCTATAGAGAATTTCTTTTAACGCAGGGGAAATTATCTGACGAAATGTCCCAATATTGCTTGTATAGGCAATATTGGCTATTTGCAATATATTGGGAAGGTGTTCCCTATATACAATTTTTTAGATTCCTATATACAATTCTTTAATTTTTACACTCCACTACAAAATGATAGTGATTTTGCTGATCTAGCAGGAAAATAAGGCAGATCTCCTAAATAAAAAGCCGATGCTTCGAGGGTACTAGGCAGTCAGTTTTTCAAACTTCTTGAACAGGTTGACCCCCCACCAGAGGTAAGGCAACCTAGTCAAACTTATAGGTTACAAAAGTAACCAAGAACCAAATAAAGTGTATTAAAGTAATTAGAGTGTATTAAGGCAGTAAAAATAAAGTACAAGTCAACGTAAAAGTTTTCTTTCATTAACAAAGAAGTCCAAAAGTTGGGCTAGTGATCTTCGCTTTGAGCAAGCACTCCTAGTCCAAGTTACGGAACTATAAACAAAATTATACGGCCGTAACACATGTAATGAAGATCATTTCCTTCAGAGCTACACCAGATTCCAGAATATGGATTTACAAGGCAGAAAGAAGTTCATCAAGACAAATGGATTTTGCTACAACTGCCTATCAAGGAAACATTCACTTAGGAATTGTTCCAGTAGGTATCGATGCTCTAAATGCAAACAGATGCATCATATATCGATACATGAGGATGCTAAAGCAAACAATTTACATCCTAGGAATGTAGAGGCTACCAATCTGCAATCCAAATCTGTTAGTTGATTTCAACTCAAACACTAGGCAATTTCAACAACACAGAGATAATAACAATCTCGATCAAGTCGAACTAGGTACCAATCAGGATACAGGAGATCGAACGACAACTCACACATACATGAACAGAGAGCGATCTCATTCGTTATTATCTATGGCTTTAGTAAAAGCACAAGGTGAGCACGGAAGGCCACAAACAGTACGTTGTCTTTTTGACTCAGGATCACAATGTTCGTTTATCACACAGTCGGCATGTCATAAATTGCAGACTGTTTGCAGTCCCACAATGGTAACTGTAATAGGGTTAAACAAGAATTTAACAGGTAATTCAAACAAGCAAACAGAGCTATCACTGAAGTCCTGTGGAGCAGATACGACAACAATTTCAGAGAATTTTTTGGTAATAAATAACATCACTGATGTCTTGCCAACAAAATCATTATCTAAGGCAAACTACAAGCACTTAGATCAACTCGACTTAGCTGATGCTACATTCTGGAAACCTGGCAAAATCGATGCACTTCTAGGCGCGAAGGTTTATGCTAAGATAGTATAAGAAGGAGTTGTACAAGGTTCACCTAATACTCCAACAGCAATGAAAACAAGTCTCGGTTGGATATTATTAGGAACAGCTACAAATGCAGCAGACAAGAACTCAGAAAAGGCAATCAAATCCGATATACACACCATGGATAGACAAGATAAACAGTGTTGGGGAACCAATGAAGTTTCCACAGAACCTGTTCTACCACATCGAAGACATTGTATGAAAACAAGATCATACAACTACATTAACTGTTTGAAACAACGACAAGCTACAGATAAGCAACCTCCAGGCAGGGTAAACACTAGTAAACCCTTTTCCAAGGTCCAGTTGTACTACGCTGGACCAGTCAAATTGAAAACAGCAAATGGCAAAAATACAAACCTACAGAAGGCCTATTTCTGTCTATTCATGTGCATGGCAACTAAGGCCATACATATTGAATTGGTTTCAAGCCTCACATCAGAGTCTTTCATAGCAGCCTTAAAAAGATTTGTCAGCAGAAGAAAGTTATGTACAGAAATCCATTCAGATTGTGGCACTAACTTCATTGGCGACAAAACAAAGCTAAACTGGGAGTTACAACGAGCTATTAGACACGCTTGGCCAAGTGTTGCTGATTACTTAAAAACCAGTTATATCTCTAGCAGCTCAGCACTCTAAAGGATTTTGGGAATCCAGTATGAAATCTATAAAATACTATATAAGTAAATCGATTGGCAACTCTACACTCACATGTAAGGAATATGTGACACTGTTAAAGCAAGTTGAAGCTTGCCTAAATTCAAGACCACTATGCCATCTGAGAGATGATCCGAATGACACGTTTATCCTAACTCCAGGACACTTCCCAATTAGACAATCGTTCAACGCGCTTCCAGCGCTCGAGTATACGATCCAAAACTCTTCGTATGCAACCAGATGGAAGCACGTCCAGCAGATGGTGCAACAATTCTGGAACCATTGACCTAAAGATTATTTAAACCAATTGCAAAATAGACGTAAGTTGTTCACTGAGCAACCTAATCTGCAAAAAGGAGATATCGTGTTACTGCGATGTGAAAATAAACCACCAACACTGTGGCCACTAGGGATCATCAATGAGATATACCCCGGATCCGATGGTCTAGTCCGAGTGGTGTAAATCAAAACACAGAGAAGTATCTTCACAAGACCTATTAATAAAGTGTGTCGTGTACCAATTAGATAACAATAATGAATACGTGTCGTCACATTTGTTATCTGTTTGTGAATGTCCTGTTTGATTAGACAAAATACTGTTACCTGATCACTTGCCGAGCGGTCGCTAGTTTGATCAGGCTACTTCCTTCTTGAACAGCGCAGCGAGGAAATACGTTTTTTCGCAACCAATCAGAATGCAGCAGTTTTTCCAAACGGGATGCCTTATGGTCCTTCTTAGGTTCGGAAACCAGATAATACAGCGTCTCAAAGTAAATTGGTATTTCCCACAGCATGCTTCCCTGCTGTTCCTTCTCGAAATTCCTCGCCACAAAGAAGACTTCCTGGACAGGATAGAGTACATACCTTTTACCTACCTTTTTAATTTTCACAGCGGAGTAAAGAAAATAAAAGACAGCTTTTCCAAGAACACAAATTTTTTTTGTTTTACTTCTTTTAAAATTTTATTAATTTAAATTATTTAATTTAATAGTTTTAGGTGTACTCTTCTCTTAGCCGGAACACAGTATGGCGTCTTACAATTTTTCCCGCGGCCTACGTGACTTAATCTATTACACACTTTTTTATTCATCTCTTACAAAATTGACCTGGGCCGGCCTCTATCTCTAAAAGTTTGCATTAGGCTTCTCTTTAACAATTCGTTCTAATTTTTACTTTCATTGTGTTAAAATTCATTTTAATAGTTTTTGAAAATAGTCTTATCTAATTTTATTTACAGTGTGTTAAAAATTCATTTAACAGACTTTCAAGTTGAGACAAATGCAAATAATTTTGAATCTAGTCTTATCTAATTTTATTTACAGTGTGTTAAAATTCATTTAACAGTTTTAGAAGCTGCGGCAAATACAAATCATATTGAAGCTAGTCTTATCTAATTTTATTTACAGTGTGTTAAGAATTCATTTTAATAGTTTTTCAAGTTGAGACGAATACCTGCCAAAATTACTTCGCTGCGTTTTATTTTCCATATCTGTCCGAACCCCTTCGCTCTTTTGTTGTAAAGAGTGAAAATCATTTACCGACATTCATTTCCGACAATATATAGGAATTTATTTGCTTTTATGGCGTAAGATTGAAAATTATTCATCTACATTTATTTTCTATATTGCCAGAAGTTATTTGCTTTCACGATGTAAAATGAAATTTGTTTATCGACCTTCATTTTCTATATCTGTCAGAATTATTTTGCTTTAGTAGTGTAAAAGATGAAAATTATTTATGAACATTCGTTTTCTACATCTGTCAGAATTAGTTTGCTTTAGTAGTGTAAAAATAAAATTTATTTATCGACATTTATTTTCTATATCTGTCAGAATTAATTTGCTTTAGTAGTGTAAAAATGAAATTTATTTATCGACATTCATTTTCTATATCTGTCAGAATTAATTTGTTTTAGTAGTGTAAAAATGAAATTTATTTAACGACATTCATTTTCTATATCTGCCAGAATTAATTTGCTTTAGTAGTGTAAAAATGAAATTTATTTATCGACATTCATTTTCTATATCTGTCAGAATTAATTTGTTTTAGTAGTGTAAAAATGAAATTTATTTATCGACATTCATTTGCTATATCTATCAGAATTAATTTGCTTTAGTAGTGTAAAAATGAAATTTATTTATCGACATTCATTTTTTATATCTGTCAGAATTAATTTGTTTTAGTAGTGTCAAAATGAAATTTATTTATCGACATTCATTTTCTATACCTGTAGAAATGATTTACCTTAGTAGTGTGAAAGATGAAAATTATTTATGAACATTCGTTTTCTACATCTGTCAGGCTTAGTTTGTTTTCATGGTTCCTACCTCCTGTACGTGTCACATTTATGTGTTTATTTCGGTTAGCAGAATTTCGTTTCCCAAGGCGTGTCTAAGCAATTCAGTTTCAACTTATTAACATCCCCTTATTTCATGCTTGCCTGGGGTGCGTAATGTTTACCTCCTACTTCAGACAGGTCAACGTAGTTCATTGGTAGGTAATGGTGACGCTACGTCTAAGCACAAGCCCGGCAGAATGCCCGTACTACATAATTCTACGTGTGGATTGCCCTTCGTAAAATCGACTGGTGTGGTATATTTGTGACAACCAGGTGTCGCGCGAATTGTAAGGATTGATTTGGGTTCAGTGTCTATTTCTGATATAGAATCTGTCAGCTGGTACGGTGTTGACTCGAAGTTTGACATTCCCGCGGTTCATGTTTACTTTCGCTACCGTGTTTCTGCAAATTTTTTCCCATAAACTTATTACAAAGTTTGTCGAACAAGTGGTTGAATTGAGTTTGCCTAGAACGAAGCATTGTCTAGCTCTCCAATTCAATTCTAGCTTTTGCCAACAACTTTGCAAAGTGAGCCGAGTGCAATGTGTTCTGTTGTTTCCCACAATGAGCTACGACAGCCGGGCCGGTTATGTACTTCTTGTTCATGGATAAGTTTGCATGCCTTTCGTTGTTTATTGTGTACTTCTTTTCTTTCTTTTTAGTTCGAAATTGCTATGGCGCCTTTGTTATTTGCCATTTCTTGTCGCTTTGCTATGACTATTTTGGATGCAAAAGAATTAGGGTTTCTGAACTAGAAGTGGCACGTCTCACAACACGGTTGGCCACAAATTAAGAGCGCTGACTGCTAGCGCTCGGCTATTGCCTGTGCTTAACAAGAGCGGGGTAAGTTATCTTGTTACAATACTTATTAAATTATTTTACAGATGTCAAAAAAGTACGACATAGACGAGGATATCCTGGATATCTATGACGATATCAATATGAATTTCCTGCTGCCAGATGACCCTATTGATGCAGCATTTGACGCCAGCGAATTCGAGGAGCTATGGTCAAAGTTGGTAGATCAGACAAAGGAGCCAGATGCAGAGCAGGCATCTGCATCAGAAGCATCTACAGCAGAAGCATCTACATCAGCAGCATCTAAAGCAGAGGCATCAATTTAACGCACACGATTTGTTTCTGATGGATACGCCACAAACTAATCCGACAGTGAAGGAGAAGATCATCGCCAATGGTGGTCAAGTGGATAATCTGGAACGCCTTCTACTCACAACTACAGTGAAAGAAGCTGTGATGAGAGCTGAAAACTCATTTCAGAAGTTCATCACCCGCGGCGGCATCACTAGCTTTCTCCCACGCGAAGTAATTAGAAGAATAAACTTCAAGGAGATCCAGATGAGGCGAAACAAGGAGATAACACTAAACCTACCAGATCGTTATCAGGTAGTGTTACGTGTTCGTGCTGATGATGCACTAATGCTTCACCACTACGCAAACGGGGTATTCAAAAAATAAAAAAGAGGTTGTTGAACAGGACCGTTCAACGGGAGGGAGAATGTTCAGCGAACCTGAAACAGAAAAAGGGAGAGAATTAATAAAATTTTATAAATGATGATACATAAAACATTACCTGCACCTGGAGACTGCACAGGTGGAAAAACTTCAGCGAAAATCTGAAATTAAATAAAGAAATGGATTAAAAACAAAATAAACAAGAATTTTATTATAATAATAATAAGGTCATTGACATGAAACAAGAGCAGTGCTGTGTGTACATATGTACAACAACAATGCCATGGAAAATTGGAGACATGGAAAACACGAATGAATTCATGTTCCCCGTAAAACACACAACATAAAACATTAATGTACACTACAAATTACATAATTAAAACAATTATGTTCAATATTTGTGGACAGATAAGGTGAAAATTGCCAAACGAGCACTCACCTGACATTTGTCCACAAATTCTCACAATTCGCAAATTTAAAACTAAATGCACCAAATTAAACGCATAAAATGCTTACCTGATATTAAAAAAGTATCCGTGGCGATGAAGATACCTAAAATTCACAAAAAAAAACCACTAAAAAACACATTAGAAAATAAACTTGACACTCGCTCGCGAAAGTGTCAAAACAATGAAAACTTTATTATTTCGCGACGTTTGACATATCGAAATCACGTAAAATGATTTCGATGGTCGCGTTCGTTTCGCGATATTTTTCACGATAAACGCGATATTCGCGATTTTTTATTTAGTCACTTCCCACAATGAGTGCGAAAGAGACTCACAGTGAGAAGAAGACAAAAAATCATTACGAATTGAGAAGAAAATCTATTACATCGAGATGAAACATGGCGAATCGAGATTTTATAGCAAATGTTCCAAAAATTGTAAGAAATGGATAAAATCATCGAATTTACAATTAATTTCTACAAGAAAATTATCAAAATGTGCATGAGTAAATTGGCTATCGATTGACAATGAGAAAATCTCATTCTTTTGTCATTTTCAGTGAAAATTTCGAATATTTCACTTTATAGATAGCGAAAATGGAACGAATTTTTCTATAAAAAGGAGGCCATTTGTTCATTCTGTCTTCTATTTTCAACAAATTGTCAAAGAGAGTACATATGCTACGTAAGCCATAGTATCCTCAATTTGCAATTTCTACAACAGTTCAACTTAGAATTTTATTTCGGATTTCATCAGTGACATTTTGGACTTAGAGTTTTTTTTTATTGCATTAGTTTCTCATTTTTATATAGTTTCAATTCTAGATTTTCTTTTCATAATTTATTAGAGTTCTGTCATCTTAGTTTATTTTGCTTTTTTTTTTGTACAGTAAAATCATTTTAAATTTTTCATTTTTTATTTCTTTTCTGAACGTATACGGGAAGTATTGAAATTTCGACGTGGTTTGACATTTTACAAGAGATTCAAGGTATTTTTTTCATATAAATCTTTGGTTAGGTGACGGGTATTAAGGTGTAAAATTGCATGCCAATTGTGTATTGGACATATTACAGAAAATAACATCACCAAATACTAAAAATTTATTGAATATAATTCTCTTGAGATTTCAATTGATTGTTCATAAATTTTCGTCAATTAATCAATTCATCAAGGTATAAAACTGTGCCCCTTTACACCACATGAGAATTGATTCACGATTGACATTTAACAATAATTTTTATTTTCAGAATTAAACAAATTACAAATCATAGAAAGGAATTTTAAAAAGTTTAATATAAGTCTAGTTAAGAAATTTGAGTAGAATTAGAAAAATATATAATAGTTAAATTGAATTGCAATTAGGTTAGTTTTTTTATGAAGTTATTTTTTACTAGTCTAATTTTAATAATAGAAAGAATTTTTGCTAAATAAATCTAAATGAATGAATAACCGGATGATTCTTTCATTTACCGCTACACTACCGCCATCTAAGTGTGATTGTGCTCGGCCATCGTTTTCAGATAGGTATAACAGAGGAGAATTCATTTTGTTTTTAACATAATGAGAAAAAAATCTATGCTAGATATGATGTTCCGCATCTTTTCAAAAGCGTAAGGAACAGATTATTAAAATGTGATTGGATTACTCCCGATGGACTTGTAAGTTGAAGGTTCCTGAATATGTTTATAAGCTGGAAAAGGGTCGAACAACGAAACTATGTCCAAAAATAACTTCTAGACATATTTATTCTACAGAGTTCCAAAAAATGAATGTTCCTCTGGCAGTACAAGTTATGAGCCACATTCATTCAGCAGCTATTTTAACTTTGTTGCAATTGAAAAAATTCCCAAAAAATCTGAAAGAAATAGCAGAGTCTACTGCAAAATTTTTGAAAAAATAAATAAGCTTTTCGACTTATTCAACGGAAAACCTCCCTAGACAATTTATTCCAAATATCTTAACTTTATATTAGAAATTAAATCTTACCTAACTGAAATCGTCCCTGTTAATAAAAAGAATATCCGTTTTTGCTTCAAAGGGCTTTCTATGACAATAGACTCAATATTAGCTGTTTCAAAATCACTTTTTGAAATGCATCATAAGGATCTATTTTAGCTGTGTATTTCTAAATTACTTATTTAAAAATATTATTTTAATCCAATTTTTCGAACTGTGAAGAGGACGATGATGAAATTCTGGATTGCGGTATTCGCAAGCTCAGTAAATCCAACTACAAAGCTGTCCAAATTTGATGCCACTAAATATTACTCCAACTTCGAAGAGGAAGCAGAAAGGAACAAATATGCCATTGAAGAATTTTTGTTTCAAAGTCCTTGTTTTCAAATTTCTGAGTCAGAATTTCCACAGTCCACTGATGTTGCTATTCGGCATTTCTTCGGATATTGTTTTCTTAAGAAAACTATGGTTAAAGACTCTGATTTATAGTCTGATTCAACAGAAATATTAATTAAATTAAAAAGGTATGAAAATTGTAGCGACTTTAATGGCTTAATTTCACCAACTAATGAATTTTATGAAATTTGTAAGCATCAGACAATAATTTTTGAACGCATTTATGACAGATATTAGATATTTTATAGTTAAAAAATGCATTGAAAGCACTGTTATTCAGTATTCACAGTGGTTTGATACGGAAAGTAACTGTTATGATCACAGGTTACAAGTTTTGAAACGGTGTTATATGGCCGTTTGTATATTTGCATATCCTTTCTGAAACTATCATTACTACTAACATATTTAAATTACAATTGAAAAAATGTGAATGTAAGGATTATTATTGTAATAACAACCAAAAGCAACAAATTGTTCCTTGATATGTACCTGCTCTACCGAAACAGCCTTAAATTACAGTTCTTCACACAAGCTATTTTTTACATATGTGTATTATATCTGAAGACAGCACAGTGTCCAATTTTGACAATACTTTCCTCTTTCGCAAAATCGTCTTGGCAGGCAAATTTATACATTTTACTTGCTTTCGAAGGAGTATTATGCACAGAAATTAATTTTTAATTCGCTCGCAAGTTTTATACTTGTTAGTTTTATTTAATTCAATTCTCTCGCGAGTAATTTCTATTTTTTAGGAATGAAAAAATATTACTCGCACGTGCATAAATCATTCGATATCGAAATTCAATTCCTGTCCGCTGGAAAAATAAATAGTAAGTATATAAAATTGAATTATTTTACTAGGCTGGAGATAGCTTTAATTTTAAATTTTGTCTCAAGTACGTTTGCCTCCTAAAAAAACAAAGAAAACAGAGAACTCAAATTAAAACAAATGAAGCAACAACATATACATAAGATAGATATCCTTCTAATGCTCGTTTCCTTGTGAGGAGTCACAGACCGGGTTTTATTGTATCATGTGTAGAAAAAATGGCATACTTTGCGGGTGAAGGTTTGTCCATTTTTTTTTTAATTTGGAAATTTCAGTAGAAACAAACAAGCCCTGACAGCAAGTTTTGTTTTAATAAAAAAGTGGCAAGTTCGGTTGTTAGCGGCAATCTGGAGTGCTTAAAAGTATACTTTTTCTATAGAAAAAACAGGAAAAAAAAGGTTCATTTAGTCAATACTACTCCAATCTAGTGTAGTAAGCTGTATGTACTACTAAAAGAAACGTCACATTGTTAGTGATATATACTCTAGAGTTTCGTAGTATCTCAAGAGTACTTGGCGCCCACAACACTTCAAAGTGGCAATTCCTTTAAATCGAGGAAGTCTTTCCTAGTGATTGAACCCCACGAACCTCACATGAGCTAGATCTCGTGTGCAATTAGGGAAGCGTAACACTCAGAGAGAGCAGCAAACGCGTTCTTTTAACTTTCAACTATTTTAACAAAAATTTATTAAAAGTTGGCAAACAAATATTTTTAAGGACACCTCTATTGAAACTTTTTGAATTTCATAAGTTATAACAAAAAGACAAGTACAAAGTATAATACGTCGACTCTCGTTAATTCAAACCTGCGATAATACGAACTTCTCTATAATTCAAAGTTATCACGAGTTCCCTACAAAATCTCTTTATATTTCGAACTAAATCAAGACATTTTTATGCGCTTGGTAATTCGAACGAAAAAATCATGGCTACGTAAGAAAACAACGCGTTAATTCGAACTCATCGGCGTCAAACACTCGACAATTCAAAGTTGCAAAGAGACAGAAAGATTGTAAGTACATTTTGAGACAAGTTCAAACTTGTGTAATCGTACACGAGCCTTTGTTTTTGTTATGATTAGTTTGTCACACTTCCGCACGAATTGGTTTGTTTAGTAATGTTTCAGTTATGTTACTCTTTCGTTGGTTGTATACAGATTAAAAGTTTGTGTTAGTTATGAGTCCTAAAAAGTACAAATGCTTGACGATTGCTGAAAAGAAGAAGTTAATCGAAAAACTAGAGGGAGGTGAGAAGAAAAGTGATGTTGCAAAAGAATTTAAGATTCCTCTGAGTACTCTCTCAACCATAATAAAGCACAAGGAGAAAAGTCATGCTGCTCAAACTGCTGGAGTACGGAAAAGAATTACTAAAGGTGAATTTCCTCGTCTGGAAGAAAGCCTGGTCATTTGGCTAAGACAGTGTAGAGGACAAAAAGTATCTATTAGCGGAAACTTGTTAAAGGAAAAAGCAAAAGAGTTCGCGTCTACTCTAAGCATCAAAAACTTTGCGGCAAGTGAAGGGTGACTTACAAATTTCATAAAGAGAAATGGAGTTGTGTTTAAAAAAGTTTGTGGGGAAAGTGGAAGTGTTAATGATGCAGTTTGCTCAGATTGGCACGGTAAATTGAAGACTTTGATTGAAAAATATGATGCCCAAGACATTTTTAATACTGATCAAACTGGCCTATTTTTCAAATGTTTACCGGACAAGACCCTTACTTTTAAAGATGAAAAATGTCATGGGGGAAAACATAGTAAAGAGAGGTTGACAGTTTTACTTGCAGTAAATATGGACGGATCGGAAAAACTTAAACCCTTAGTGATAGGAAAAGCAATGAAACCGCGATGTTTCAAAGGAGTGAAATCGTTTCCTACTGATTATCGTGCCAACAAAAAAGCTTGGATGACGACAGATCTTTTTAACAATTGGCTTTTAACAGTTAATGGGGACATGAAACGCCAAAAGTGGAAAGTTTTACTATTTTTAGATAATTGCACTGTCCACAACAGTCCTCCTACATTGTCCAACGTAGAACTCTACTTCTTTCCGCCGAATACAACTTAGAAATTGCAACCATTAGACCAAGGGATCATCCATAATTTTAAGACATTCTATCGCAAAGAAATTGTTAAGCTCGTTTTAGAATCTCTCGACAAGCAGCTAACTGCGAATATCACGGTTCTGACAGCTATTTTACTGATTGATAAGGCATGGAGTGCTGTAACACCCCTAACGATTCTCAACTGCTTCAAAAAATCCGGTTTCATAAAAGAAGATCAGGAAAATCTTCCAATAATTATGGATTATGAAGAACCAGCAATAGAACCACTAGTTGACATCAGCGGTGTGAGTTTTTCTGACTTTGTTCAAGTGGATGAAGATGTTGCTGTCTCAGGTTCACTAACCGATGGCGAAATTTTATCTGCGACAGATACGAATGAAACAAGCAACGATGAATATGAGGACGATACATCAGAACCTTTGGCAGAGGTGTCAGTTAAGGAAGCAAGAGCCTCATCTGATACCTTACAAAGCTTCTGTCTACAAAACGAAAGTGATGAAAAAGCATTTCAGGCACTCTTTCTCTTAAAAAAAGTTATTGAGCAATCTGAGCAGCAGCAATGTGCTTTGAAGCAAACCAGTATAACAGAGTTCTTTCGAAAGATTAATTAATTCACATTATGAATATGTACACGAATGTATGTACACTAAACTTTTGTCATTATATAATAATAATATATATAATAATATATAATAATATATAATATAATAATAAATAATAATTGATCAAGTTTTATTTATTTTCTCTCAAAAATTTCGAACCATTTGATATTTCAAACACTCGATAATTCGTAATATTGTAAGAGTCCCTCGAGTTTCGAATTAACGAGAGTCGGCAGTAATAAAAAACTAACAGAATCAGGTATTCGTTGCTTCTAAATTTGCGTAGCGAATAATTCTTCTTTGATTTATTCGCGAGCGAGAAATATCTTTTTACTCTCGATAAATAAAACTCACTCGCGAGTGATTCGAATTAAAAATAAGACTTGCGGATAAAATTCTCGTGCGAAATAAAACTTGAACTCTTCAGGGATAAAACTCGAGACTGAAATAAAAATTAAACTCTCTGTATATAACTCCTTCGCGGGCGAATTAAATTTTCTTCACTAACCGTTCTGTATTCTGGTCAACGCGTACTCAAGAAAAAGTGCGGACGGACGGACATGCAAGAGTCGAAATGTTTCAAGTTTCATGATTCACATAAAGGAGGATTTACATTATGATGGCATGCATTTTTTCCAGATATTGTGAGAGAGATAGCTAATTGAAATTTAAATGTTACCAAAGCAATCACTGCAATACTTCACACGTACGCTACTCACTATACCTTTTCAACTTCAAATTGTGACTAAACAATTTCAAATTGAGACTAAACAATTACAAATTGAGACTAAACAATTTCAAATTGAGACTACACAGTTTAAAATTGGGTCTAAACAAATTCAAATTGAAACAAAACAATTTCAAATTGGGACTAAACAATTTCCAATTGGGACTAAAAAATAAATATTTTATTACAGTTAATTCAAATTAGATTTATTAAAAATATCTTAATTAATTACACATTGGTAATTCCGTAATATTTTCTAGCCATAGTAGACGCAACTCGGTTAGAAAATCTAATTCGGGAAAATATAACGAAGATGATTACAGTTCCGAATTACTGTATTAATTACAAAGTCATATCATTCATATTTATCGCGTCTTGTATAAAGTTTACAATATGAGCGACGTGTCGATTACAATTAGGAACAGTAATCAGCGTCGTTATATTTGCGTGAATAATATTTTCTAGCCGTAGTAGACGGAACTAGGTCTGCGTCAAAGTTGATCGCTTTTGACTCCAGAGTTCCTTTTTTGGTTCTCGATATATATAAGTTAAAATTAGTTTCGTCCATGTAAAGTATCGGTGCATTATTAGATTGATGTTCTAAAAGTTTCTGAACATTATCACTTCGTCTTCTTTTATTACTTTCAATGTTTGCTTTTTCAGGCTCTCTTCGGATGTCTTTCAACGTAGATGTATAGTAATCCATCTAAATGTTTTCTCAGACATTTCGCAGAAACAACAATTTGATAATTATTTTGAAATTTATCTCTCAGTTGCTTTAAAGTTATTCTAGGATTTTCTTCAATACATCTTTCTATAAACAGTCGATGTTCATTAGTAATTTTTATTTCTCGCTTCCCACCACGTTGTTCAGGTATTTGTTGGTTTTTCACCCATCGATAGCCAGTTGATTTCTTCACGCCTAAAGTTTTTGCAAGTACCCTCCAATCTTCGGTATTATTATATAAAGCACAGATTTGCTTCCTTATATTATATGCTTGAACTTTCTTGATGTAAGGCATTTTTAAGAATGACTTAATTAGGGATAAATTAATTAATAATGACGCTATATTAATAAAAGACACTTTCTTTTATTTTTCAAAAGCCTACTCAAATTTAATTTAAATTATTTATTTTTTATTCCCAATTTGAAATTGTTTAGTCCCATTTTGAAATTGTTTAGTCTCACTTTGAAATTTTTTAGTCTCAATTTGAAATTGTTAGGCTCAATTTGAAGTTGAAAGTGTATGGTATGGCAAAAATCGCAAACTGTCAAACAGTCAAATTGTGAAAATGGAATACATATCTATTTCCAAAGAGCTTCGAAAGAGACCACTCCAACGAATTTGTGGATGCACTGCTTCTTGTTTCTAGACTTTCCTTTCCCCAAAAAAGTATTTATAAATCTCGCTACGTCTAAAACTTACAAAAAAATTTACAATATAATCTTCCTACTGGTATGCCGTACATTTTCCCGGCTTGTAATTTTAATGCAATTTCAATGAAAATTTTTACCTCAATAAATAGTTCATCTGATCTCGGCGATTCCTCAGTAAGGAATGGTTTGGACTGATTATAATGTCCGGTTATCAATTCAAACGGGGTTAGTTTAGTGACTGAATGAATAGAATTATTGTAAGTTATTACGGCTTCATCTACAATTTCACCTATTGGTCTTTTATTGTTTTCGCTATAAATAATTCTTACTATTTCGGTGAGTGTTGAGTGAAACCTTTCTACTGGTGAATTACCTGTAGAGTTCTTTGCACATGTTGTGTGAAGATTTATACTGTATATTTTAAGGAAGTGTCTGGATAATGTAGAGACAAACTCGGCGCCGTTATCAGTTACGATACTTTTGGATACACCGTAATGCGAAAAGAAGTGCTTAAGTGATTTGATAAGGTTAATACTATTTCTTACAGTTAGGAGATAGATGCTAGCGAATTTACTAAATTTATCGATTATCGTTAAGAAATTTTCCTTATGAACAGAATAGACATCTAAATGTAAAATATTTCTGTAAATTCGTATTTTAAAGGTTGCCTATTCATATTTGTATTTTTGACATGTATCGCAATTATTTATTATTTTAGTTATTTTATTTTTCATTTCAGGGAAATAGTATTCGCGTTTAAGATGCTCGAAAGTTTCCAGTATACCTTTGTGATTCGATTTTTTATGATAATCGTTTATAATCTTTTCCTGTAGATCGACTTCTACAACATCTTGTACTTTAACATTACAACGTACGATTTTCATTCGACTATTAGAGAAATATTTTGAGTAAATTAGTTGAATAATTTTAAACGTATTATCATTTATTATAGAATTCCAGTTGTTTTTTCGGGTTTATGTATTTCTTAAAAATATCTATCATCACTGCTTCTTCGTTCATATCTCCACGTTTAATAGTGAGTCTACGCTTGGTGTTGAGAAGAATGTCAATCGACGTCTGATTCTCTACGTTCTCCAGTATTATTTGTTCAGGAAATTCGTTTAGGGATCTTTTGGATATACGTATGCCATCGTTTAAATCTTCCTCTGCAGAATGGATGGTGGAAGCGGATTCTAAATCATCCAAATTGTTCTGTATGGATTCATTAGTATTTATTTCAATACGAGACAATGCATCCGCGTTTGTGCTCTGTTTACCTTTTTTATATATATTCTCATAGTCGAACTCCTCCAATTTCAGCCAACAATGGACTAGTTTAGAGTTAGGTTCCTTCAGAGAAAATAACCATGATCGGTGATAATACGAAATTTTCTACGAATTAGATAAGGACGGAAATATTTCGTCGCCCAAATGATAGCTAGAAATTCTTTCACTATTGTACTATAGTTTTGCTCAGATTTCGTTAAGGTTCGACTTGCGAAACAGGTAGGCTTATCCGATCCTATTGGTCCTTGTGATAGTACGGCTCACAAGGCAACGTTACTCGCGTCTGTCGTCAAATTAAAGGGTTTAGAGAATTCGGGATATTTCAGAAGAGGATCATTGCATAACAAGTTTTCACAAGTCTCAAAACATTCTACGTATTTTGAATCTAATTTTATTTCTTGGTTTTTTAGTAAGCAGCTAGTCATTGGTTTAGTAAGGGTAGTAAGGTTCTTGATGAATTTTCTATAATATCCGAGTAGACCCAAGAAGGATTTGATCTGTTTCTGATTTTTCGGTAATGGAAACGACTTTATAGCCTTTATCTTATCGGGATTAGGTTTAACCCCATCAGGACTGACTATATGTCCGAGAAAAGAAATTTCTTTATACAAAAATTCGGATTTGTCGTGTTGAACCTTAAGATTTGCTTGCCTTAGTTTTGTTGAAAACAGCTGTTAAATTCTCTAAATGTTCTTGGAGAGATGTTCAAAATACTATTATATCGTCCATATACACGAGACATATTTTACCTTGTAATTCGTGTAGGACGTTATCTGTTACACGTTGAAAAGTACAGGGGGCATTTTTAAGCCCAAAAGGCATTCGAACGTATTCATAATGCCCATGATTTACAATAATTTGGTGAAATCCCGAAGCAAGGTCTAGGGTACTAAAATACGTACATTTGCCAAGTTTATCGAGGATATCTGTGATATTCGGTAGAGGATATCTGTCATCAACTGTTTTTTCATTAGGTTTCCTATAATCCACTACTAGTCGCCATTTTTGAATGCCACTGGCATCAGACTTTTTTGGCACGATCCAAATATGTGAGGACCAAGGGGGAAACTAGGTCAAATGATACCTTGCTCCAGTAATTTATTGATTTGTTTATGAACCTCTTCCTTGTGTATCTCTGGAAATCTATAAATTTTAGTATAAATTGGTAGGTCGTCTTTTGTGTGAATACTGTGCTTAATTTGATTGGTGAATGACAAATTTTGTCCCCCTTTGAAGAAAACATCTTCAAATTGTTTGCATAATTTTAATATAGATCTTCATCATTCAAATGATCTACTCGTATTAAATCCCGGAATTTGAGAAACTTGTTACCTCTATAAGCGAGTACCAATGCAACTTACTCGGTCTAATTGCTCTTATGGTAGAACCGAAAGGCTCTATAAGTCCACATAAAAATGTATTAAGGCACATTTCTTCATATAATTCTTGTTTGGCTTTTATCACATTTTTATCTTTTTCATGAAGTTTTATATGATTCACCATAGTAGAAAGAATATCGATAATTTTTGAATAAGACTGCTCGACCGTGTCCTGACTTTGACCTAACAAATGTAAATCGCGAATTAAACTAGTTTCATTTCGTTTATCAGAATAATGAGCTATTAAATTATTTTTAATAACTTCCCATGGGCGGGGTAAGGTTTTAAAAGCAATAAAGGGCATATTTTCGTGATTTTTTTGCGGCGACATGAGCAATATTTTTTTATTCAATTTATCTACGTATTGTGTTACAACTTCTAAGGTAAGTCAGAAAAAATTTTCCATAAAAAATATTGATAAATACGCCAGCGACGGCAAATCTCTGGAGGCGCTTTAAAAAAAAGTTGTTTGTTTGTGAACATTACAACTCGTTACCGGATCATCTGAAACAAAAAAACTCGATATACGTTTTAAAGGTGATATGTTTCACCAGGTAATCGGGGAGAGTTTTTTTTTTTTTTTTTGCAGTATTCGGAAGTGAAAAACGCGATTTTAGGTAAAAAAAAGGTCGGTCAATTTGTTATTAACAAATAGAAAAAAATGGTAAAAAAAAACTCTTCCTGATTACCTGTTGATTTATGCGTAGAAGTAGTGTTTAAAATTTCAAAAGGATCGGTTAAGTAGATTTTTAGTTATAATGTTCACGAACTTCAAAAATGACGTTTTCGGGAAAATCGATTTAAAAGTTTTTTATACGGGAACATTCAAGATTAATTTTAGCTCTGTGTTACTGATTCTTTGCGAGGAAACTTGTTTTGAGTTTATGAAGTACTTGCTATCAAACTATAGCCAAGTACTCTCATACAAGTACCTACCTTATCCGTTGCTGCGATATGTTACTAGTTCTTCTTCGTAACGGCACGATGGTTGTAGGTTCGATGATTGATCGGAGTAGCTAATGTAGCTTTGCTCCTTGGTGTGGTGTAGTGGAGTAGCTATGTAGCTTTGCTCCTATGTTTAGTGTAGTGGAGTAGCTAATCTAGCTTTGCTCCTAGTGTGATGTAGTGGAGTAGCTAATGTAGCTTTGCCCTAGTGTGGTGTAGTGGAGTAGCTGAACAGCTTTGCTCCTAGTAAAAACAACTTGATGTGTCTCTTGTGCGTTACGATTGCAACTACCCTTTTTAATTAAAACGTTATAATATTTATACTAAAATTTAACCTTAACTGCTACGGAAGTAAAGCTAAAACTCTTAATTTATTTCCTCACAGCGCTCGTTATATATACATATATAAATCGTACCTTGCTCAATATCTACAGCTGGCCATTATCATCCATCGTTTTTCATCCGTAAATATTATTTTCGTCATATACGTACATACAAAAATATAAATTTCGCTAAATGCTTGCACTTCACGTCATTCATCGTGAACCATCAATTTGGTCACCTACATACATACATTTGTTTTACCTCCAGCACAAGGTCGTGATATTACAATGCGGGATTTCTTGCGCGCAGCGGTAGTACTTCACATTCTTTTTCCACTTGTTATATACGCGAAAATAATTGCTGTAGGTCAGTAATAATATGTATATACGCGCCATTCTTTAGGTATAATGTATCGCAGGTATGTACATGCATGCAATGATTTATTTCTCTTGCTATGCAATGTAGGTATGTACATATGTAAGTGTTGGGTTTTGGTTGATTAACAAACACCTCACGTATTAATCGAAATATTTATTACGCTACTTCATTAACTCCAACATTAACTAAAATTAATATACTTGAAAACTAAGCTAATTATAATCAAACTTCTTTCTTTTGACGTAGGAGACGTCGAGCTCGGCGGCAAGCTGTGTATACTCTGTCAAAGTAACTCGGCTTTTTTGGTAATAATGGAGAAGTGCTGTGTGTGGATTCAAACCGGTAGGAATCCTATCTACTCTGATAAGGACATGGTCGGTTACGTTCAAATCTTTAGGTATTTGTATGTTGTTTTGGGTGAATTGCCTTGTGTCAGGTGCCTTCAGTGATTGCATGGCACTTTTAAATTGCTTTAGTAATTTATGAGGCTCTGAATCGTTTTCTGTTTGGACACATTCCACAGGGAATTCTCCTGGCACCTTCAGGGTCTGACCATGTACCAATTCCGCAGGTGAGCAGCCCAAATCTTCCTTTATGGAGCTGCGGAGTCCAAGTAATACAAAATTTAAGTTGTCACTCCAATTTACAGTGTTTTCTCTGGCCATCAAGGATGCTTTCAGTTGTCTGTTGCAACCTTTCCACCATGCCATAGTACATATGCTGTCGTTCGTGTTCGGTGTGATTCCAAGAGTTTGGTCAATTCGGCAAAAAGTTTCGACTCGAATTGAGATCCTCTGTCGGTTGTGATCTCTTCCGGGACACCAAATCTGCAAACGTGGTGGCGAACAAAAGATTTAGCAATTGTTTTGGCTATAAGAGGGATTACCTCGGGCCATCTTGTAAATCTGTTGAGCATTGTTAGGATATATTCAAAACCATTTGATGGAGGTAGTGGACCTACAATGTCGAGATGAATATGGTCAAACCTGCGCGAGGGAACTTGAAATTGACCGAACTTTGATCGTGTGTGCTTATGTATTTTTGCCCGTTGGCACTGAATACATTCTCTTGCGCACTTGTTGCAATCGTTGTTGATGCTCGGCCCGCACTATTTTGAAACGATTTTTTACGGGTGGCACGAATTCCGTCGTGCGATAAATTATGGATTGCGTCGAAGATTTGTTTGCGTAGTTTGCTTGAGACGAACGGTCGATTACACTGCGCGCTGGTTTCGCACCATAGCTCTTGTGTCGTGGCTGGAACTTTTATGCGTTCAAAAGTAATGTTTGAACTAAGCAAATTGCGTTCCAAAATCGGTTTTAGCTCTGAATCTTCATTCTGTTCCATTGCTAAACTTCGGAGATCTATTGTGAGGGCATTAATTTCTGCAGGGTTGTTGTCACATTGGCGAGACAAGAAATTTTCCACTGTATTGCTTTTCCCTTTGACATGTCTTATATCACTGGTAAACTGTGATATGTAGTCAAGATGTCTGGCTTGATGTGGACTTCGTTCTGCTTTGGACAATGGGGCAGTAGTTCGAGGCATATGATCGGTTGATACAGAGAATTCTCTACCTTCCACGAAATATCAGAAATGCTTTATGGAAAGATATATTGCCAGGAGTTCATGGTCGAAAGTGGTATATTTTTGTTCCGTAGGAGATAGCTTTTTCGAAAAAAACGCTAGTGGTTGCCATTCCCCTTCATTATGTTGCTGTAGAACTACTCCTACCGCCACTTGTGAAGCATCTGTTGTTATGTTGATTGTGGTGTTTTCCATGGGGTGTGCTAGAAGAGTTACTGCTGCCAGAGCCTGTTTTGCTTTATTGAAGGCATTGTCACATTCTGGTGGCCACGTAATATCTTTCTTGCTTTTTCTTTTGCTTAGCAAGTTCGCCAGATGTGCATGGATTGGAGCTAGGAATTCGGCTAACATTGGTATGAATCGATGATAGAAATTGATCATACCCGCAAATTGCTGAATTTGTTTGATGGAGCTTGGGGCTTTTAGATTTAGGATTGCACTTGCACGTTTTTCGGAGGGTGCTATTCCTTGTGGGGTGATTTTGTGACTTAAAATGTCGAGAGATGACAAGCCGAATGCACATTTTGATGGTTTGATCGAGAGACCGTAGTCAATAAGACGTTGAAAACAATTTCGAGGAGTTTTTCATGATCTTTTTTTATTTTTGCTTCCGATGAATAAATCATCGACGTATGCGAATACGAAGTCGAGACCACGAGTGACTTCATTGATGAATCTTTGGAATGTTTGGCTTGCATTTCTTAGGCCGAAAGGCATTCGAACAAACTCAAAGAGGCCAAATGGAGTTAAAATCACCGTTTTGTAAATATCCTCCTTGGCTATCGGGATATGATGATAGGCTCTTACTAAAACCCCCGGGAGAAAATTGTACAATCCTGAAGGTTTAACGAAAAATTATGGATATGAGGGATGGGATATCTGTCCGGTATCGTGATTGCATTGAGACGACGATAGTCTCCGCAGGGACGCCATTCCTCACAATCTTTTTTCGTCACAATGTGTAGAGGAGATGAGACACTCGATGCCGATGGTCGGCATATTCCCAGTTCCGCCATATGTTGGAACTCTGGGATGGCTGCTTTATGTCTTTTAGGGTATAGCCTTCTGGGATTTGAGTATGGCAATTGACCTCTTGTGACGATATGGTGTTGTACTATGTGTCGAACTGGATGATTGAAATTGGCGGGTTCTATTAAAGAAGGATATTTTCGAAGTATGGCTCCATATGGATCTTCTATGGCGAAATGTCTCGGTGTTGGGGTACATGTTACGATCGAGATTGCTTGTATTGCAAGTGTTGTAGTTGTGTCGACCAGGCGTTTGCTCTTTCTGCACTAATTATAGGCTTGTCAACAGAGGCTATGACAAATTGATGCAGGAAATTTCTTCGAAGCCCTAGGTTTACTTTAAGTAATTCTGTGCCAAATGTATCATTAGAAGACCCATTGGCTGCAGATAGCGAGCAACACGGTATCTTCTTATTTGATGGAAACAGCGAATGGGTAAAAATGTGATGTTATTGTTTTTATCGCGTATGAATAGACGGGGAGAGTTTTTGTATGCCCCTTTGGTTGCCTCTACCACCTCGGGGCTTAATAGTTTTTTAATTCGGTTTGTTCTTCATTTGGATTTGTGTTTAAATCTCTCCTTTTGGTAAATGCGCATGGCTGTGTGCATTTACGGCCACGCGGGCCATATCTCTGGTGATACCAGCAATAATCGCATCTATTTCGACTATTTGATTTGCTTCGATTCGACAGGGACCGATTTGCTGACCGCGAACGGCTTAGATCTATTGACAATGCTTTGATAGCTTTCTTTATTTCGCTTATTTTCCGTTCGAGGTGACTTGTTGCTTGCGGTTGGTTATTGCGAGAGCCGCTGTTACTGTTTGCAGTAGAATTTAGACTTGAAATTACGTTGGGATAGGAAGTTTCCCAAATTTTGTCGGCTACTTCCAATATTTCAGACTCGCCTCTATCGGATAGTAGTATTAAAGCTACATTTATGACATGGGGTAAGCGTCTCAGCCAGAGTTTCTTAATCAGCTGCTGACCAATTGCATCGGAAGTACCCGCTAATTGTTTAAGAGAGCGTAAGAACTCTGAAGGCTTTCTATCCCATATTTCCTCACTAGATAGGAGCTTCTCGAGTTTTCTTTCTTCGCTCAGGGAATGGCGTGATATCAGGGCAGTTTTAAGTGTTCGTACCGGTCTGTTTCAGGAGGACTTTGAATAATGTCCAAGACCGATTCGAGGGCATCTTGTGGTAGTGATGCCACTACGAAGTTGTAGCGTTTAATATCTGCTTTTATTTTGCTTAACTCGAACTGTGCTTCAGCTTGCAAAAATCAAGTTGTTGGAGAATTTGTTCAGAACTGGGCTAATCTAATTGGAATCGATACTCCAGAAACATTATCAGAGCTCTTATTTTCATTGTTTGTTGCGTCGTGCTTATCGTTAGTCATTTTCGTAAATTAATTGTGATCAGGACCCGAATTGCACAAAAGTACTGTTGCACTAGTAACCGTATGAGCACCTTACTGTTGCTATAGTTAACCAAGAAAAAAAAAAGTATTTTCGCTGTACCACCTGAGTGAGAATTCTCCTACACCTTACACGTCAAAATCACAATCACTGGATTTAAATCTCGATATTTAATCAAATGTGATCAATATAAATCAATATGTATACCTGTATGTATTAAAGACGACGAAATATACTAATATTTATCCAATATAAATCAATATAATTCAAAATAGCAATATTTATTCAATAAATCAATATAAAATAGTATGTATATACATATAGAGCGATTAAAATATATACATATATATAAAGCATTTAATATCTAAAGGAAGAGAGAGAAAAAATTCCAATCTAAATTCCTGCGAAAATTTTGTTCTATTGTGTTCTAATTGTGTTGTATGTACATGAATTCAATTTCTTGATGGCATTTGTGACATCTTTCACAGTACTTCCTGTTTTTCCTTGTGAGTGTATAATATTGTGGTTTGCTGTGGCTGCAAACTCATATAATTGTGAATGTTTTCCTTTATTGTTGTATGGTGTTGACGACAGCTTGCAGCGGTTTCTTGCACTAGTGTAAAATAGCGGCAACGGTAATCCACTTTTACAGCTTATTATTTTTATTTTATGCGTTCAGCAGGTGGTTAATTTCGTATTTTCCGCACAGAAACTCAATGCTATAATGTTTTTGTTACCTGGTCCCCGGCAGCATATATCTAATATTTCCTGATTTACGCCTCCTACTGCAATTTTGACTGCTATCCAGCTCCCGAGGTTGCCGTGTGATTGAGGTTAAAGCTTTCCTCTCGGGGTCACCAATTGTTGGGTTTTGGTTGATTAACAAACACCTAACGTATTAACGAAATATTTATTACGCTACTTCATTAACTAAAATTAATATACTTAAAAACTAAGCTAATTATAATCAAACTTCTTTCTTTTGACGTAGGAGACGTCGAGCTCGGCGGCAATAATATGTCAAAGTAACTCGGCTTTTTTGGTAATAATGGAGAAGTGCTGTGCATACTTGTATACTTGCGCGATAGTGTGTGTGTACTTTGCAACGTGCAGACAAATATGGAACTGCCAGATCGAAAATAAATATTAGTTGTGCCAAGTGCCGCTACATATTTTCTTTTGGCAAGAATTGTCGAGTCATATGCAATGCATGTACATATTTTCTTTTGGTAAGAATCAATTTAAGTATGTACGTATTTTCTTTTGGATAAACGTTGGCCTGATATGTAATGTACGTATGTAAGTACGTAATTTATTTTGGTAAGGGGTGTACGTAACAAACCTCCCTCTTTTTAAAAAAAAAATGTGTTATTCTTAGAAGAGGAATAACGCATTCAAACATTGGATATGGCTTTGATAATAATAACCAAGCTGCACCGCTGAGTGTAAGGTTTTCTGCTGACACGAAACGCTCCTTCTTCTTCCTTTTCTTCTTTTTTATTTTTCAGCCCACTGTGTGGCGTATACAAGTTCGATTCGTTTCGAATGAATCTATTTCTTTAAAAAACAATTTTAAATTCTTTTAATAAATAAAAAAAATTGTTTTTTCTATTTTTCTCAAACTTTTCATTTCTTTCTTCTTTTTTTCATTTTTATACCCTAGATGAAATCTATAGGGTATAAGGGAGTCCTATTGGAAATGCTATGGGGCTCCTCTTGTAACTTTTTATTCTTAGTTCCTTATTGAGTTCTTCTATATTTGTCACTTCAAATTATTTACTTATTTTATTTTAAAAAGACTTTTCTATTTTACTTTTAATATTTTTAATATTTTATTTTATAAGTTTTTTTTACTAATTATTGCGAGACACAAAACAGAATAGACAACGACTTTTTATTTTTTTAAAACAACAAACTTTTTTCTGTCGAGGCCTGCCTAAAAAACCTATCTCTCATAAACGTAACATAGTGTAAGCGCACACAGTACAATTTTTACGAAACTAGATATCGAGCGAAGTAACATTGAGAACCGAAAGCATGATGTATTTAGTAACAACAATTTATTATCAACGTCGCCACAATACTCCCCCACCAGCGAGACCGGAAGAGTCTAGTGAAAACGTGCGGGAACGTTTATGGTTCGTCCAGAGCGGGTCACGCGCTTGGGAAGACTATTATCATTGTCAGAAAAGCTGACCGAGCGGCAAGGACCTGAGATGTTTGGTTGTGCGATGTTGTTCCTTGAGCTTGAACTATCACCTGCTGGATGTGATTCACTTTATGGGCCTAAATCTTCCTCTTCTTTGAAACATGGTTTGAGGCGGTTAATAGAAATGTTGACCTCTCTTCCTTTAATACGCAGATTGAAGAATTTCTCCGTCCTTTTGACAACTTCGTATGGACCTTCGTATGGTGGCTGTAAAGAAGCCCGGAGAGCGTCTGTGCGTACAAAAACGTGTGAGCAAGAGTCTAGAGTTTTAAATTTAAAAACTTTGGCTAGTGAATGGTTTGAGGCCGGAACAGGTTTAATTTGGGACATAGAATTTCGGAGGGTTACTATGAATTCATTTTGCGGCTTGAAGGAACTAGAGTTTTGGAAAAAGTCGTACGGTAAACGAATGTTTTCCCCGTAAACCATCTCTGCAGCTGTAGCGCCGAGTTCCTCCTTAAATACGGAACGTAGACCGAATAGAATAAAGTGTAAAATTTTGGACCAAGACTTCTCTTGGTAACACATGATAGCTGCCTTTAAGGTCCTGTGCCAGCGTTCAATGAAACCATTAGACTGGGGATGGTACGCGGTAGTTCTGTTACGTTTAAATCCAAATAACTTCGAGAGCTCGGAGAAAAGTTGCGATTCAAACTGTGAACCCTGGTCTGTAACGATGATTTTAGGAATGCCGAAACGTGAAAACAAATTTTGAAAAAGTGCCTCGGCGACTGTAGTTGCGGTAATATCCGAGATAGGCCAACGCGTATATCGATTAGTAATCGTGAGGCAGTACTTGAAATTTTGAGAAGGTGGTAAAGGGCCGATGATATCGATATGGATAACCTCGAAACGATTTGAAGACACGGGAAATTTACCAGGAGCATTCTTAACGTGTCTCGATACCTTGCTTCTCTGACAAGGGAGGCAATTTTGGGTCCAGTTGCGGACATCTTTCCTAATTGAAGGCCAAAAGAAACGTGAAATTGCCATCTTTACCGTAGTCCTAACACTAGGGTGAGCGAGTGAGTGGATAGATTCGAAAACTTGTTTTCGAAATGATTCGGGTATAAATGGTCTGGTACCTTTAGCGGAGTCTTCACAATAACTTTGGATATCCGTACCTAAAATAGGGATCTTTTTAAATTTCAGGTGTGAATTCTCCAGAAAATGTTTAAGCTCCTGGTCAGAGGTTTGCTGAGACGCTATCGCTTTGAAGTCGATGGTGCTGTCGACATGAATTTCATCAATTCAAGAGAGCGCGTCAGCTACTACGTTATCTCTACCCGAGATATGTTGAATGTCCGTAGTAAACTGGCTAATGAAATCCAAGTGCCGTAACTGACGAGGAGACGCTTTGTCCAAATTTTGTCTAAAAGCAAAAGTTAACGGCTTATGATCGGTAGATAAACTGAAATTTCTACCTTCCAAAAAAAAACGAAAGTATTTAATTGCTGTATAAGCGGCGATTAGCTCACTATCGTAAGCGCTGTATTTGGTCTGACTTTGCGAGAGTTTGACCGAAAAGAAAGCTAGTGGTTGCCAATCCGAACTTATTTTTTGTTGTACTACGGCTCCCAGTGCTATGTCGGAGGCGTCTACCACGACAGCTAACGGAGCAGAAGTCGAAGGGTGTGCCAGCAGAGTAGCCTGGCTTAGCTGTTGTTTAACACTCTCGAAAGCTTCAATTGAATCTTCAGACCAATCAACTTTACGCGCACCATCTTTTTTAGAACCCGTTAGATACGCATTTAATTTGGATTGATGTTGAGCTGCGTGAGGAAGAAAACGCCGATAGAAATTTACCATCCCGAGGAAACGTCGTAGTTCCTTAACGATTTGAGGACATTTAAACTTGGTAATGGCATCCACTCGCTCAGGCGAGGGTTTGATACCATGTCGGTTAATAATGTGGCCGAGGAAGGGTATTTGCTTTTGTGAAAATTGATAGTTGTCTATGTTAATGAACAAGCCGTGGTCTTTAAATCGACTAAAAATTTGCCTCAAATGCTCAATATGTTCATTTTCGGTCCTTGATGCTACTAAGACATCATCTAGGTAGACGAAACAGAAAGGTAAATTGCGGAGCACAGAGTAAATAAATCTTTGGAATGTCTGCGCTGCGTTGCAAAGGCCGAAAGTCATTCGAACAAATTCAAATAAGCCGAAAGGCGTACAAATTGCAGTTTTAGCAATATCTTCAGGTTCTACAGGAATTTGATGGTATGCTTTAGCGAGATCCAAAGTTGAGAAAATACGACATCCATCCAGTTGAGCCTATAATCCCCACATGGCCTCCACTCACCATTCTTCTTCCTGACCATATGTAACGGTGAAGACCAGCAGCTATCGGAGGGGCGACAAATGCCCTGTTCGAGGAGGAAGTCGAACTCTTTTTTGGCCGCAATTAGTTTCTCGAGAGGTAGACGCCTTGGAAACGACTGGAGGTCCCTTCGTAACGATGTGATGAGTTACCTTATGCTCCACAGGTTTAGTGAAACCGTTGTCAACCGTAATTGATTGAAATTGCTGCAATAAATTTTGTACCTGAGGATTAATTGATGGTTTGACGAGAATCGAAAGGGAAGAATTTTGCGCTTTGACTAGCCGTGCTGGAGTTTTGAGTGATGTTAAGGGGTCAACGAGATACCGCTTACTAACATCCACTAGCAATCCGTAATAACCAAGGAAATCGGCGCCTAAAATGGGTTTTGGAATATCTGCAATAATAAATTGCCATCTAAAATGTTGTCGTAAACCTAAATCCAGAGTTAAAAGTTTTTTTCCATACGTAAAAATTGGGGTAGAATTTGCTGCTGCCAAATAAAAAATCACTTTTGAATTTTTTACTGGCTTTAGAAGCTGGAATAACCGAGACATCAGCTCCTGTATCAACGAGATAGTATTGCTGTGTGGATTTATCGAAAATGTAGGGGCGATTACTAGAAGGGCCCTGCCTTCCACTCGCCAAAGGAGGGGGGCCTATTAGTTTGTTGAAGCAGAATTGCAAGCTGAAAAACAAGGATTTATTTTGGAAAAATTACAAGGATGTATACATTTAGTTGCCTTATTACCAAAACGGTCGTGGTACCAACAAAATTTACCAGAAGTCACACTGCTAGGAGAAGTAGGATGATTCCTGCTTCTATCCCGTGACTTACTCCGGAACCTCTCTCTGGAATGAGGATGTTGAGGAAGTAACTTCGTCTCTATTACGTCCACTAGAGAGTTGATACGATCGACTAAAAGCTGGTAAGCTGGATCTGTAGGAACTGTAAATGGGGTCCTAACTGTACAAATCTCGGAAGTGGTGCTCACTTCGGCAATCTTATCAGCACAGGATGCGAGGACTTCCAGAGTTCCGGGGTTGCAAGATAAAATTGCTTGCGTGTTGCCAGGAAGACGTTGTAGCCATAGAGATTTTAAAATCTCGTCGCTGAGTCGGCCTTGGTTCAAGGAGCGCATCTCTCTAAGAAGTTGTGACGGCTGAAGATCTCCTAACGACATTTCCGTTAGCAGCTGCCTGATCTTCTGACTTTCACTGACCGAAAGACGAGAAATCAACATTTCTCTTATCTTCGTGTACTTATTATCTGCAGGTGGCCCCAAAACGACATCACTCACCAAACGTATCACGTCCGACTCCAACGCACTCAGAACGATGTAATATTTCGTCTTGTCCTGTGTAATTCCCGCGAGCTCAAATTGAGCCTCCAGCTGGACGAACCATAACTCCGGACTGGCTTTCGAAAATGTAGCCGGCTTCACTGAAACTGCCCCAAGCCTTGGTGCCAGAGCATGCCGACGGGGCGTGTCCTCAATCGTGATATTCTCTTCTCCAGAGCTCATTATACACTTATGCTTTCACTTCACATACAAAACTCGATAGCTTTACACACGAAACTTTTGACACGAGACTTAAAACGCGAGTTACGTTTATGTTACAAACGTTAAGATTTCTAACCAAAACGAAACCATGTAAATCTCCCAATTGGAATAATATTTTTTTGATAAGATAAAATATTTGCGCAAGTATATGTATGTTCAGGATTCATACGAATCCTGAATATTAGCGAAATTACATGTTGACACATGTATATACCGACCTAAAGAAACAAATATTTTAGGATCTAAATTGTAACAATTTCGCTGAGACATGAGCCAGATAACTGTCCACGGGCAGTACATTGCATTCACGCATGGTAATTTTTTTTTATCGATCTAAAGCAAATTATCATCAGAAGTTCAAATTATCAACGCTGCAGTGAAGTGAGCCAGCCAGAAACAACTGTACACGGGGTAGTACAATGCATTTGCACTTGGTAAGTTGAAAATAAAAATCTATTTAGAAAAAATTCAGTAGGCAACGAATATTTCTGACTGAATAGAATTTACAAACAAGTTTTTTTTTTCTTTTTTTTTCTTTTTTTTGTTGCATTTTAAACAATAGAAAACGGAGTGCAGCTGCTATACCTTTGGTGCCATGAGCACCCCATGGCTATATAAATCAGAATCTGACTTGACTCGTTCTCTTTTGCAGTTTGGCAGTGCAGTGATCAAGTTGGTATTCTAATTCCTAGTGTTATTTCCAAGTGCTCTAAATTTTATTAACATTTCCCAGTGTGATTTCTAAGTGCTATACATTTTACTAACATAAACCACTTTATTACGGGTCTCGACCGAATAAAGTTTCTTATTGCGGGTATCGACCGAATATGAAATTTACTAACATAAACCACTTTATTACGGGTCTCGACCGAATAAAGATTCTTATTGCGGGTATCGACCGAATAAGAAATTTACTAACATAAACCACTTTATTACGGGTCTAGAACGAATAAAGATTCTTATTGCGGGTATCGACCGAATAAGAAATTTACTAACATAAACCACTTTATTACGGGTCTCGACCGAATAAAGATTCTTATTGCGGGTATCGACCGAATAAGAAATTTACTAACATAAACCACTTTATTACGGGTCTCGACCGAATAAAGATTCTTATTGCGGGTATCGACCGAATAAGAAATTTACTAATTTAAACCACTTTATTACGGGTCTCGACCGAATAAAGATTCTTTCTGTGGGTGTCGACTGCAGTCAGAATTAATAACCTCACTTTATTCTGGATATCCACTAGAATAAAGAATAGTCCAATTCCAAACCTCAATAAATTAGAAAACCAATTTCATCTAGTGCCTAATACTTAGCTGGTGAGTACATTGTCAGAAACAATAAAATTTTCTAAACATAAATTTAATTTAATCTTACTTATTCTTTCACATTTATTCAATATTAAATTTAGCTTTACAGATAAATTTCAATTATAATTGTGGTTTTGATATAATATTATCAGGTATATATATATTATATATTAATTACAAATTATAGCATTTATTGAATTTTAAAATATCTAGTTGGAGTGCGAATTACATTGTAGTAAACTTGGTGAACCGAAGAATTAAGCTACGAAAATACTGACTTTAAACCAGGGTTATAAATTTCATCACATTTCTTCATTATTTGCGTGTTCGCTCTAACTACGGGCAGAACAATGTATATAATAAGAGAAAAACAACTGCTTATGGCTAAGTATTTGTAAAAGAGAACAAAAAAAAATATTTGGAAAGGAATATTTAAAAAAAAAGAAAATAAGAAAAGAATCAACACGACTTATCGTCCTGTTCCCTTGTGCTGGTGTGGTTGCTGTTGTTGCTGTTGTCGTTATTGCTATTTTGTTGTTCTGTTGCTGCCGATATAACTTCTATCAGAGAAGGCACCATACCACTTGAGCTTGATACTTTTTCTATTATGAGTCCCTCGGGAATCTTTTAGAATAGTTTTGAATTAAATTCCTCCTCTTGGTACAGTTAAATTGTAAAACTTGTAGTGTTGAAGTTGATGAGCACTCGGAGTCACTAATAGCTTATCCTGTGATTGATTTCTTCTCAAGCTCAGTTGAAAAGGATTCCGAGAGCTGGAACTTCGCTGGCACTACTCCTGGCTGTAAGTATGATTTCTTGTTTGCTTTTTTGATCAACGCCCTGGTCTCTTACCGCTGTAAGATGGAAACGAGTATCACGTCGGGGTCACCAATAAGGGATTCCTATTGGAAATGCTATGGGGCTGCTCTTGTAACTTTATATTCTTAGCTCCTTATTGAATTCTTCTATATTTGTCACTTCAAATTATTTACTTATTTTGTTTTAAAAAGACTTTTCTATTTTACTTTTAATATTTTTAATATTTTATTTTATAAGTTTTTTTACTAATTATTGCGAGACACAAAACAGAATAGAAAACGACTTTTTATTTTTTTAAAACAACAAACTTTTTTCTGTCGAGGCCTGCCTAAAAAACCTATCTCTCATAACCGTAACATAGTGTAAGCGCACACAGTACAATTTTTACGAAACTAGATATCGAGCGAAATAACATTGAGAACCGAAAGCATGATGTATTTAGTAACAACAATTTATTATCAACGTCGCCACAGGTATACTAAGATTGTCATTCCGTTTGTAACGCACAGAAGTAATGATGGTAGAGCAAAATGGATTGGACACCCCCGCATAAAATTGAAAGTTATTTTGATTTTTGCAGGTCTGTTTGTCCATCCGGTCCGTCCGTACGCACGATAACTCGAGAACGCGTTCACTTAGAAAGCTGAAATTTTGTACACGGACATTAAAAAAAAAGTAAAATTAAGTTCGAAAATGAGATAAATCGGGCAGCTCCTTCGTGGGGTTGCCATACAAAAATTTCGTTTTCATAGAAAGCTGAAATTTGGTACATTGTGTTTTCATAGTAATAGCAAATAAAATTTCAAAAATGGACTAAACCGGGCAACCCCTTCTTGGTGTTTCCATATAAACCTTTTGGTTTTTTACATATACGATCAGTCCTAGACATTTTTATTGTACTAAAAACATCTTCATAATAAGAAATCCTATAAATTTGGTTATAATCATTTTTTCTGTCCGACGAGCCGTTCTAGAAATATATGCGAGAAACCAATGCAAAAAATCAAAATTGCTCAAATGTATGACCATACGATATTTCATACGTGCATTCATCTATGGTATCATAAGAATTGGTCTTAGACCAATTCTGGCTTTTTCACGTTTTCATTTGTTTTTCAAATCACTCAATTTCGCTATTTGGGACCTGTTGATGAGTCAAACCAAGACTTGAAATTGTCACCAAAAATTAATGGGTTATGATGAAATAACAAATTAGAACATTTTTTAGCTTTTCCTATATACCGGAGAATCCCAAAAAATTCTTTCTTGAACAAAATTAAGTGTAACCCGGTAAAAAGTCCAAAAGAGTAATCTTTTTATTTATTATTGCTTTTGTAAGTGTTTCTTCTTTTTTATTTATTTACTAAATTGAATATGTAATCTGGGTCACACTAATTCGGGTAAGCTCATTCTTCACTTGTAATTGCAATTGCGTCATGACTTGCAATTTCGTTTATTCTTGCAATTTTGTCATGACTTGCATTTTGTGTCGAAATGATTGGCTTCCGAAATTATTTGGTTGACCGAAATTATACAGTGATTTACTAGATAAGCTGTTTTTATGTATAAATATCGTGTAACATGATTCAGTGTGTCTTGCATTATTATCGTGTAATTTCTTCGTGTAGTGTTTGTTTTATTTTCTTCTGTAGTCATGTCTAAGATAATCAGTAAAGCTTTTGACAAAATAATGGCTAAGGCCCAGTCTATTACCTGCACTGAAAGGGATGTGGAAAAGTTAACATTATATCCAGTGGACAGGTCGATTGAGCCCTACGTCCCAAAAGCTTTACCGGGAACTTCACAAACAGCACCGGATTATATTCCCGGTCCGAGAAGACTGACGCTTGAGGAATACCGGCTCAGAGTTTGAACGAACTGCGACAACCAGCGAGATAATGGACAAAAACCTAAACAGACTAGAGGAGGCAAGCGTGCTCGGTTAGACCGGGATTTGCGTTATTTCAGGCTGAGGCTAGTCTAGCCATAACATCGGAGGAGCGTATAAAATACGAAGGACCTGTCAAGGATAAATTGAAAGAGATCAATTCCTTAAAGAGGAAGAAAATTATGAAAAAAAAAATAAATAATTAATAAAATAAAAGAAATTATTCCACAAAACATCTTGTTGTTCTTTGCTGTGTGATTTTTTTTTTTTTTTTATTTCAGGGGAATCGTTTAAAGACGAAAGGTGACGGTAACAGTTTGTGTTGGATATTAATAGCATTTTTTAGGGGTAATACTGATGTAATAGTCGTGCCATGACTGGGGAATTATATATGTATATATATGTTTTGTTTCTAGACTTTTATTCATAGAAGGGTTTTAATCTATTATTGGATTATTATTGGATTTCAGAATTCACTGAATTGCGAACTTTAATCACCTGATACGGTCCCAGCCATATTTGAAAGAGTTTGTGTTTTGTTTTTTTTGTTTTTTTTTTTTTTTAAGAAAATTAAAGGGTTACAAAAAAATTCTTACTTGGTTTCTTGTTAAATTTGGCAATAAAAATAAAAGTAATTAACTAATTATTGTCTTTCTTTAATCAAAACAAAAAAAGATTTTATCTCTGATTTGGCATGTTGAGGTGGAACGTATTCTCTTCTCTTTCTTTAACACTTCACAACACTGGTTGTCTATTGCGGTTCACTACAGTGCACATCACAGTTCATATAAAGAAATATTTTAGTTATATATTAAATGGCAAACAACTATGTAAATATGTAGTCTTAGTAGTGGTAACTTGATCTTGGAATTTTTGTACACGTAATTTTCTAGTAGTCCAGTTCGAGTTGTATCGTTGAGATGAAAGAGTCAAAACATTATACCTTATACATAAGTTTTCTGAACTGAAATAAATTAATTGAACTTACCGTTGGTGTTATCAATAAATTTATCCCAACCTATCACTTTATTGTTCAGGTTAACTATTATTCGTGGAATGGTTTTAACCTGTTGTTATGTACTGTTACTCTTCGTCTGCCGCTTTGAATAATAGTATTAACAGGAGTGAAAGCTTTTACCACGAGCAGTTTTTTTAATTTTTAAGAGCTTACAAACTCGTTTGAAGAGATCGCTTAAGAAATTCGAGCCTTGATCAGTTACTACCTTTTTAGGAATGCGGTAACGAGTAATTATCTCGTCGAAAAATATTCCTGCTACCGTTTCTGCTTCGCCATTCGGCATGGCGTAACAGTCTACGAATTTCGTAAGATTGTCTTGAAAAGTCAAAATATATTTGTTTCCTGAATGCGTTTCCTTAAGAGGACCTACGAAGTCCAGATATACTTTTTCGAATGGCATTAGGGCAGTATCCGTTATGACCATTGGCATACGATACTCTGGGCTAGCCTTCATTTTCTGACATTTAGTACATTTGCGGACATATTTTCTAATCTAGCTGAGCATGTTTTTCCATTTATACTTTCTTTTTATTCTTTTATAGGTTTTGACTACATCTTGGTGACCACCGAATGCAGAATCGTGGTAGTCCTTTAAAATTATTTGGATTTCCTCCGGGTCCGTGATAGTTTCCGGCAATTTAACCTGTGAATCTATAAGATTATTTTTTGTAGGTAATTTGTTGTGTTCGGGTGCAACGTTTTCAAATTGGCTGTTCTCAGTTGAGCCAATTTCAACTGAATCTTTTATGAAGTTCTGAGAATTCTTTCGAATTTTATGGGGAGTTTTCTGAACTATGGCTTCCATTTCTGTCTCCCTTGCTTGAGCTCTTGTAACTACATGACAATGTGCTTGTTTAAATTTTGAAGGTGGCGGAGAACTAAACTCATTTTCGTCTTTTCGGAGTCGGCTCTGTGATGTACCTGAGCTTCCACAATGAACGAATTGGGATTTGCCTGGCTTATCTGGGTAGGTATTCGACTAAGCGCGCCTGCATTAGTATTATATTTTCCAGGCTTATATTCAATTGTGTAGTCAAATTCCAAGAGTTTATGATGAAACCTGACTAATCTCGATGTTGGGTCTTTCACATTGAATACGCCTTTAAGGGGTTTGTGATCTGTATAGACAGTAACATTTCTACCCTGTAAATAACACCTGAAGTTCCTGGCAGCCCATACAATAGCGAGTAACTCTTTTTCTATTGTGGAGTATTTTTGTTCCGCCTTATTTAAACCTCTACTTGCATATGCTATTGGCTTGTCTTCGCCTATTTTCCCTTGGGATAAGACAGCTCCCAATGCCTCGTTGCTAGCATCTGTTGTCAAATTGAAGGGTTCAGTAAAATCAGGATATGTGAGAAGGGGAGGACTTACCAGCGACTTTTTTATTTCCTCTAAAGAGTCTTGGCACTTTTGCGTCCAAGTAAATTTAACATCTTTGCGTAAAAGATTTGTTAGGGGTCTGACTATTTTTGAAAAATTTGGAATGAACTTGCGGTAGTAGTTAGCCAACCCAAGGAACGATTGAGTTTGTCTAACAGTTCGGGGTTAAGGAAAATTTTGAGCACAGGTTGTTTTACTGGAATCTGGAAGTGCTCCTTGGTTTGAACATTTGTCTCCGAGGTAAATCACTTCTCTGCGAAGGAATTGACACTTTTCGGGTTGTTATTTAAGATTATGGGCTCTAAATCTGTCGAATACCTTAATCAATTTCTCGTTGCGATCTTGTAAATTTGTTCCATATACTACAATATCATCGAGATAGACAAAGCATTCTAAGCCTTGGAGACCCGTTAGAATGTAATTCATTAAACGCTGCAAGGTCGCAGGCGCGCCTTTCAGCCCAAATGGCATTCTCTTAAATTCATAGTGCCCATATGCGGTACTGAACGCATTTTTGGGTCTATCCTTTAGATCAACAAGTACTTGATGATATCCGCTTGCAAGGTCAAGCGTAGTGAAATATCACGAATGCCCAAGTTGATCCAGTATATCTCCTATCCTGGGTAATGGAAAAGCATCTCCTATAGATTTCTCGTTAATTTTACGGAAATCTACTACTACTCGCCAACGCGTGTTGCCGTCACGTCCAGCTTTCTTGGGGACTACAAGCAACGGAGAGTTCCACGGGCTTTTACTTAGTTGAATTATGCCATTCTCCAACATTTCTTTGATTTGTTGATTTATGACTGCCCGATGCCTTTCTGGGAGTCTATACAGTTTTTGATTTATCGGGGGTTGGTTTTGTACTATGGGTATAGTATGTTTTATTGTATTTGTGCACGTTAGTTTGTCTCCCTTTGGGTAGAAAAGGTCGTTGTATTTATAGCATAGCTCGAGAATTGAATTTTCTTCTTCTTGATTTAGATTTCTATCCAACAGTAATTCTTTACGTAAAGCCACTAGCCTATCTTGACTGTAATTTGAAATGTGGTTTACGTTTATTGAATGTGGATTGGAGTTGAAATTTTTCGTATCTTTTTTGAAGTTATTGGAATTTTTTCTATGTGCATGAGGGGAAGGTGGATCACCTTCTTTCTGAGAGCTTTGGGAATTAACTTCGTCCAAAGGTAAATAGAGAGATTTTATGTTGTATATGCTTTTGTCTTGTGCACGTGAGAAAGGAGGATCACCTTCTTTCTGAGAACTTTGGGAATTTATTTCGTCCAAAGGTAACTGGAGAGACCTAATGTTATAAAAATTAACTGGAACTAGAGTAAGTTTTAATTTTCTTAGGAATACAGGTTTTGTGTTTGCGTTAAGAACAGATAACGTTATGAAATTTCTATGAGGACTAACTAGGCAATTTGCGACAAATACTCCTTTTTGAATCTCCTGAGACAAACAGAGCATTTCCTGGTCCAATTCTACTGGTATGCTCAGTATGATTTGAGATCGAGGAGGTATTCTATGAGATCGCTGGAGTTCTACTTCATATTGCCTACCTTCATCTTCATTCCAAGTGTTTGAAATTTCTTCCATTGGAAATAAGGAAGTTTTGTTTTTGGGTGCCCGTGAAACGGTAGTAGATTCAGAATCCTCCACTATTTGATCCTTTGGTATATCCTCTCCATCTTCTATGGATGTTTCGAGAGGTACCGTGAATTCGATAGGGTTGATTTCCGTGCGAGGAAACCGGAGTAATCTGTTAGGCCGGGGATTTTTCGGTCGACAGTGTGCCGTTTCCCGAATGTGTTGCCTCCCATCGTTGTTTCTGCTGGCAAGTGGACACCGTATGGCTTCTTCGGCCACAAAAATCGCACATATTATGTATGTGATTTATTCGTTGTTCCCGATTTGTAGAGCTCCACCGAGCATTGTTGCTAGTGTTTCCATGTTCGCGTGGCGCCTTAGAATTTTGCTTGCAATGTTGGGCATCATAGCCCTTTATTCTGCAGTTCACACAGAAAGGAGTGTTTTCGGTTTTAAGCATTCTTCATACGTGTGTCCCTTGTAGTTGCAGTAGCTCCAGGTGATTTTATTCACAAGTACTTTTTGTTTGTCGTATTTTCTTTCCTCCCGCTGGTAAGAGGAGTTCTGGTATGGAGGTGGACTTCCGGATTGCTTTCGGGTGGAACTAGTTCGATTGGAGTGCCAATTGGTTCGGTTTCCATCCGTATTAAAATAAACTGATGGCACCTTTGGAGGCTCCGGTATGGGAGGTATATTGAACTCCGTTTTCATATTGGGTTTGCTCATCTCATTGGTGTATGGGTATGGAACAATACTCTCGTGAATAGGGAGATTTTAAGCATTAGCATAATTTGTGGGATTATGCCTTAAAAAACTGTCCATTGAAAAATAGTTTGTGGGATTTGTAATATAATTAGTGGTTTGCGGAATATGAAAGAGTGCTTGTTGCAATCTTTCCATATCAAGTGCCCTTTGAATGAGTTTGTCTACTGAACCTTCATTCAAGGTAAGTAGATATGCACTTAGATGCGAATTAGTTGCACCACTCTTCACTGAAGCCATAGCAAAATCCTCCGTTTGTCGTTTCACAACGTTGAAATTTTCAGCACCGTATTTGTTCGGTGCTGCTTCGTTACATTGTAACAATAGGCCTTTTGGCCTAGCGGTGAATGAGTTAAAAGACTCGTGCGGGTATTGTCGACAAGCAATTAATATGTTTATCAGCTCATGGTATGTCGCACGAGGTAACTAATTACGATAAAGCATTTTTTCAACCTCTTCAAATGTTGTGAGTGAGCTTGAGGCGATTAGCTGGTATGCATTTCCTCTCAACCTAGTGAGGAAAATTTGCATAAAAGCTACTTTTCTTCCGCTTCTGCTGTACTTCCTTACAACAGCCTATAAAAGCTTGTAACTCTGTAAGGATGTGGGGGCTAAATTCCCCAGAGAATAAGGGCACCATTTGTTCTGTTAGTTTAACCACCTTTTCGTAATTTACTGGCATTTTATTTATTTTGTTGGGCTGCTCTGTCTGGATAATATCTGGCGTGCCTGGTTCTGAATCAGGCATGATTTAGTCTGTTAATAAACCGTTGAAACTATTGCTTCTTACGAGGAAGTTAATCAAATTATGCCTTCTGAAATGTCTACCTCAACGATGCTCGCGATACCAGTTTATGGATGGTCTGCTTTGGGGGGAATTTTGCTCTATTATTGGATTATCTGAAGGGCTTTCTGGAGGGCTAGTGTTATCAAACGACAATGAACTTATTGCTGTCTCAAAATTGGAGAATGAAGAGCTTCGGTCAGGTTTAGGCATGAAAGCCAAAGCTTTGAGTTGCCACGAATAAGTGTGAAAGCGGGAAGTAGGGAAGAAAGGGAATAAAGTTTAGCGATTTTTGTTTTAAAAACATAGAAATTTGCATTAATGTGTGAGATCTGCCCTGTTTTATCACTTATAGTTAATAAAAGCTACTTAGCTTGTAATGAAAAGAAGGCGAGAAGAATCAACGAATTTCCATTTAAAATGCCTTAGATATAGTATAATATATCTGTAACACTGTCTAAAGTAAATTGCGCTAATAATTTTTGCTTCTTTTTAACTATTTTTTATAGAGACTTACTTAAAAAAATTTATTTTTTTTCTCTATTGTAGAGTCAGCTTGGATTAGCCGAATATATATATATTTTTTCGATTATTTTATCCAGGGAAGTCGTACTGCAATTTGAGGCTTCTTCCGTGTGTTGGTTGGGTTAGAAGCATCCTATCGTGGTATTTCTGAGGTCAGGTTCAACAGTTAGATCTTTGTATGCACTCGTAGGTTCGAGGATCAAAGCTTTTCAAGTATTTGTAGGAAAACTTGTTTTGAGTTTATGAAGTACTTGCTATCAAACTATAGCCAAGTACTCTCATACAAGTACCTTATCTGTTGTTCTGACTGCTGCGATACGTCACTAGTTCTTCTTCGTAACGGCACGATGGTTGTAGGTTCGATGATTGATCGGAGTAGCTAATGTAGCTTTGCTCCTTGGTGTGGTGTAGTGGAGTAGCTAATGTAGCTTTGCTCCTATGTTTAGTGTAGTGGACTAGCTAATCCAGCTTTGCTCCTAGTGTGGTGTACTGGAGTAGCTAATGTAGCTTTGCTCCTGTGGTGTAGTGGAGTAGCTGAACAGCTTTGCTCCTAGTAAAAAAAACTTGATGTGTCTCTTGTGAGTTACGATTGCAACTAAACTTTTTAATTAACTGCTACGGAAGTAAAGCTAAAACTCTTAATTTATTTCCTCACAGCGCTCGTAATATACGATACATATATAAATCATGTTGTGACTCAGGTACCTATCACCCCGAATTACAACCATATAGTCAATACATCAATGTATTGTCCTATACAATATATTGATGTATTGAAAACTCGACCCTGAAAACGAAAAATCATATCAATTTAAATTTTCATTTAAATTCAAAAATTTCAAATGCATTTGCATGTCGTAACAAAATGTAATTTAGCATAAATTGCATTTCGTTATCAGTAATGCAGTCACACGGTATACCTACCTACATGCCGTGTAATCAGATATCATTTTTCGTCGTGCAAATTGAGTGCACATAAAATAATTTGCTTATCGTCGTGAGAAAGCAAGAAGTTACAAAAAAGAGCAAAAAGCTCTTCCAAGCTTTTCATGGGTACCTGGGGTGCAATTCTCCCGATCCTCGAGGAGTTGGTTTTTGAAATCCGTCGGGAAAAGTAAGAGTAGATATAGCATGAAAAGATCATAAGAGTTAAAATCGTGTGCAAGAAAGTTAACAAAAATAATTAAAATCCAAAGAAAATTAATTAATTATCAATAACAAAAAATTCCAAAAAAAAAAAAAAACGGGTGGTAAAATTGTAAATTTGTGAAGATTGAGAATATTGTGAAAATTGTATAATCGTGAGTATTGTGAAAATTGTGAAGAATGTGAAAAATTGTAAAGGTTCAACTTCTATATAAAAAGGAAAGAATTAAAGAATTTCACTTCGACAATAAAACTTTTTTTTAGCCCCTCTGACTGACCGCTTCTCCCTTTTGACCGGGCAGCACGAGCAGCAATATATAACAACTGGTGGCAGCGGTATTTTCCCCCAAATTCAGTGCCTTTTAATAAATTGAAGTGTGAAAATATTTGTAATATCAAAATATAACATTATAAAATAAAAATCATAAAAATGAAGTTAATAAATTAAAAAATAAAAAAAAAAATTAATTATCCAAAATAATAATTAAAATATAAATATAACACAAACAAAAGAAAAAATTGTGTACAAATAAAAAGAAAAGAAAAATAAGCCCGGGTACCCAGGAGGTACTGAGAGGAAAATATAAAAGTTCAAGCGCCATAGCGCTCAGCGTGGGACCCTTGCGAGGCTTCATTCCTGCCTCAAACAAGACGTACCAAAGAAGGAAGACTGCAAGAAATCGTCACCCCGGACGCGTGACGTACCATCACCATCCTTAAACCATCTGCCAACTTATTCAGCGCCTTCAACAGTGAAAAATACAGGAAGCATTCGATAACAATATCTACATCATCCAGCAAAAAAAAACCAAGCACAACGATCATATACAAGGAATAAATATAAGGTAGAGAAAATTTTCCAATTTTTGTTTTTCTTGTAAAACAATTAAAAATTTGTTTCCTTATATATGTAGGAATCCTAAAAGAAACACTTTTTCTATTTCACATTGGTTTATTTTGCTTCGATAAAGTAACTAGTGGATGCTTTTAATTTAAGCGATATAAAATATTGGTTATGAGATTTGATTGTAAGTCAGATTATATGATATTCGTGGATGACACCGATGATCGCCGCTTCTCTTCTTACTCTGTTCTTCAACTTCTCGCCTTCAACTCCTCCTGTCACTTTCTATATCCGCCGTCATCAGTGGTTAGGTTTACAGTGTTGGGTTGTCTTTTTATTATCGAACAAGCTAGTGGGTTGGTTCCGATCCCACAACTCGGCCGTCCTGAAGCATGTTCGTCCCAAATATGCCGAACAGTTCCAAGTAAAGCTCCTGGGCGTCAATGCTGAGTAGATAAACAGTCGTCATCTTTGGTGTCGTCTGAGGTTTTCATCGTAGGTAGGGATCTATGGATCCCGTTGGTTAAGTTTGATGTAGCTATCATCAAGATATCTGCATCCATCGTCATTGGTAACCAGCGTCATCATCTTATCTGGTCATAGGGAATGGTGTCATCTTCGATATATAATAGGTAGTGTCTACATTAGTCATCTTAGTATTAGACATCATCTTCTAGCTGCGATGACGATCGAGCACATGTTAAGCGTCTGAACGTTTCCTCTCTAGTTGCATCTTAAGATTATTCACAGTACTTCCGATGGCATCTTACATGTTTTTTTGGTTCTGGCTAGCGTCTTCAGGCATCTATGTAACGGTAGTGTCTATAAATATCTTCTTCGTCTTTGTCTACATAGCTTCTTTGGTTCTGAAATGACTTAAATGGTTAGCGTTCATGTTTTTGTCAGTCTTATGTTTTGTCATAGCAGTTGTCTTTCGTTATGGCTGGTGTCTGTAAAGTAATACTCTAGGAACTGCGTACGTCTGTCTTTGTTCGTTTAGAATTTTATTTGTAATTTTTCTTTATGTTCTTTGCGATAACTCGGGATTCTCATTGGTTTCGTCTTCATCTTCGCTGGAACTGCATAGGTCGGTAGATAGCGGCCATGCTTTCATGTTATCACAGCTGCTTACGGTTGTTTTTGGTCCATCATGTTGTCCGATTTTTTCAACTTCGTATCGGTCGTTTCCTAGAATTCTGGTGACTTTATAGGGCCCTAGAAATTTTGAATGAATTTTCGCAGCGGCTCCGAATTGCGTCTTCCGTACTGCCACTAAGTCTCCACATTGGTATGTAGCTGGCTCCTTCCTATTCTTGTTAAATGTTGCTTTATTTTGCTGCTGTACATTTAAAAGCTGCTTTTTTACTTCTTCTCGCATTTCATTCCTCTCCTCCTCGAATAATTGGACCAATTCCTCGTTGATGGATTCAGAGATGTGTAGATCTTCCTCCTTCTTCAACCTGACTCCAAACATAACTTCAAAAGGGGTTCTCCCAATGCTTCTTTGGAAGCTAGAGTTGATATAACGCTGAACATTATTGGTGAACTTATACCAATTTTCAAGGTTCCCTATTGCTAGTTTTGTAAGAACGGAGATTATGATCCTATTCATTCTTTCTACCTGTCCATTTCCTCTAGGTACACCCGTTGTAACTAATGTGTTGTGTATTCTTTCCTTTGTGCAATATTCTTCGAAAAGGTTTGAGGTGAACGCTGTTCCGCGGTCGAAAACTATGTGCTTCGGACTTCCAAAGAGGGCTTTCTGAAATTCCAACTTAGCAATCACTTCGTCCGTGGTGAGTGTCTTAACAGGGTATATCCAAGTGAATTTACTGAAGCTATCTATAACCGTAAAGATGTACTTGTAACCTTTTTTAGTAGTCGTTAAAGGACCTAGATGATCCACATGAAAACAGGTGAGCGGGTACTCGTTCTTCGGCAATGGATGTAACCATCCTTCCTGCTTTCCAGCTTTCTTGTCCGTTAAAATGCACCGCACACAATTTTTTCTGCAGTTTTCTATTTTTTTCTTTAATTTTGGAATGAAGTATTCTCTTGTTATTAGGTCTTCCATCTTGCGTACTCCGATGTGTCCTTGTTCGTGAACCGATTTTATGATCTCATTTTCCATGGCATGAGAGTTTATTGCCTTCTTTTTCTTTATACAGAATTCCATTCTGCATCAAGAAATTGTCGTATGGTTGTGTTTCTAAGATTTTGCAAATTAGTTTAAGGTTTTCATCTTGCGACTGGGCAGCTTTCATCCGGTGGACTAAATCATTACTGATAATCATTGCAGTTGAGGATCGGCTTAAGGCATCTACATGTCTCATCCTATTGTTACGCCGATGCTCGAGGGTATAATCGAAGTCCTGCAGGTAGAGAGCCCATCTTGCTATTCTCGGTGGAATTTCCTTTTTCTCCATGGTCATCTTAAAAGCAACGCAATCGGTGACGATCTTGAATTATATATCCAGTAGGTATACTCGCATTTTTTTTAATGCTAATATAATGGCAAGCACTTCTAGCTCGTAGCTAGAATAATTCTCCTGAGTTGGCGTTGTCCTCTTACTGTAGTAAATTACTGGATGAAAACAGTTATCGTCTTGGCTTCTTTGAAGCAGTATTGCTCCAAAACCTATCTTGGACGCGTCAGTATGTAACTCCGTTTCCGATTCAGGATTGTAAATTAACAATGTCGGCTGCTGGGTTAGTGGGGCTTTGATGCACAAAACAGCTTCTCTCTCAACAAGACCAAATTTAAACTCAATATTTTTCTCAGCAAGTCAGTGAGTGGTCGTGCGAGTTGTGAATATTGCGGTATAAACTTCCTAAAGTATCCTGAAAGGGCTAGAAAACTTTGGAGCCTCTCCATATCCATTGGTTCCGGAAAGCGTTCAACTTTGTAACTGCTGGCTTAATCTGTCCGGCTGAAATCTGGTATCCCAAGTATTCTATTGTGTTACACATAAATTGACACTTTTTCCATTTAATTTTCAATCCATGGGATGCTGCGCAATGTAGTGTTTCTTTCAAGCGGATTATTCCCTCCTCTTCGTTCTTGGCGATTACAATTACATCGTCAATGTATACTAACACATATTTCTTTTGAATTAGGTGCCGGAAAACTGTGTTCACATACTTCTGGAATACGGTCGGTGAAGTACAAAGCCCAAATGGCATGCGAAGAAACTCATACTGGCCATTATGTGTCACAAAACTGGTGTACTTTCTGCTTTCTTCTGACACTGGAACGTGGAAAAACCTTTTTTCCAAGTCAATTGTCGAAAATATTCTAGCGTCATGTAATGCATCCAAATGATCTTCGATGAGAGGTAGTGGAAATCGATCACGTATTATCTTTTTATTTAAGGCTCAATAATCAACACATAAACGCTTCGTTCCATCTTTTTTATCGACGAGTACAACTGGACTTGCAAAGTCTGAGTAGCTAGGTTGAATAATTCCTGCATGTAACCATTGACTGATTTGTGTATCCACTTCTTTCTTTTCCAATGGAGCAAGTCTTCGTGGTTTAAGGCTAACTGGGACCTCATTCTTTAATATTATTTTCAATTCGACTTCTGTCGTCTCTCCTTTCCGCGGCTCGTATTTATCAATAAGCTCTGAAATCATTGGCTTATATTTATCGATGCCAACGTGTGGTGCACTAATTTCGGTCGCACAACATACCACATCATAAGTATCTTTCTTCTTCACTCTGATATTTCCTTGACCAATTGAGATCTCCGTGCCCTCAAGAATATCACGTCCGATAAGCATTAGTGGTTGTAGATACTGACTTGCTATGACGTGGATCGTAGCTTCGAAAACTTGTTCGTCAATTTCCCGCTAGAAGTAAATGCGCCTAATGTCTCAACCGATGACGGTGACAAACCCCTTATAGTATGTCCTAATATCGTCATCTTTGGAGAACCTAATCTGATGTATTCATCTGCACGTAAAAGAGTGATATCACTACCGGTATCGATAAGTGCTTGAATAGTTTGACCAAGTATGACTACGTCTTTATATGCCGAATTTGACTTAACTTCAGATAGGGATAAATGACTACTGCAATTGGTTTGATTCGTCCTTGATGGACAGCTAGGTGCTTTGTGTCCATATTCCCCGCACTTAAAACACTTTGGGCCCATTGCCCGTTTTTTACACTCGTTCGCGTCATGTCCTATCATACCACAATTGTAGCATCTACCGGTTTTCTTCTTAGACCGTGAAGGTTTATTTTCTGTTGACCTTTCGGGCTGGCATCGTTCTTTAAAGCTTTTATAGACGTCTAATTTAACTTTAAATTCTTTGAAATTTCGCGCCCCATATAATATAACTTTATTTTAGTTTGTGTCATAAATTCCATCTATCGTATATTGAATCACCGCTGATTCATCTATACGAGCTTTAGCACCCAGTTCCCTCATATGTAAAAAGAATTCGTAAAGAGCTTCGCCCTTTTTCTGTTTACGTATTGCAAGCTCTCTATGTACATCGGCACTATTTACAATTTCCGCGAATTCTTCTATAAAAAAATCTTTGAGATCTTGCCAAGTATTTAAATTTAACTGAGACCTTAAGGCTAGCTTTGCAGATCCGGTTAATAGCCGTTTAGCGTACAAAAGTTTTTCAATCGGAGACCAATTTAAAAGCACCGATACGTTTTCTAAATCACTAATCCCATTTCTGATATCGTAATCGTCATTGCCGGAAAATTCGGGTAACGCATTGGACACGTCTTTAAACGACACAAATGAATTAAATGAGTTCGAATCAGATCGATTTATTTCGCGATTATTATTACTTGGTTGGCTATGTACAATAGCTTCCTCAACCCTTTGGGTTGGCCAGCTTTCTCTTCTTGTTGAGGATGATTCCCTGGCTAAAAGTATTTCATGCGTTTGTTTAGTCAAATTTAGCAGCTCTGAAAATTGTTCAGCTTACGCGGTATTATTAACATTGTGACGTCTTTTATGAGGCATACTTATTGATTCAGTTCGGTAAATTCATACAAAGATATTATGTAATTACTAGAAAATGTTTTAAAATATTGTTACGTGCAATAGAAAGAGACAACTGGTGACATCTACTGGCAATAAACAACTTCAGGTTCGGAGAGTAAATGACTTCAGGTTCGGAGAATCGGTTATGAAATCTACAGGAAAGTTCAGGAATAGAACAAATAGAATAGTCAAGAAGCTTTTGGAATAGAACAGTCCAGAATAATCCGGAGAGTTTCTAGGGTATAAATATAACAGTTGTCATCGCCAGAAGAAGAGTCTTGTCTTAGACGTTGCAGTGTTAAGAAGCGAAAGCAATAAAGAAGCGATAGTGCGTAATTAGATTGCGATAATTGAAAGTACAGTGTTAGCGATAATTAGAGTTGAGTTGATTAAATTAATGTTTGTGAACTTTATATGATTTAAGTGTAATAAAGAACTTATATATTAATTATTTAATATTGTGTTTTAAATAACGAACCAAAGGCCACGCTCGCAACAACTGGTGTCAGAAGTGAAATATATTTGAGAAATAAAGTGGTGGCAATTGACTGAAAAATTAAAAGTGTGATTAATTTTGTGGAATTGTGTTAAATTTTAAAAATTCTGGCAAATAATTTATATTCAACTGTGAGTGAATTACTAAAATAATGGGGCGCAAAGTGGACGAGCTTCGAACGCAGGATTTGAAAGTGGAGTTAGGGAACCGGTCATTACAAACGACAGGCATAAAGAAAGTTCTAGTCGAGCGACTTAGACAATCTTTGATAGAGGAAGGAAAGAATCCTGAAACATTTGTTTTCGAAGAGAACTTGGAAGAAATCGAAGTTGAAGAAGCGCCTGCGATGAAAATGGAACAGCTTTTGAGTACTTTAATGAGTAAAATGGAAGCCCGTTTTGATGAGCAAAAGAATTCTCTCGAGGAACAAAAGAATTCTCTCGAGGAACAAAAGAATTCTCTCGAGGAACAAAAGAATTCTCTAGAATCACGTTTAGATGAACAGAAGAAATCTATGGACGAACAAAAGAATTCTCTCGACGAACAAAAGAATTCTCTCGAGGAACAAAAGAAATTTATGGAAACCCGTCTGGACGAGCAAAAGAATGCTTTTGAGGAACAAAAGAATTCTTTGCAGAATTGTCTAGAAACTTGTTTGGAGGAACAGAAGAAATTTCTGAAAGTTTCATTAGACGAACAAAATATGAAAATTGAAGGAATACAGCAGGAAGTGTTGGAAGTTCGACAACAAGTGTCGGGAGTACAACAAAATGTCACGGAACAGCTTGATAACTTTAAAGCAGATCTGGAAAGAATAAAGCATCGTCAGCCTCTAAGCGGAGCAACTGAAATATCCGGTGCAGGTAGAATGAAACCTCCCATATTTGATGGACAAAATTCGTGGCATATATTCAAGAGACAATTCGAGGCAGCTTCAGAGGTAAATGGATGGAATGATGAAGACAAAGCTATAGCTCTGGTGTTAGCACTTCGAGGTCCTGCGTCAGAACTCTTACAAACTGTACCGATTGAAAATCAACGTAATTACTCTTCATTAGTACAGGCGATAGAATTACGTTACGGAGATGAGCACATGCAGCAAGTATATCGCCTACAGTTGCGCAACAGGATTCAAAAACATGGCGAATCACTACAACAACTGCAGGCAGATGTAGAAAGATTAGCGCATCTGTCATACTCCAGCGTGAATGCGGATTTTCTCAATGAAGTGGCGACGGAGGCATTTGTGAACGCTATTACAGATCAAAATTTACAACAATCATTGAGGCTAGCAGGAAAGAAATCAACAGCAGAAGCACTAGCCTATGCCTTAGCATACGAATCCGCCAGACAAGCTTCACGGAGTGCAGTACGAGTGAGAGAAATTTCAGTGGAAGAATGTATTTGTAATAGAGTCCAATCATCACAGAGCCCGCCTTCACGTGGTGTCCCTCGATGCTGGAATTGTAATAGACCAGGGCACCTTCAAAGAGACTGCAGAAAACGTCGACGAGTGGAATCACCAGAAGAAGAGGGGAAAGAAGAATGCCAAAGATGTCGAGCCAGGGAACAAGCAATTCGTGGAGAGACTAGATATCAAACAGCGACTAGTCGCATCGTCTCTCCTCTTGAGCAGTCGGAAAACTAGTAAAAACCAACTTCGTGGGGCAGAAGTTGGTTGGTGGAATCGACAGCCCCGAAGTCATCATCCAAGTAAGTCAGTTACAGAGAAATAATAGCAGTCTTGTTATATATGGAAGTGTAGGAAAAAATGACTGCGCAGTTACTATCGATACTGGAGCTTCAAGATCAATTATTAGAGCAGATCTTGTTAAGAACAAATGGCTTCACAACACCACCAAATATCTACTAAGAACAGCAACTGGAGCGGCAGCACAGGTGTTTGGAGAAATAACTTTAGATGTTCAACTAGGCGAACTACTATTTCCTCACACTTTCCTGGTTTCAGACATAATGGATGACTGCATTCTTGGAATAGATTTCATGACCACATACAAAATAAATCTGGATGTCGGAGAGCGGATTCTCAAATATGGCAACATAGAAATTCCTATGACACTAGGAGAAGAAGCAGATCATCCTGCGAAAGTAAGGACGATGGTTTGCGAAAATATTACTCTTTCGCCATGCTCCGAGACACTAATATGGACAAAGCTTACTGATGACATCGGGACCTGCCGATTCTATCTGGTGGAGCATAACCCCACAAAAGTTACATCGAACATCATCGTTGGCAAGACTTTAGTGAAGGCAGAAGGTGCAACATTAATTCCAGTCAGAGTGCTTAACACATCCGAAAACGAGGTACAACTAAAAGAAGGTGCTATAATTGGAAATTGTGAACCCGTTTACCAAATCGTCAATTTAGATAATGGTAGTAATGTCAAGGAGACAAAAACTATACCAGCTACTACCCAACAGGTTCAGAAACTTCTTTCGTCCAGTGCCTTAAGTGAACAACAACACAACGATGCCAAAGAGGTGATCGATGAATTTTCGGAATTATTTGCAATGAATGATGATGATTATGGTAAAACAAATCTTGTCCAGCATCGAATCGATACAGGAGATTCCAGGCCAATTCGACAGACACCACGAAGATTGCCATTAGCCAAACAACCAGAAGTTGCAGACATGATGAACTCCATGAAGAAACAAGGCATCATAGAGGAATCTAACAGCCCTTGGACATCGCCGGTTGTTCTGGTTAGGAAAAAGGATGGCAGCACCCGATTCTGTGTAGACTACCGCCAACTAAATAACGTGACGAGAAAAGATAGCTATCCATTACCACGGATTGATGACACATTGGATACCCTTTCCGGAGCGCAATGGTTTTCCACGCTGGATTTGAAGAGTGGTTACTGGCAAGTGGAAATACATCCCGAGGACCGAGAGAAAACAGCTTTCTCAGTTGGCAGTGGCTTATGGCAATTCAAAGTAATGCCATTTGGGTTATGTAATGCTCCAGCCACATTCGAACGACTAATGGAATGTGTTCTACGTGGTTTAACCTGGAAAACATGTCTTGTATATTTGGATGACATAATAGTAATCGGAAGGACATTCATGGAACATAAAAACAACTTACGGGACGTACTTCAAAGACTCAAAGATGCAAAATTAAAGCTCAGTGCGAGTAAATGTGCTCTATTTAAAAAAGAAGTTAAATATTTAGGGCACATAGTTTCATCACAAGGAGTGAGAACCGATCCAGAGAAGATAGAAGCCGTCAAAAATTGGCCAGTTCCAAAGGATAAACATCAATTACGGAGTTTTCTTGGTTTAGCTACCTACTACAGGCGATTCGTGAAAGGTTTTGCAGATATAGCAAGAAGCCTACATCAACTTACCGAAAAGGGAAAGCCGTTCATATGGTCGGATAAATGCAACGAAAGTTTCGAAAATTTGAAGCAACAGCTCTGTGAGGCTCCAGTACTTCACTATCCAAAGCTGGGAAAAACATTTACATTAGACACGGATGCCAGCAATGAAGGTATTGGTGCAGTGCTTTCTCAGGAGGAGAATGGTCAAGAAGTTCCAGTAGCTTACTATAGCAAAGCACTTTCAAAGTCAGAGAAAAATTATTGTGCTACAAGAAAGGAGCTACTTGCCATTGTAAGTTCAACAAAGCATTTTCATAAATATCTCTACGGACAGAAATTCATCCTTCGCACCGACCATTCAGCGCTTAAATGGCTTCTGCAGTTTAAGAATCCTGAGGGACAAGTGGCGAGATGGATAGAGCGACTCCAGGCTTATGATTTTGAAATACAACACCGAAGAGGTCGTATCCATGGAAATGCAGACGCCCTTTCACGACGTCCAAGCAAACTTGAATGCAGACATTGCGCCCGGATGGAAGAAAAAGAAACAACAGCAACTATACAGTTGGTAACCGTGGAGCCATCTACAGGTTGGGACAACGAGGACCTACGAACAGCACAACGAGAAGATCCGGACATTTCACCTATTCTTGCTTGGAAAGAAGACATGGAAAGACCAGACTGGAAGGATATTTCGGAACGGAGTGAGAAGCTGAAAAGTTACTGGGCTCAATGGAACTCTCTTCATGTTGAATGTGGTATATTAAAACGCAAGTGGGAAGCACCTAATGGCGAATCTTTCCGAATGCAGATAGTCGTGCCGGCATCAAACGTCAAAGATGTTCTAGAAGAAATGCACGGTGGAACCTCTGGAGGACATTTGGGAGTGAACAAAACCATTTCCAAAATACGAGAAAAGTTTTATTGGTTACATATGTGAGAAGATGTGGAGGAGTGGTGCCGCAGATGCACTGTGTGTGCTGCTTGCAAAGGGCCGCAACACAGAAGCAGAGGAGAAATGCATAAGTATAATGTCGGAGCCCCCTTTGAAAGGATAGCTATAGACATCGCTGGACCTTTTCCAGAAACGGATGGCGGTAACCGTTATATATTAGTTGCCATTGACTATTTCAGTAAATGGCCTGAAGCTTATGCAATCCCTAATCAAGAGGCAACCACAGTTGCGGAACAAATAATAACGAATTGGGTCAGTAGGTTTGGTGTGCCTCACGAACTTCATTCGGACCAAGGACGGAACTTCGAATCGCGAACTTTCCAGGAGATGTGTAAAATGTTGGGAATAAGAAAAACAAGAACAACTCCTCTACACCCACAATCTGATGGCATGGTAGAGCGCTTCAACAAAACATTGATCGGGCATCTAAAGAAAGTAGTTGACTATCATCAACGCGATTGGGATCGACATATTCCTATATTCCTAATGGCTTATAGATCAGCCGTTCATAGTACTACCGGACAAACCCCAGCTAAAGTCATATTCGGAAGAGAGATGCGATTACCTAGCGACCTCAAATTCGGTACCCCCCGAGGTGAGCAAAAGTTACCAGAAGACTACGTATCGGAGCTCAAACAACAATTAGCTGATGTACACGAGGCGACGAGGACGAAATTAGCAACAAATACTGATCGGATGAAGACCCGCTATGACTTACGTGCTAATTCCGCAGGATTTAACGAAGGTGATCTTGTTTGGCTGTACAACCCGAAACGACGTAAGGGACGTTCTCCAAAATTGCAACAACACTGGGAAGGACCATATTCAGTAGTAACTAGAATTAATGACGTGGTATACAGGATTCAGCGTGGCACAAGAGGAAAGCACAAAATTGTACATTTGGACCGCTTGTGTCAATACTACGAGCATCAAGACCGTGGACCACCTGTTGTTCGGGACGAACAAGTTTAAGAAGGGGGCAGTGTTACGTGCAATAGAAAGAGACAACTGGTGACATCTACTGGCAATAAACAACTTCAGGTTCGGAGAGTAAATGACTTCAGGTTCGGAGAATCGGTTATGAAATCTACAGGAAAGTTCAGGAATAGAACAAATAGAATAGTCAAGAAGCTTTTGGAATAGAACAGTCCAGAATAATCCGGAGAGTTTCTAGGGTATAAATATAACAGTTGTCATCGCCAGAAGAAGAGTCTTGTCTTAGACGTTGCAGTGTTAAGAAGCGAAAGCAATAAAGAAGCGATAGTGTGTAATTAGATTGCGATAATTGAAAGTACAGTGTTAGCGATAATTAGAGTTGAGTTGATTAAATTAATGTTTGTGAACTTTATATGATTTAAGTGTAATAAAGAACTTATATATTAATTATTTAATATTGTGTTTTAAATAACGAACCAAAGGCCACGCTCGCAACAATATCAACACTAGTATTTTTAATATAATTTAGTTCATGGAGTTCAAAAATAGCTTACAACTTAATACGGCATAGGAATTAATGTGAGCCTATGTTTATGCAATAGATTTCGTTCAAAGTTTGGGTGTCTACTACGAAACACGCCACTTGCCAATAGAGGTCGTGCCAAACACTTAAAAGTCAATACTTTTAATAAGTATTCCCAACAACACTGTGTCACTTTTATTGATAAATTGAGAAATTATATTGTTTCCTTGCCGCACTCGAATAATCATGTAAATGAAAAGAATTTACCTTGGAATAAAATGTTTTTCTGTCACAATTTCTCATGCGTGATCAGGAATACGCGACGTCTTGATTGATGTAGGTATGTACTCTGTCGACTTTTCTGAACTGGTTTGCTGCGGCATCCGCACCAATGAATAGTTTCGGTAAAAAGCGACGATTATCCTTTCTGCTTCTATATGATTTCGCTTTAAATTGCTGCAATACACCGATAATAAGTACGCTGCGCCTTTAATTATCCTGAATCGGTGTACGCTAATAACCACACTTTTCGCTTCTTCCACTTGTAGTTTTGCGTCTTTTCTTTGCCAAAAGCTTCCGATGTGGTGCCACCCACCTTCAAAAACTACTTTTTAGGATGCGCTTGCTCTAGTGCCTCGATGTCTGGAATCCCGGTTGAGCCCCCGTATTTTGTAGGAATCTATTTCACATTGGTTTATTTTGCTTCGATAAAGTAACTAGTGGATGCTTTTAATTTAAGCGATATAAAATATTGGTTATGAGATTTGATTGTAAGTCAGATTATATGATATTCGTGGATGACACCGATGATCGCCGCTTCTCTTCTTACTCTGTTCTTCAACTTCTCGCCTTCAACTCCTCCTGTCACTTTCTATATCCGCCGTCATCAGTGGTTAGGTTTACAGTGTTGGGTTGTCTTTTTATTATCGAACAAGCTAGTGGGTTGGTTCCGATCCCACATATATATATACATATGTATATCCTTTTTTTATTATGCATATATGAATTTATTCTTTTTCCTTTTATTTTTCGTGTGCGTGCAACGAAATACACTACTCCACGAAGCGACCTCTGCGGCAAGGCTTCGTGAACTTGTTGGCCAGAGGACTTCGATAAATCAGCATTCGATCCCCTTCAATAGAGCCCCATAAGCCTATTGACCAGGAGAAAGATACTGGTTGGAGATAGGGATTTTTGCTGCACCCAGTTATTTCATAAATTCGCGAAAAGGAAAATATATATATACAGGGTGATTCTGATCAAGATACCTTCCGGTATACCACGCGATTCCTTGAGGTAAGCTGATCCAAAAAGTGTTCCACACAGACCCCCCCCCCTCTTGGTTTTCACTGGAGTGTTTTTTTTTTCTTTCGTTTCCCTTTTTATTTCCCATTGAAATTAATAACACCTACCACGTACTAACAACATGACTGAAGAAAACATATCTTTTGACGAGCTGTGCTTATCACAAGTAGAGAAAACCGATGAAATTAGAAAAATTCTAAAGGAATACCACAGCACAAACAAAAAATATAGAACTTCGGAATTTGTTTCCGGTAAAATCCAAAAATTAGAAGAGTACTGGGCAGACTTTGAAGAAACAGAATCCATTATCCAAAATCATGAACACTGACTGATAGGTTGAAATCCATTTCTAGCCTTTCAAATAACGAGAAAAACCCATTTTACTTCTCAGCTCCCACAAAGTCACAATAATTAGTACCTGAAGCTAATCAAGACAATACAGACCAAGATCGAGAAAATACAGTACGGTTCCGGTTGCAAGACAATAGACGCAAAACATTATCCCATATTATTCAGTCTATAGATAATAATTCACTTGCAACTGCAACCGAGGCATATCTAAACCAAAAATTAAACTCGTTGCATAAATATTGGGATGATTTTGAAACAACACATAATGAAATAATCTTAAATGTTGGTCCAAACGACAAAGACAGCGAATACTTCGCAAATGATGTTTACATAAACATCATCAGCATCATTCTCAGATACTGTAATTGCGCTGCAAGAACAATTGGACTCTCGATTCCAAAATGTAACAAATAATACAAATGTGATATATACAAAACAGCATCGACGGTGAACGAAAAGCACTCGCTCCTTAGCTTAATAAGGAGTAAATTATCTGCAGAGGCATACGATATCCTCAGGTGCAATCAAGTCGAAGATTGGCCTACTCTAAAATCGATTTTAAAACATACATTTGAAGAAAAAATTTCCAGATCCGCCCTACAATTGCAATTAAATAATTGCAAGCAGAAAATAGGGGAAAGCGTAATTTTTCTCCAAAGACTTAACGCAAGTCTATCCAAATTAAATGAGGCAACCCACTCTTACACAACAGATAAGGTACTCCTAAAATCTTTATTAAAAGATAATGAGAGCAAGGCCGTAAGAGCAATTGAAGATGGATTATCCAATCCACAACTAAAGACTTTAGCAAAAGTCCAGTCTGATAAATCTTTCGCTTCACTGAAGTCACATATTCTAGAGCACGCATCACGTTTGGAACTGGGACAATCCAAGGTGAACCCAAATCCCTTTCAACAGAATTCGAATCTCAATTTGCGTTGTTTCAAATGTAATAGACTGGGGCATGCTGCTTCAAAAGGCCCAGTCACGCAACGCTCTGCACGGGGTCTTAACATAATTCCAACAACAAACCCCCAATTACAACGCTCTCCAGATTTTAATAATATTACATCTCAGGCACATGTCCCTAGTTGTCGATATTGTCGGACGGAACATTCTATTGAAGAAGCAGAACGAGAGCAGCGAACAATTCTCGGTTTGACAACAACCAGAAAAATCTAAATAATTCCCAGCAAAGAGGTGCAATTCCGCCATCAAGCACGGCTAACAGACAGCCACAGAACAGGAACTGGCAGCAGCCAGTAATCCGAGAAAGTCGAACTCCACCGCCGAGATATAATTATGCGAATATCTCGGCAAGATCACCTTCTCCAAATAGGAAGAATAATCGAACTTCATCGGCATCCAGACAGGGAAACTGGATGCAGCGGGGGGTCAATTTCGGCAACCCTCGCATATTCAAACGACGGCGCAAGTTCATCGAAAGCCCGAGACAATATCGACACAGGCAGCAATAAATTAATTCGTATCCCCGTCCAAATTAATAAAAATTCATTAACGCTTTCTTTGCCTGTTGACATCTGCTCTGCTCCAAAACTTACATTTTTAATTGATACTGGAGCAGAGATCAGCCTAATAAAACTCCATCCCCTGAAACCAGACAGTATCTGTTACAGAGATGCTGTCTGCAATATAAATACATTATTTACAGAGTCCACTTCTACAGAACGACTCATTTTTGCTAAGTTAAACTTGAATTCTGAACAAAATAACTCCATCCTAGAACAGCCATTCCAATTAGTGGGAAATAACTCCATCCTCTCATACGATGACCTGCTTGGTCATGACTTTTTATCTCGATACAATGCTAGTATCAATTATAAAAATAAATACATTTCTTTAGAAATAAACAATTCAAATAAATCTTATCCGTATGAACAATACTATTCAAATTATCTATATGTTTATTTGAAAAGCGAAGATCCAGAAAAGAGGTCCCAAACAAAATGTCTACTATATACGGAGATAGCATTCTCCGATATAAATACTAATACAAATCTATCTCCATCAGTTGCTTCGAGAAGCAATGCAAATCGATCGCTAGCAAATGCTTCAGAAGAAATGAAGCATAAACGTAAAAATCTATCTTCATCTATAGCCAGAAAAAAGGGTGAGTTAAATAAAACTCAATCTCCATCCAAAGCTTCACAAGATATGAAGCAAGAACGTAAAAGTATATCTCCATCTACAACCGCACAAAGGGCTGCATCTAGTAAAATTCTATCTCCATCATCATACACTTCACAAAAGATGAAATCCAAAAATGAATCAAAGAAGTCAAGGAATTTCGCTAAATGTTTATCTCCTTCAAATTCTATCGAGTCGGAATCATCGAATAACTCCTTCCAAATTCCACAAAAGTTGGAATCATATCTCCTTCCTTTTAAAAATCCGAAAGAATCGGATAAATTCAATAAAATTAAAACTCCGGCTCGATCAGAATTTATCATTGAAATTCCAACTCCTTCTATTCAACATCAATCGGTCTGTTTCAAGAAGGAAATAAGGCCAGGTTTGTATCTCGATCGTCGAACCAAGTCGAAATATTTTACCACACTCGACTTAGCCAGTCGATTTCGTCAGATAAAAATGGACTCGAAGTACAGGGAGAAAACTGACTTTAGCACACCCTATGGCCACTAGGAATACAATCGTATGCCATTTGGTTTAAAAGGAGCCCCTGCTACTTTTCAACGAGCCATGAATAATGTCTTATCTGGCCTTCAAGGCATCTATTGCTTCGTATACATGGACGATTTTGTAGTCCATGGATACAATCTCAAAGATCACAATTCCAGACTCACAGCAGTATTTAGCCGTTTCCGCAACTTCAATTTGAAACTCCAACCCGACAAGTGCCATTTCCTAAGGAAAGAAATTATGCATTTAGACCACATAACTACAGAAAATGTAGTCAAACCAGACCCTGAAAAAATAAAATCAGCTCAGTCATATCCCAGACCCAAGAAGGAAAAAGATATCAAAGCTTTTCTTGGTTTCGTCGGCTACTATCGGCGATATATACCAAATTTTTCGAAGATAGCCAAATCACTCACAAATCTTTTGAAAAAAGATACGCCTTTCAAGTTCGACGCAATCTGCGACGAGGCATTTTGCGAATTACGAAATAAATTAATTTCAGCACCAATTCTCTCTTATCCTGATTTCGGCAAAGAATTTTTTGTCATCTCCGATGCCAGTGACTACGCCATCGGGGTTGTCCTTTCACAAGTTGATGATCAAGGCGATTATCCAATCGCCTATGTAAGCCGAGTTCTCAATGGTGCGGAAACTCATTACTCAACAATAGAAAAGGATCTCTTAGCTATCGTTTTCGCAGTTAGCAATTACCATACGTTTATGGCAGACAGTTTACAATTATAAGTTACCAAAACCATTAGTATGGCTCATGAATCTGAAAGATCACTCCCCAAGACTGATGAAATGGAGAATACGTCTTGAGGAATATGACTACAAAATAGTCCATAAATCAGATAAGCTCAACACAAATGCAGACGCTCTCAGTAGAGCTATTCCAGATAGTAGCGAACATTTCGCAGAACCTACCACCTGCGTAAATGTGGTAACAAGGAATCAAGCTAGAGCTCAGGCAAATCTGAACATCCCCGACACGAGTATTATTACTCCAAACCCAGCTCCATCGTCATCAAACAATTCGTCAGTCATAATAACTGAGACTAATTTTCCTCTTTTACTGACTAAAAATGCGAATCATAAATTTTTCATCTTGCCAATGTAAGATACAGAACTTGAAAGAGTGTTGGATTCGAAATTAAAACTTTCAGATAAATCTCCACTTTTAGAAACTGAACCGAACTTCGACCTCGAAAAGAGTTTAACTGAAATCTGCTCATACACAGAAGCAAATCAGTTAAAACAAATAAATATCTCCTTCCCTATATTAGATCCACAGAATCTAATGATTATTAAAAACGCTTTTATCCAGATCTTCGCTACTAAACAAATAAACATAAAGCTCCATCAAGATTCTATTAAATATTTATCCGACATTAATTACATCGAACAAGTTTTGAAGGATTTTCATTCATTACCGACGGGAGGCCATCAAGGCGTTTCCCGTACAATTAAAAGAATCTAAAAGCAATTCTACTGGCCTGGTATGTCAGACGACGTGGTCAAATATGTAAGGAAATGTAAACTTTGTCAGGTGAACAAAGTATCCAGAAACCCTAAAATTCCAATGAAAATCTCGAGCACTAGCTCCAAACCTTTCGAAAGAATGTACCTAGATGTTGTAGGATCTCTCCCAGTTTCACATTCTGGAAATAAATATCTCCTTACATTCCAAGACGACCTTTCAAAATTTTCTGAGGCTATTCCCATAGTCGACACTGAGTCTAAGACACTAGCGGAAGCTTTCACGACAACAATAGTTTGTCGACATGGTATTCCAGAAAGATCCTCACAGATCAAGGTTCTAACCTTTGTTTGTTTTTGTTTGTATACAATACTACCCGTCATTCGAGTACTAATTATACTCCTCGCGAACTCCTTTATGGATTCCCAGCCGAAATTCCAAACAATTTGAAATCTTCTCCAAACGTTTGCTATAATTACGACAATTATGCAAACAAGTTAAAAGCGCATCTACAGCATAGCTTCAAAATAGCTAAAGACATGGCCATAAAGAAAAATCTAAAATACAATACGATAAAAACTCCGTCCAAAAATCATTTAATACTGGTGATAAAGTCTTACTCAAGAGTAGGGTGAGAGATAATAAACTCTCACCATTATGGTCAGGTCCGTATGAGATAATGGAGATTAATTCGCCCGAAAATTCCACCATAAAGGTCAAACACAAAAATAAAAGAGTCCATAATAACGACTTGAAACTTTTCACAGATTAATGCCAGTAATTTCATCCTACCCAAAAAATCATTCGAAATGATTAATACAGTATCATCTTCCAGGTTTCCAAAATGATGCATACAGCATTTATTTTTATTTTCATCCCTGTCGTCTACGGCTCAGGAATAGAAGTCAATCAGCTAAATGCCACTGCAGGCATTTATTTTTAGGAAATTGGCAGAGCCAACCTCTACACCAACGAGTGGAAGATAGTGACATACTATGACATGACAAATTTCAAGTCCGAATTCCAGAATATCCAGTTCATCACACAGCAAATAACAGTAAGTTGTCAGAGTCTTGGTAACAATTCAGCGATGGCCCACACATGCAAGGGTACGTTACTACAAATCAATCTTATTATGGCAAATATAGAGTACAGGAATATGTTACTTGTAACTCAAAATAGGAAACAAAGAGCACTATTTAATGCAATAGGCTCAATCTCTGAAGCTCTTTTCGGCACATTAGACGAAGATGATGCAAAGATTTATGACGAGCAAATCCGTAACCTCACCCTTAACCAAAACTCCCTCCTATCACTTATGAAAAGCCAAACTGCGATAGTCGAAGCAACAGCAAATATTTTCAACAAAACTAAAGCCGCAATTGAAAAGGAATTCCTGGTTATGCATAAAAAATTGATATCAATACAAATAGCCACGTCATTGGCGGAAAATAGAACATTGGATAACAAAACATCCATTGAAGTTGAATCCCTAATCTCATTAATGCCATTTAGATATCAAAATAACCAGACAGAATTAATAGATCTTTTAACCGATTCAAGGCATGGAAGATTTCATCCTTCACTCATATCCCCACAAAAATTGAAGAACTTTTATTGAACATCAGGCAGGAATTGCCAAATTCAATGATGCTTCCCATAAATTCCAGACAAAATATAATTACACAAATATACAAGTTAAGTACGATATCCGCAAATACCTTCAATAATAAAATAATTATTGAGCTTCGAATTCCACTCCCATTCAAGGAACCATACCAAACGTTTAAAGTAATGTCTTTACCTACACTCCATAGCGGATCGTTCGTGTATATTGAACCATCGAAGGAATACATATTAATAGACTACAATCGTGAACACCATGTTGATTTAAACCTTCGGGATATCCAGAATTGCGCAACGTTGGACCATATACATTTCTAATGCAAGATATCATCCCCTATCCTAAACTCAAATTCAAAAATAAACCAACGTGAGATGAATCTGATAAAGAAGGAACCGATTAAAACAGAATTATTACTGGATGCAATTATCGCAGCAAAACACGCGTGGCTTTTCTCATTAAAAGAACCTCTCGATATAGATATAATTTGTGAGGACTCCATTAATTCACAAACCTTGAAAGGAACAGGAGCATTATATATCTATCCCGGTTGTTATGTTCGCAGCAAAGAATTCATCTTGCACGGACATACCGTAGAAGTATCCAAATTTAATTCCAATTTCATCCCAACGATAAACATTTCTAATTTAATATGGAATATGACGTCTTCTCCAAAGGAAACGCACATAGAAACAGATCCCTTAAAGACTATAACAAACGCGGATCTAAAAAAGGTACTAGAATCCATTGATTCGCAAAAAGAGCAGGAATTAATTCCGCTAAATCTAATCAACAATCATCATATTCACCACTATGCATTATCATATCTGACGATTGCATTAATCATCTCAATTCTCTGTGCGCATTTGTACGTGAAATACAAACAAAAAATCTGTAAATCACGGAAAATACTTTCTCAAAATGAACTGTAAGATGTGCCAACCGCGGGACCAAGAATTCCTAACTTTAGTATAACTCCTGCCCACAACAGAAAAACTGCAAAGAGTTTCGGAGATTAATGTGTTATTAAAAATATTTATTAACATATATCCCATGGGCTCAAGATTCCAGAATCGAAATAAATCTAATAAATTCAAGCACAGGGATCAACTTCCAGGAAACACGGATATTAGCAAACTTTAACAGTTACTAACCAGAGAGACATGACAAACAAAAAACTGAACTCCTTCCTCTCTTAAAATTTTCCTTATTGTAAGAAGAAAAAAATAAATACTTTTAACTCGTATAATAAATGTATAATTAAATCTATTTGGAATAAATAGTAATATGGTATAAAAAAAAGGGAAATAACATTTTTTTCTTTAAATAGAAATAAGGTTAAAAAGGAAAAATTCCTGATATTTTTTTTTCTCTTTCTTTTCTCTCTCTGAAAGATATTCCTTATAATAAAGATTAATGTTTTCCCTTCTTGATAGAAATGATAATATAATATAAATAAGAAAGCGATATGTTAAATAAAAATAAATAATAGTTTTTTTATATAGTATAATAAATAAAATAAAATAAATAAATACAGTATAAAAAAAAACAAATTGAAAGTAATTATTTTAATTATAAAAACTGTTAAAGCTATCTAGGTAATATATATAATAGCACCATTTTTTCTTTTACATCAAATGTTATAAGGCAATTTTCATTATATGTATATGTATTAAAGTTCTATTGCCCCCTATAATTAACTCCACCATTTATAGCTATAAAACTAAACCTTGTATTACGATAGTTAAGGTAGAAATACGTAACTAAAATTATTACATACCTACATATATTTTTCAATTCTAATAGTACCTAATATTGTGTTTATATAAGTATTATATAATTATATTATGCATATGTAATCTTAATAATCATTGAGACCGAACGTTGAACTAATATTAATTGAGAAAGAAAGTTTTCTTCTGAAAAGAATAAAACTTTCTTTTCCCCAGGGGGGAAGGATGTTGTGACACAGGTACATATCGCCCCGAATCACACAATAATATATTGATGTATTGAAAACTCGACCCTGAAAACGAGAAATCATATCAATTTAAATTTTCATTTAAATTCAAAAATTTCAAATGCATTTAAAAATGCATTTGCATGTCGTAACAAAATTCAATTTAGCATAAATTGCATTTCGTTATCAGTAATGCACTCCAGTCACACGGTATACCTACCTACATGCCGTGTAATCAGATATCATTTCTCGTCGTGCAAATTGAGTGCACATAAAATAATTTGCATATTCTTACGTACGATCTTTCATAGTCGGGAAAAAGCAAGAAGTTACAAAAAAGAACAAAAAGCTCTTCCAAGCTTTTCATGGGTACCTGGGGTGCAATTCTCCCGATCCTCGAGGAGTTGGTTTTTGAAATCCGTCGGGAAAAGTAAGAGTAGATATAGCATGAAAAGATCATAAGAGTTAAAATCGTGTGCAAGAAAGTTAACAAAAATAATTAAAATCCAATGAAAATTAATTAATTGTTTGATTAATTAATTATCAATAACAAAAAATTCCCAAAAAAAAAACGGGTGGTAAAATTGTAAATTTGTGAAGATTGAGAATATTGTGAAAATTGTACAATTGTGAAAATTGTCTAATCGTGAGTATTGTGAAAATTGTGAAGAATGTGAAAAATTGTAAAGGTTCAACTTCTATATAAAAAGGAAAGAATTAAAGAATTTCACTTCCACAATAAAACTTTTTTTTTAGACCCTCTGCGTGCCCGCTTCTCCCCCTTTTGACCGGGCAGCACGAGCGGCAACATATAACAATCGTACCGTGCTCAATATCTACAGCTGGCCATTATCATCCATCGTTTTCATCCGTTAATATTATTTTCATCAAACATTTGTAACTTGTTTCTATACGTACATACATAAATATAAAATTCGCTAAATGCTTGCAGCTGGTCATTACTACTTCACGTCCGGCGGAAGGTCGTCATATTACAAAGTGCGATTTCTTGCGCGCAGGAGTATTATTTCACTTTCTTTTTCCACTTGTTTTATACGCGGAAATAATTGCTGTAGGTCAGTAATAATATGTATGTACGTGCCATTCTTTAGGTATAATGTACCGCAGGTATGTACATGCATGCAATGTCTTATTTCTCTTGCTATGTTTGTACATATTTTCTTTTGGCAAGAATTGTCGAGTCATATGCAATGCAAGTACATATTTTCTTTTGGATAAACGTAGGCCTGATATGTAATGTACGTATGTATTTATTTTGGTATGGGGTGGACGTAACCGCAGCCGTTCAGCAGAAAGTGTGCCTGTAAACTGAGTTAAATTCGAATCGAAGTACCCAAAAATATATATACATATTGTTACGAGCGTGGCCTTAGTTCGTTATTTAAAACACAATATTTCAGATATAATTCAAAAGTTCTTTCTTTATTTAACTTTACTGTTTACTCTCACAAATTCACAAATAATTATCAAATCAACTCTTTATTTATCGCTAGTACTGTACTTCTAATTATCGCAATCCAAATAGTTTACTTCGTTCAGTTCTCACTTCGCTGTCTGAAATAATACTCGCCTCCTGGATGTGAGCAGCGCCGTATTTATACTCTACGAATTATCCTAGAACCTTCCTGAATATTCCATTCTCCAAACCCAGTTTACTAGGATGTCACTAACCTAAAGTTGTTTCCATTTCGAATAGATGTCGCTTGTATCACTTTGGGCGCGTAACAATATATATATATATATTCAAGGTCAGTTTACATACTTTCAAAGACCCATAGAAGGAGAAAGGAATTCGAAGAAACAAAGGGACTTGAAGCTGCTTCCTAATAAGGGTTCGCGCAGCTGCCGGGCAGGTATAAAAATCGAATATCAAGGCCGGTCATTTGAAACGCTGTAGCTCCGTTAGTTTTGCTCCGATTGACTTGAAATTTGTTCATAATACTCTCGACGTATTGTACATTCAGAAAAAAAACTAAAAAAAGCAAAAAAAAGTTTTAAAACCTTACCCCGCCCTTAACAGGCGTCCCATACATATTAAGGACTTCGTTTGCCTGTCCAATTATTTTATTTCTAATTGCTCGTAGAATTAACGTAGCGTAATTTTTACCATCTATTGATGTCATTAGCCCCAAGATCTCTTCAACATTTTCTATAAAATCGTGAAGTGCCATAGTTTTAGTGAATGGTTTACCAGAATTCTCTAGATTTTTTAATTCAAAATTTCTTATATTAGAATCACTTAAACTTAACGAACAATTATCCTTAACCGCAATATATACAAGATTTTCCGTTTCGTTTTCAGCACTTTTAACCTCTAGGTTATCAAATTTAATTGGATTTTCTATTATTAATTCACTCACTTTTTTTAATTCACTAATTTCACTAGAATATTTTTCTGGGTAATTACCGTAAACACCGTAAACCGCAGTAAATTCGGAACCAATAATCTTATTATCTAATTCGTCTTCTGAGTTTGATTCTTCTCGAGTTATATCGGTTTTATAATAAATGTTAATTGCCTTGAGCTTTATATTGTAACGAAAGAAACTCAAAGGTAACCCTAAGGGTTATCTCGAGGCCCCTGTTCACATAATTCGGAGGTCTACACGAATTAACCGACCCGAAGCTAGCTGGCCTAAGGTGCAATGGGCGCCAGGTTCAATGGGGAGACGCTCCCCCCAACTGTTAGATGCGTCACTGGACTGATATATCTAAAACACGGAAATTCAATTACCTGGTCGGCAGCTGCCTGTCCTCTCTGGTCACTAGATCTCCTTAACAACACCAGTGCTCATCGTACAGAGCCACTAGACAGAGCAGCAAGTCCTACACAAGTACCCTCCTCCTCGACCTCCAGAAAAGAATTGCTGGCTAAGCTCGTCGGATGGCTGTGGGCGGAAGAACGGGCACAATGGCGGACGAAATCAGGAATCCACAAACCTCCTACTTCTACTACTAACGACCCAACAACACACTAATAGCTCCACCTCCTACTTCTACTAGCCTGAGTGGCCACCCGGTATGATATGACCAGACTACCCGCATACAACACTTTTGAGAGGGCTCGAGGCCGAATCACCGTCAACGATAAGACGCTCCTCCTACTATACTTGGTCACATCACTCACGGAATACTGTGCAGCTCCAGACATTATCACCACGGCAAGGATCGGACAGAGGGTGCCTTATTAATAACTAATTACTCATGTGTATTCATGTTTTATTAAATACCTTCACTTCCACCAGCGTATCCGAACAATACAAAAATCCTTTTTCTTTTCTTTGTTAAAAGTGAATAATCTTCTATACTCTCTAAAATTAAATTTTTGTTTTATTTCCTAATCCTAATCACAAGAAAATCAACACTCCTGGTGGCGGAACAGGTTAATTGTAATTACTGATTCATCCTAATTCCTCGACTTACCTACACGCTGTAGGTGTTACATTTGTGTTCTATCACAACCACTTTACAGCAAAATTACAGCTAGGTGCCGCTCCATGTGCAATTCATTTAATTAATTAAATTTGGATCCTTTTCCTGTTCTTATATAAATTCTTGGTTTGGGGTTTTAAATAATTTTTTAATTTTGTTTTAACAAAATGTAATTAGTCGCAGTTTAGCCTTCTCAGCCAGATGTTTCTTAATTTGAGCAATTTTTAGATTGTGGTAGAGATTTTGTTGTACTTGTTATTACAGATGTTGCGAGTGACAGAGTGTCTGAGGGTACAGTCGGATATTACCGTATTGATCTTTTGGATATGTTTGTCAATCTCTTGGTTGGGGATGTTCTCTTCAAGAGGGATATTTAATAGGTTAAGCTTTATATTTAGGTCGGCTCTAAATGAGTTCCAGTCAGTGTTTTCGAATCTGCTGAAGGTCTTTGGAGTGAGTTGAAGGAGTTAGGATTTAGATTAATGTAATGAGGTCAGACGCAGCATTTATGCTGCTGTTGGAAAATTTTGTATGGATAGTACCCTGTCCTGTGATGGCTGAATTCCGTTTATAGTGATTTTGTGGCTAAGGAAATCCAATTCCTCCACGCAGAAAACATATTTTGAAAGCTTTATGTTAAGTCCAAATTCTACCGTTTCTCGAAAAGTAACCCACGGTGCAGCTTGCGTCCGTCATGATTCTTGCTGGAGACAAGAATATCGTCAATATATACGAATACGTCGCTTAAACCTTTTGTTACCTTATACATGAATCTTTGGAATGTTTGAGCCGCGTTTCTCAGTCCAAATGGCATGCGGGTGAACTCAAAGATTCCAAAGGGCGTTGTTATTGCCGTCTTTTGAACGTCTTCGTTGGCAACAGGTATGTGATAATAGGCTCGGATGAGATCGATTTTGGAAAATACTTCGCATTAACGTAGTTGTAGAGAAAAGCTGTGAATATGTGGAACAGGAAAACGGTCTGGCACTGTAACGGAATTCAATTTCCTGTAGTCACCGCACGGACGCCAGTCTTGCGGGTCCTTTCTGGCCACCATATGAAGAGGTGAGGAAATTGGTGATGATGAAGGTCGACTGATACCGAGCTGTTGCATATGCTCGAATTCTGTGAGTGCAATTCTGTGCTTTTCTGGATTTAACCTCCTAGGTTTGCTGATAGGAAGATGTCCTTCCGTGACAATATGGTGCACCACTTTGTGCTTAACCGGTAACGAATAATTAAGTGTTGCAGTTAGAGCGGGGTAAAGTCTGACTAAGGCACCATAGGCATCACTGAGTGAATATAGTAGTGGCGTTACTGCATTAGCTTGAGCTGATTTTCCTTGTACTCTAAACTTAGTTAGAGTATCAATTAGAGTCTTTCTTTTAACGTCTATTAAAAGTTCGTACTTCCCAAGGAAATCTGCACCTATTATTGGTTTACTTACTGCAGCTAAGATAAATGGGAATGTGAATGAGCGGGGTAAGCCGAGGTCTACTTTAAGAAGTTTTCTTCCGAAAGTCTCGATCGATGTGCCATTTGCGGCGGAGAGGCAATGTTCAGATTTTATTGGACATTCTTTTGGGAAAAGTGCCCTGGGTATTACAGATACTTCTGCTCCTGTATCTATAAGGAATTTAAGTTTTGTTAAAGGGCAGTGAATAAATACGCGATCTGAGCTATTAACCCGAGTGGTGGTCGCTATCACACTCGACCTGCTCAGTTTTTTTAATTTTCCTGCGCCTTAAAAGAGCAGGCACCAGTACAATTCCTTGCCTTGTTACCATATTTTTGATGGTACTAACAGATTTTCATCTGAGGACTTACTGGACTTTTGTGGAATCTGTTTCGCTGGTGTGGTGATTTTCTACGACCTCGAAAGGATAAAGCACGTACAGGCTTTTTCAGTTCCATGATTTCATGCTGCGTGTTCTTTAAACACTTTTCATGTCTAAGTCCCTATCGCTTTTCTTATTACGTTGTTGTATAGGGCACACGTTTGGAGTTTGGGTTACTTCCCAAATCTTATCGGCTAATTCTATTCTTTTATCGAAACTTTGACCTGTGGCCACAGTTAGCGGAATTGTAATTGAAGAAGGCAGCTTGCGTTCCCACAAGGACTGTATTAATTCTTCGCCTATAAATGAGATAGAACTCGCGGAGTTTTGCAAATACCTGTATAAATCAGATGGCTTGCGATCGCCAAGATCTTCAGAAGATAGCAAATTCTCAAATCGTCGCTGTTATGACAAAGAATGTCGTTTTATTAAAACTTGTTTCAAGTGACTGTATTTCTCTTGCTCGGGAGGTTATTTAGAATGTCGATGATATTGTTGATTACCTCAACTGGCAGAGAAGCTAACACATGGACGTATTTTGAGTCCTCGCGTTTAATTTTCTTAATTGTGAATTGAGCTTCAGCTGCTAAGAGGTTTGTCCCAAAATATTGGTAACTTTATGCTATTTATATCCCCTGCATCTTCGTCGTTTTTTGTTTGAACCTTACTGTCCGTCCTCGTAGGGTTTTTGTTTGGTTCTGTCATTTTGTCGTTTATATTAAACTTCAATGCGTTCGCGACAGAGAAGAAAAACTTTCGAAAAACTATTCCATTTGCTCAAATGCTAAATTGAATTCGGTTAATACAACTTTACTGTACATCGATAATAATAATAATGATCGTCAACCAATATGATGTAATACCATTAACACATGACGTATGTATACTGATTTGAGCAAGAAATATTTGTATTCACTAGCTGAGATACGTCGGTATATAATTCATTATGGTACTATAATATAATATATTAAATTCAAATATAGTTTAAATATAGTTAGAATATAAGAGATAATATAGATAATTCACAAATTAGAATATTTAATTAGAATAGATTGTTGAAATGTTTTGACATTCACTTATCTGTTTTTTATGCGATTACATAGCAATAAACTGATGATTACTTAAATTCCCAAAGTGTAATTTTAATAGCAAACGCACTGTAATGTAATCGTTACTCGCGTTTGAACGTCACGTAGAATTGAGCGAGAAAAAAAATTAGCAATTATATTTATGAAATGGTATAAATAATAGTCCATTCGGAAATTCACCATAAAATACTAGTCTTACTTGCTTGCTAACAACGTGAACTTCAAAGGTAACTTTCGGATTAACAAAACAAAATCAAATATTTTGCGTTTTCTTCATTCAAATTCAAAGGGCTCAACTACTGGAAATGCGGCTTATTGCTACTTGTACTCTATTTTAAAGTTTAACATTATGGCCTATAAAGCCCAAGTATACTTAACTAATTCAAAAAAATTGTAATATGCAAATTCAATAACTTTGGTACTCACCTGCGTATCCCAAATGCATTTGTGACGACGCAGCGGCTGTAGGAAAATTTACAAAATTATTCTTGGGTTGTCCTAATTACTACTTTAAGTGTCCTAGCTTATCCTCCTTAAGCACTACGTATATGTTTAGGCTAGTTAGTGATCAGCGTTGCACTTCCCACCGCGGCTTAATTGACTCATTACAGTGATGCTACCGATAGTTGCACATAGAGCGCTAATAGCCTCGATCTTCATCCTCGTAGGGTCTTCCTACGTTAATTGTAGTTAATTAAGGTGAGTTCAAAAAGGGTTCTTCTTCGGCGTATAGCCTTTTTGAATTCCCTACTGCTGTTTGGAAGTTGCAAGGCAACCTAAATGGTTGGAGGCGAGCCTTCGAAGTGAGACTTTACGCCCCCAACACACACGCTAACGAATACAAAAGTTATTATAATTCCATCCCTTTACTTCTTATAATTTATTCCTTACCTTAATTATTTTGCGCTTCCGGCACAGCAATTATTATGCCGCTCCCGAGAGGGTTAATTTCGGTTATTCCCTTGAAAATTTCCAGTGATATAATCTGCGGGGTTTTGCAAATTGAATTTCGCCTTGCGCTCGAACTTAAAATTAGGCTTCTTCTGCCTTCTTTGCACTTAATACTTTTAAAATATACTAGAGTCACTGCTAACCTTCTCTCGTGGCAGTCGGCTTCTCTTGTGAATTCCTTGCGGTGTTTTTACCGCTTATCCCTCCAACCTGAGCAATTAATCACAAGCTTGTCACTAAGTGGCGTCTACTCAGTTCGACCTAGGCATCACTAGATGGCTTCGCCCTTTTATACCAGTCAACTACCAAGTCCCGAAATTCTGATCATACAGTTCCGAATTAAGTGTCATCACCTGCCACGTACGATGTCGTGGTTGTAACGAATATGGGTTTGGACTACGGCTAAGGGTGTTGCCAATTACACTTGAAATTTTTCTTTTAATTGTATATGTCAACTTATCTTGAACCTCTGCTTTAATATGTCCCGAATCGGATGTGGTTCTATGCTAAGATTAGGCTATGTAGATGTGTCGAGCTATAATGTCGCCCCAGAGAGTGCATGCATACTGAACAAGAGACGGCCTGTAATCCCATTAATCGAAATTATTAAAACTAATTCACTCTCCACGCTCAGCACAAGTAAGGGTTTTATTATTATTATTTTTTTCTTTTCTTATGCTACTGTTACAGTATCTCTATGTTTTATTGGGACATAAGGAATAAAAATGAGTAATAAAAAATCAAATAGGACTTACCATACAAAAATAATAAGATTTCTAAATTCCATTTCAAACTTTTTTTCAAACAAACCAGAGATGTCGAAATAATTATGTATATGATGATGAATATTATTTGAAGATATTGTGGTGATTCGATCGGTTGTATAGGTTCTCCAAAAGCCAAAGGATAAAAATCCACCACTGATGACTGTTCGAATGTGTTTTGAATCCAGTGTTATAAGGCTAATTCACAAAATGTCGATATTCTCTCGACACGAAATAATTAATTAAAGAGAAAACCACTGTTTAATTAAATTTTCGGAACTTAGCAACACGACAACGATTTTCTTTTTTTATTTTTGGATCCTTTTTAGGGCGACTGCGCCAGTTATTTCCCGAACGATTATTCAATACAAAAATAAAGAAAAAGTAACACAAGCTTTTTAAGATTTATTCAAAAAACTGTCTCAAATACAATTTTAGATCTCCAACTACACCTCGGTCAAGAACAGAATCAAAACAATTTACCTGTTTTAAGCTTTTCATCACTTCACTGTACAAAAATGATTACATGGGAAATTTAAATTGAATTTAATGCAACAATATATTCCTAGACTGTGAGAAAATGCAAAGTCGTTGTAATTTAGGTTTTGTGAGAAAATGCAAGTGTTACAATTACGTTAAAGAATTAATTTAGGAAATGAGGTAAGTGATTTATGAGAAAGGTGTTTTGGATATAATCTAATACTATGTTGATTATAACGTTGAGGATATAACTCGCGCACTTATAAAAGAGCGCAAACGGATAGAAACAATTTTTGATTCTGACTTACAGCTGATTTCGAAATTACACGTTCGTTGAATTGTGAACGTCACTTAAACTATCTTTCAATTTTTCTAACCGGTTCGAAACGTTCATAGTTGGTAATCATGGTACATACGTTTTTATTTTGCTCTCCCACAATGATACATTATTTTTTTTATCGGAATTGTTTAATTAGAAAACGTTTAACAAACAAATTCTCAATTAAAGGAAAAATTGGTTTGGATACAAAATTGAATAAGAAGACGTGCGGACTTTCGTATATTAAAAAAAATCTTCGACTTTATTAAAAAAAAATTCAATTTGTCACAAAGTTAATTTTCTTAACTATGTTCCTCTAATGTATAAGTTACAGCAAAAATTCAACACAGAAAATTAATATTTAAATCATTTGCAAATAATTCCACTTAATTTATTATCACTTTTATTTCACTTAACGTAATTAATTTAGCTAGCCGAACTGTTCATTTAACATATAAATCATTAAACGATTTTCTCCTGCAACATTTACTTTACACTTATGTTCTATAAAATAAAAGAAAATTAAAATATAATAAAATAATACCAAATGATAAAGAATGATGCAAATAATAAAGAAAATTGAAGATGATATTAAAAACTGATGTTCAAATAAAAAACTGATGAAGTCCAAAATGCCAAAAAAATAAACTGATGAATGCCAAAATAATGAAGTGAACTCGCGAATAATTGATGAAAAAACAGGACGATTTGCTCTGCGGTCGCCTTTTTATTAGCCCATCTCGCCAATTTTTGCACTGGCAGTCCGCCTTGATCGCAACCAATTTCATGTACATGGAAATTGAAAGCGTATAAATAAATATTGAAATAAAAATGAAATAACTTAATTATAATTATTCAAATTTTTTGCAAAAATACCTTGCTGCTAAACCATTTTTTATAGAATTTTTATTTATAATTTATTGTTCTCTTAATATGTAAAATAATAAAACAATTTTAAAGCTCTTCCTACTATGGTGAATATCGAAATGCAAATTCTGCTGGAAAACACACGAGGCAGTACGCTTCAGTGCTGTACTGGATTTTTATCTCGTGAATTTTCGTGCGAGTTATCATTTTTATCTCTCTCATCCGTTTTTTTGTCCCTTTTTTACTAATTGTTTAAATATAAATTAATTAATTTTTTCAATAATTCAAAAATATTTACTTTTGAACAAAATTGGCTTTAGTTTTAAAATCTAGCTTGAGGATTATTCCTATATTATAAAAAATGTTCTTTTGGGAGCTTAAATAAGCTGTGTGTAAAGTTTCATCCCAGTCGCACTTGGGGTTTAAGTGGGGGAAGATGTTGCGTGTACGCCACATTGGGCAGGTTGGTGTATACAAGAGATTTTTTTTACAAAACGCTGTATTTAGTATAAATGAATTAAATTATTTATGATAGAATAAAAAACAGTTTTTTTTCGTATTGCAGCATAAGTGTACATTGCATTTAGTACACTTGGATCCCCATTCTACACAATGATCATAATGGTCAAACCTATTTTCTTTAGATAGTGCTGGTACATATTTATGTTTTTTGCTTCCTGTAAGCTTGCGAAGTCTGTGGAGCCAGATGATGATGTAGCAGCGGTGCCAAATGGTGACTCACTGGAACACTGTGGTGATTTCGAAGCACGACCTCGTGTACTGCCCGTAGTCAGAGCGTACATGCAATAAATGATAGGTGTAGTGAAATTTATGCCACTGGTATAAAGCTAGTGGTTTTTATCTGTTTATTCACTCCACTAAATGTTTCAAGTTCAATAAATACTAAAACTTGAGAACTGCAAGATATATATATATATATATATTGTAATATAAAAAGCTGAAAACAATGTTTATTAAATGATTAATTATAAATTTGATTTACACAACTGTAGCAATTGACTTGTACTCACCTGATCGATATATAGCAGCTGATTTACTTGACCTTTTATTTGACTGAGGTGTGGGATGAGGATATTCTTTATTGCAGTCGATACCCGCAATAAAGTGGATTTGTTAGCAATTGTCTTATTACAGTCGAAACCCGCAATAAGACTCTTTATTACAGTCGATACCCGCAATAAAGTATTTTGTGTTAGTGATTTCCTTACTGCAGTCGAGACCCGCAGCAAGAATCTTTATTACAGTCGAGACCCGTAGTGATGAGCAAAATTGGTCTTGGTCTTGCAGTCTTGGTCTTGGTCTTGCAGAATATGCAAGACCGATACCAAGACCAAGATTGTAAACATGCTCACAAGACCAACACCAAGACCATGTGTATGTTAACAAGACCAAGCCCAAGACCACATTATGCAAGACCAAGACTCATTATGCAAGACCACATTATGCAAGATAAAAATCTGGTAATTTGTGCATTAGCGAAGCATAGTTATGATCGGTACGTACTTTACCGGAATTTGAGAGAAAAACTGCCTAAATACAAATAAGCAACGCTTTTATACAGGTTGAGTCTTGATTTGTAGACCGGCGTCAAAGTGGCCGAGTAGGAAGCGTACTTGGTTTCTACTCTTGGGATCTAGGTTCGAATCCCGTCGAACATCATTTTTTTCCCAAGAGAGAACTTGACGAGTATTTCGGTCTACCACGAGCTACAAGTGTCGAAGATATTTTACAGTGGTGGAGACGAAACGAAACAAGGTTTCCCATTTTGGCCAAAATAGCTCGGGACTTCTTGTCCATTTCAGCAACCTCAGTTCCTGCTGAAAGACTTTTTTCCAGAGCATCTTTAGTGATCCGAAAACACCGAAATCGGCTCAATAATGAATCTGCTCGATGGTTATTGTGCATTAACTCGTGGGCAAAGGAAATGTAATAAATATATTGGATTCACAAAATGTCGTTTCTGTTGCTTCCTTTCTCTTTCATTTTCATAGTTCAATCACAAGTCATAGCACTATTGTATTTTATTTATATAAAGATTAAAAGGACACAAATAACACATCCTGTGTACAGACAAGATTTATTTAGACGGGGATAAGGTAGTTTTTAACTATTTATAAATTTATGGCATGATACATCAATTATAGAATTGCGCAAAAAAACGAAATCCTAGATTAAAACTAAAACCAAAAGTTGACTGTGCAGCCCAAAGCTAAAACCTACTACAAAATCACAGACAATACCAAGACTGAATTGCAAGACCAAGAGCTAGAACAAGACCAAGACCAACACCAAGCCTTGAATATGCAAGACTGAGACCAAGACCAATATTATACCAATCTTACCAAGAGCAAAACCAAGACTAAGTTTGCAAGACCAAGACCAACACCAAGACCATTATAGTCTTGGTCTTGGTCTTGTATTTTCACATCACTAGAGACCCGCACTAAAGTGTTTGTGTTAGTAATTGTCTTACTACAGTCGATACCCGCAGTAAGACTCTTTATTACAGTCGATACCCGCAATAAAGTGGTTTTGTTAGTAATTGTCTTATTACAGTCGAGACCCGCAATAAGACTCTTTATTACATTCGAGACCCGCAATAAAGTGTTTTTGTTAGTAAGTGTCTTATTACAGTCGAGACCCGCAATAAGACTCTTTATTACAGTCGAGACCCGCAATAAAGTGGTGTGAGTTAGTAGATTTCTTATTACAGTCGAGACCCGCAATAAGAAACTTTATTACAAGCGAGACCCGCAACAAAGTTATTTGTTAGTAATATATTATCTCAGTTGAGACCCGAGATAATATTCTTTAAGTCAGTCGAGACCCGACTTAAAGTGAATGTTAGTATATATCTTAATTTCAGTCGAGACCCGAAGAAAGATTCTTTATTTCCGTCGAGACCAGAAATAAAGTGTATTGTTAGTAATATTTTTTATTGCAGTCGCTACCCACAATAAACAAAAACCTTTAATTTAATCGCTATCTAAAACAAACTCCTAATCCAGTCGGTACCCAGAATAAGAATATTTTATTTTAGCTGTCAATTAAACCAAGTATTTGATTTAGTAATAAAATACACACTAGGAAAAATCACTAGGAAAGAACACAAAGGAATAAAATCGCCAAGTTAATCACTGCACTGCTAAATCACAAAATAGATCGAATCAAATCAAACTGCTGTTTATATAGCCCTTGCTTGCACACGACACCAATGATTGAGTAGCAGAGGCGCATGATCACAAGAATTGGCCCGTGATTCTGTAATTTTACGGTACTAGAAAAAAAATATGCATAGCAACGAACAAAAATGCATAGTATCAAGAAATTTAAAGCAACCCATGCTGCTGTGTTAAATTGAATTCTGTATATTTGCAAAAAATGTTATCTCTATCACGTAGAGAAGAAATTCCCGTTCGATAGTACTTATAATGATGATAGAGTTGCAAATTGATCTGCTTGATCTGATTGTATTTGTGCCGTGCATTGTATGGTAAATGACAACACATGCTTTGGTTAGATGCTGTACCTATTTTTGGGAAAATTTGTAATTAGATTGAATTTGTTTTGTTTTTAGAACTCAATTTTAGCATGGCATTTTTGCATATGTTCTTTTTCAGCAATTGTTTTTAGCACGAATCTAACTGCTTCAATCATATGATAAGAATTTTAATTTGATCTGCTCAATGAGGCTATATTGTTGTATTGTATTTGTGCAATGTGTTATGTAGATGACAAATACATGGCTTTGTTAGGTTGTGTACCTGTTTTTTGATTAAGAGTAATCAAATTAGATTTAATTTTCCTAAAAATTGGATGCTTTGTTTTCAGGATGTTTTCCTTTTAAAGTAATCGGTAAAACCAAAATATATTCGAACCGATTTGGTTCGAACACCTCGTTTTCTTGCAACTATGGAGTTATTGCATTTTGAAATTAGTCCATTTGCAATATCTGTTTGAAATTGAATCAGTGCATATGCTTTTTTTGGTGGCTCAGTAATTTCAAATCGCGGCGGTATAGCAGCCATCCATTTGTAACTGCTGTGCCTAGACACCAGTAAATTATGCGACTGTAGTACTTATTTGACCTATGATTTATGCGGTATAATTCGAGGAGCATGTCCGGAAGATCTACTCCTCCCATAAATTTATTATAATGAGCTACAATTGCCGGTCGGCTTATCTCAATGTGCTCTTTCGTTTTTGCATTCCATCGTTGACATTTTCCCAATGCTCGGCAGCTTAGTTCAACTCTGTAGACATACGATCCTCGACCGAGCTTTGCAAGCTGTTTTTCGGTTCGTAACAAATAGTTTCCCAATCGATTACCCCGAATTGTACCCACTGAAAATATTCCAATCTCTTTGAGAGCTATCATGAGACTGATGGAGCAAATCCAGTTGTCAAAAAATAATTTGAAATTTTGCTATTTAGGTAAAGTAGATGCCAAATATAAAACAATATCAGACGAAATACTAAGCCCATATTTAGGACACCTCCCTTCGCCAACATATAAATGGATATCATAAATGATTCCAGAGGATCCTGCTCGTGTGAACACCTTGAAGCCCCATTTATGCGGTTTGTTTGGCAGATACTGTTTCATATTGTTTCTTCCTAAAATCAATATTACACATTTATATTATTTATATATCTAGAAGATTTAAATATGTACCTTTAAATGGAATAACTTGTTCATTAACTGACTGACATTCTTCCGGGGTAATCTCATTGAATTTTTCTCTCAGTTTGGCCAGTAAAGGACGAATTTTGTGGAGTTTGTCATACTGTGGATGGCTTTTCGGTAATTGCTTGTGGTTGTCGTTCACATGATATTTTCAAATCTGTTACGTGGCATAGCATCTACCACTAAGGGGAGGCGAAGTTCTTTATACCATGCTATTCTTATTTGCGGTACTTTCAAAACTCCCATATACAGTAATATGCCAACGTAGCACTTTATTTCTGAAGTTGTACTTTTCAATTCCAGCCCCGTCTCATGCAAACAGTATTTGTTTGTTTCTTGACAAATCTTTTCTATTATTTCGAAATCGATAAATGTGCAAAAATATTCCAGAGGAGTTTTAATTTCAACATATCCCTCCTGAGGCATTTGACCTTTCCATGTGGTATCCACTGGCTCAATATAATACTTCTCCCACTTTAATTCTTTTATATTAAATTTATGATATGTCTGCTCCCCAGTCGGTTCTTCTTGTAATAGGTTCATTAGATCCACTTTCTCCATTAACCGGACCGTACTTTTCAAACATATCTATTTCTTCCCTTTTGTTGCTTTCTAAAACTTTTAAAGGCCTTCTTCAAACACTTCTTCCAATATATCATCTTCATCTTCATCCTTCATTTCATCTTCAGAATCATCCCAATCAAATTCTTGCAAATATTTTTCGATTAAATCTTCTCTTGAAGTCATTTTTCTATCAGACCAAAATAACAAATAAAAACTCTATAAATATACCCATAGTTGCCCAATGTTGCTTCCATGCAACATTGCTTTTCCAGAAATTCCAGAATCCGTATAGTAGAATTTGTTATTACAAAAAAAATCAAAATATTATATCACGACCTTTCTCTACCAATTAGATGTATTATATTTACAAGAAAAATTAGCTTACCATCGTATATAAATTAACAAAGTGAACACTTCTCGAGACAAATTTTGTTTTTTCGAGTACACACATCATAGTATGGATATCAATTAACACGAAACCGAAACAGCTTTTACGCTTCCGTTAATTTCTCGAGAAAACACATAAAACAACGCAACTAAAAAGCTTTCAAAGCATTCCGACCAGCTAGCGACGATTTAAAAGCTCCCAAAGTAATGTTGCGTACACGCAACATCGGGCATGAAAGGGTTAAATTCTGCTTCTACGGAATGTGCCTATCTTGAGTTGTCAATAAAGTTCAAGACGTCCGACACTTTCAGGGTTTCGCGGCCGGAATTTAATTTTGTTAATTGTGACGTTCATTATTCGAATCGTGGATTATTTAATTGTTTAACTGGTAAGTAGGTAAATAACTATATTTTATTATTTTAATTGTTCTTATAAGAACTTTTGCGAAAAAGTATTTAAAATTACTTCATGTGTTTGTGAGGTTATTTTTGTTTACGTCAAGTTTCTTTGCTTATTTCTAAGAAATCCGTTTATTGAGTACTCAATTGTATTAATTATTTCTTGAATTATCTTTTTTTTCCTTTTAGATTCCATCATTAGGGCAGTATCTTTTATAAGGCTCAAAATACTTTGTAAAGTTTTTTATTTTTTTTTTATTTTAGCATTCATTTGGCATTAATGGTTCGCTCAACGGTGCAAAGGTATGAGCCAAGAATGTTGATTCCGCATGCCTTAATGCTCATCTCAAGGTAATAACTGGATATCCCTTGGATTCGCAGCTAGGTGAGTTGTTGTTGAACAGGAATGGTAATTAAACACTCCTTCTGATTTATCCTCTTGTTAGATGATTGTAGTGGACAGTGGAGTATTTGATTGTCGAATTTTTAAAAAAATATGCAAAGATTTTGGAGATTTGATTGAGTATTTAGTTATATTAAAATAGTGGAACCACCCTATGCAATCTGTCACTTTCGTTTCCTTTTGACTATATGGAGCTACTTAGAATCAACTTGTAGTAATCAAACAATGACATGTCAAGTTGATTCTAAGTAGCTCCATATAGTCAAAAGGAAACGATATGTGACAGATTGCATAGGGTGGTTCCATTATTTTAATATAACTAAATACTCAATCAAATTTTCAAAATCTTTGCATATTTTCTAAAAATTCGACAATAAAATACTCCACTGTCCACTACAATCATCATTCTGCTGGGTGACCTAATTGCGCTCTGATATTGCATGTCGGCATGTTGAATAATATGAGTGAAATGCAAAAAAAATTAGCTTTTAACAGCATCATATTAATTACTTGTCCTCCCCCTTATGTTTTAAAGCTTAATAAATTTAAAGTTTTGGAACTTTAACTTTTTTTTTAATAATAGGTATATGTATATCCGCATTTTTCAAACAACACAATTTTTTTACATCGAATTTAAAACGCCAAAAGACTTCAGTTTAAAATGTCATATCACACTATTTACACAAAATTCAACACTTTTATTCTTTCGTACCTTTTCTTGAACTAAATTGCAATCAATTTTTAGGTTTAGGAAATCAGTGTTAAATGAAGAATAGAATTAGTATACAATTAATGTTGCTTTAAAAAAAAAATTAATATATATGATTGTGCCAAGCAAGACATAGCCAAACCAATTCAATTGAATGAATTCTTCACCGGGGCGAGTACTTGTGGATTTTTTTAACTTCTAATAGTATTCTCTGATCGCTGCGCTGGATGTAAAGCCAAGAAGGTTAGAACCGGTCGCATTTAATATTATTTATTATAAAACTTCTCACTGGCGGGAGTGGCGAAAACTTAAATAAGTTTTCTAATGCCGCGCCTTTGTACAGCTGGAGAAGCTCTAAGTTTTTTAAAAACCCTGTGGTGTCCATTCGACAAGAGCGGTGTGAGCTTAAGAGTCAAAATGCCGACTTTTCGTTCAATGGCCGGGGAATCGAACAAGAAAAAGAAGTCCGACTTGTGATTTCTTGTCTTTTGGTACTGATATAATATACTCCGTACGGTGCAGCGGTCTGATTTTTTTATGTGGCAAATCTTAAATCTTACAAGCTTGTAGGATAAAGAAGAATCCCTGAAATCGTGTCCAGCTCAAAAAATAAAGTAGTGAATTTCAACTCTTATGCTGTGTATCGAAAATTAAGTGTTTGGCTCTACCTCGCTTCGCTAAAGTTTTCTAGTTCTAAGTTAAAATGCCCCCTTTATAATTGATAATATAATAATATATAATTAGCTCAAAAGTACGTAAATACAGATAATATAGATTATAAAAAAAAACGTTAAGAGCAGAACCATTCCCCCTTCCACTAAGTTAGCAATCAGTTCAAGTTACTAAAAAATAAAAGTGTAGCGTAACAGAGTCCACCCAAAAATGCCTGAAGGTAGGTAATTTTCTTCTGTGAATAAATTTCTCAACCCGTTTTCGTTAGATATGTTTAAAGAGGCTCGGAAAGAGAAGCTTGTATTGTGTGCACATAATGTGATATGTCATTTTAAAAGTTTCGAAAATCATTGTTCAGCACACCTATATTCTATCAGCGGCAGGTAGTTGACCTCGAGTTCTCCAGCAGTGACAATGTCACATAACTCATTCCCACGATGAAATACTTCCTAAAGGGTCAAAACCAAATAAACAAACAACCAATTCTAATTGAAATTTTTCACAATAATTTTCTAACTATAAAGTTCCGCTACGTCCAAACCCTCCTACAAACATTCTGGATATCATTTTATCTAAAAAATAATCAAAAAACCTCATAAATAATTAATAAATAAATAAAAGCAAATATCTCAAACTCACCAAAATCCCACTACCCTCCGATTATTTACATTTTATAATGTAATCAAGGTGACATTACGTCAATCAATAGCTTTCGCACTCTCTGCAATTAGAACCCGAAGAGTAGAAATAAATAAAATCAAGCGTTGCCAGGGTAACATTATGAAGCCACAGACAGACCACGGCGTATAAAAAAGTGGACGAGGCGCAGCAGAATCACCCATTCTTGTTTAAGAATTTACTCTGAAAACATCCTCCATCAGAATTTTATCTGAACTTCCCATCCAATACAAAAATCTAATTTTGTTTCTATCATATAGATAGTTAGGTTTAGAATTTTAGATATCTAATTCTATCAGAATTCCAAATTTCCCAAAAAAATTCGCCCAAGCTGAAATTTCATTCTGTTGCAGAAATTCACTTCTGCTTCACTCCCACCTACTCCTAAGCAGAAATTTACTTCTGTCACTCCCAACGACATCTAAGTAGAAATCTCATTCTGCTGCAGAAATTTACTTCTGCTTCACTTCCACCAACACTTAATCAAAAAGTTCATTCTGCGGCAGTAATTCACCCTGCTACGTTCTGGCCTACTCGTAGCAGTACTTACATTCTGCTACTTTTTGGCCAACACACCCCTTTGACCTACACGCTGCAGTACTTTCATTCTACTATAGGAGTATTTTGCTGTTGTCCTGCTTACATACACGCAACAGTACTTCCTTCTGCTACACTTGCAGCATTCATAAAACTTTGACTCTGGTGTATTCAGACAAATCTATGGAAGTAAAATCCCATGTATTAACGTAGACTATTCTTCTACCTTGCAGAGTTAAGGAACCACAGTGTAGGACTGTAAAATTATTTTGTTTGTTTTCAGCACTTTGAAATTGTTTTTCGGACTAATTTCCAGCTCCAATGAACAATAAAAGAACACATGATAAATCCCAGCACCGAGGAATGTCGAGAAAAACAAGAACTCTATATTCAAAAAGACTGATCCAGAACATCTAAATTAATTTATATATACCAAATTATTCCCAGCCAATTTAGATTAGATTAAAAAAACACAAAAAGTGTACATGTAATAGAACGCATCACACCGTTTCAAATTGATATGCAAAAATAAACATGATGCACAAAAAACATTGAACAGGCAAAATACCCATAAGGTGATTCACTGTCTTTTACGTACATGCAGAATGAATGGCATACAAAACATAAAAAAGAAAGAAAATATAAGTCATGTCCACTTGCTTAATGACAAGCGAAATGTACATATTATGCACATATAAGCTTTACCCTAAAGTTATGCTTTATAATAAGAAAAGCAAAACCAACAGCAAATGGTACTATAGAGTAAAGGATCAATGAAAAGCATAACATTGTAGCTTTCTCTGTTTACGTCTACCTGCCTGCAATTTTGGGTAATGCCCGCTGTGCGGATTTTGCAAGCACAACAATTGTGATCAATAATGAACAAAGCAATGTCCGAAGGTGTGTGATTGGTCAGAAATATTGGAAATAGGGATGTCAGTAGATTTCATATTGTATAAATTCAGTGTAATTAGATTGAATAAACCAGAGCTGATTTCTAACTTTAATGGTGCAGATCTTCCTTCTGATCCTAATTGTGAGCTCCCTTAGTTTCGAAATGGCTGCGACTCAAGATAATTGCGATCTTCAGCTCTACATAACTTTTACTATTTGAGCTCCTTATAGCACTGATAATCTACCTATCGTAATAGAGAGCTCCATAGTTCCTACTTGAACTAGCCATTTGGCTAACAGAGAGCCTCATAGCTCCTATCTGCCAGGCACACTGTCATACAGCGCTTTACGAAGCACTTTGACAATCATACGAAAAACATATATATATTCTATTTATCGGCAGATTTTAATCACGATAAAAACAAAAGTTTGCTACACATGTACTTAAATGTTCCAAACACAACAACAAACACACAAAACTAATAAAATTAAAGAACTTAACACACAGATAGTATACAGCCGTAGAGCATAGGACTTTATTGAATTTAATTTAGTGAATTTATTGAATTTTAATTGAATTTTATTTTGTAATAATAGTATTTTAGTAGTATTTTAATAGTACATAAATGTAATGGTAGTTTTGGATATTTTTGAATTAAATATTTTTTTGTGATATTAGTTCTAAGCAATATATTGAATAAAGAATTTTATATTTGAATTTTAAAAGGCTGAGTTATCCTTTTTCAGCCCGCACCCCCTCTGTGTTTCAGATCTCAGAATCATTAATACGCCCGCCGAATTCCTGAAAGCTATTACAAAATGCTCAAAAAGCGATAACAATTTTCTTTATATTTATTTGCCTGTATGGGGAGTGATGCAAATGTAGCTATAAAAAAGCTTCAGTTTGAGAAGTAAGATAAAATCTCACAGTTAAAAAAGGTCAACTGTATTCTATTGTGCACGCCATCCAGTTCATTGCACTGTTTCGACAAAAGAACGCCTCACACAACCAATGAACTTTATTTTCCACACACATCGCGATCTTTAACTCCCGAGTTCTAACTGACATTCTGTAACAAATTGACCTATTTATGTGGTTATACTAATTCGCCCATGCTCTTTCGATTAAAATGGTCCGCAAAGTTGTATCTCCAACGGTTTTGCATAGGGCTGCCATCCGTCCGGGTTTCCCCGGATTTGTCCTAGTTTGAAGGGCGTCCGGGGAGAGTCCGGGCTTTAAAATTTTGGAAACCGATTAAACAAACATTTAATTGTTTTTGTATACACGGTGTAGTTGATAATGCCGACAGTCAGACTGAATCGACTCTCACTCAAGTTCTTCCTTCTGGTCAGTACTGAAGCTAGCAGTACGACAATTGCTTGTGTAATTTGCCTTGTGTACCTGTGTATATTTTTTACAACAATTTAATCATTTTTACTGGATGTGTATGCACTCCATGGACTGTAATTAAAAATCAGTTTTTTTACAAAACAAAAACATGGAAATTGATCACACAAAATTGATAGATGAGTGGATGAATTTCCAAAATTTCAGTCAAAATCTGAGCGATAAGAAAAGCTTTTATCGGCAAATCAATATTGGCTTAATTTTTTAAAACATCGTATGCTCATTGTGCACCGAGGTATTGAAGATTGCACAGTATGTTTAAGCGTACCAGCTCATAATGCGAACGAAGAGAGAGTGTTTTAACAATTTCTCAACTGTGGATGAAAGAAAGAAACTCACTGAACATATAAACGGCTTCGCCACTAATCAAAACAAAATTTAAGTTTAAAGATTTTAATTATGTTGATCTTTATACATTGTTAAAAAAATGATACACGGTGGGGGGCCTTTGCTCGTTCGTCTCTGGTTTACAGAATCTAAGATTTCCAAAATGTTTACATGGCAAGGGAGTCTTGTATCAGATCAAAAAATTAGGTTCTGAAGACCATAGGTTCTGAAGACCAGAGAGACACTTCTTGAAGGGTATACTTACACGAAATTTATATTTGGTCTCCAGAAATCTGTGTTAATTGTCAAGAAAAACATTGTTAGAAAGAAAGTGAAAAAGCTTTAAAAAAATGTGTGCAAACACTTTACGGGATACAGGAAAACACAACAAAGTGTGATTTTTTTTTTCAAAAATAACCAGCCCCATATTGACAAAAAAATTTCTTTTCTCTAAAGCCATTACTATCCCAACTTGAGACTTCCGTCTGTTCGTCTGCCCGGCCGTCCGAGAGTCCGTCCGCACGATAGGTTGGGAACGCGTATATTTAAAGAGCTGAAAACTTGCACACGGACTTTAAAAAAAAGTAAATTTAAGTTCGAAAATGGGTTAAATCGGGTAACATTTTCCTAGGGTTTCCATATATTTTCGTTTTTTACTGTATATTTGCACACTGCCTGAGAGCACGTCAATGTAGAGAACTAAAATTTTTTACACAGTAAATAGTAAATATAATTTCAAAAATGGACTAAATTGGGCAACGGATTCTTGGCCATATAAAAATTCAGGATTTGTACGTATACTGTGAAAACAATCAGTCCTAGACGTTTTAATTGCACTGAAAAGTTCTTCAGAATATGAAATCCTATGAAATTGGTCATCATCATTTATACTTTCCAACGAACCATTCTAGAAATTGCGAAAAACTACTTCAAAAATCAAACTTGTGCAGATAGGTGACCATACGAAATTACATACGGGTATTCATCTACAGCATCATAAGAATTGATCTTAAACCAATTCTAGCTTTTTTACTTGTTTTTCTTATAAAAGGCATTCTTTATATAACTTTCTCCGAAATAATTTAAAGAGCGTGCCTCTGTGATATGTATTTGGATTCAAAGTTATCATTTCTTTAATATAACTTTCAGGTATGTGTAGTAACTACACATACCAAAAATTGGAAAATTTTAAGGGTTTCAAAGTTAGTTTAGATTTAGTATAATTCGGGCAGTATTCATCGCACGACAAAAAAACTTAACTTTCAGTAAAAGAAGAATGTTGGGAAAGTGTAAATTTTGTTCGATTTTCAATGGAATTACCCTACGATAAATTTAATAAAAATTTTGCCAAACTCACTCCATAGTTAACTTAACAGCAGAACACACAATAGTCTCTGGAAATCTAGAGACGAAAAATGAGCAAACTTCGAAGGCTAGAGACCGAGCATGGAAACCCGAATGATTTGAAACACACGACGGGAGACCGGAGCCGGAGAACAGAAAAATTTCTAGTAATTTGGTATCTTAAGAGAATTTTTTGCATCTCCAAAGTGTATGCATGGGTCTCTGAGATCGAGAAAGTGGTCTCTTGAAATTATAGTCTCTCGCCATGTAGCTTCACCTTTCGCGAGAAATGAAGCTATTATGAAAGCTATATGGCACACTAAATGTAAATGTAAAATTATATTTCTAATTTTTAGAAGATTTATTTATGTTCCTAAATGTAAGAGAGATTTAATTTAGTTCATTCACATCTTTTTATTTTACGGTTTTTTTTGTAAACTGACTAATTTTATAATATTTAAAAAAAAACAAGACACTATGCATAACAATTTCAACCTATTTCATTAGTAAGTAAAATAGAAAATTATTTAGCAACAATGTCCGAGTTTCAAGCTAAAATGTCCGGGGCTTTCGAACTTGTTGTCCTAGTTTAATGATTTTACAGATGGCAGCCTTTTGGCTGTTTAGTTCAATGAGTACTCCAAACGTATAAAACTTGGTGCAATACAGTTGTAATTGCTATATTTTGGTCACATAGAACATTAGAATATATAGCAAACAGGAATGGTTGAATCGTGTAAAATTCGTGTACATGAGCGTAATTTGTCAAGAGCAGGAGACTATACATAGGAGTAAGTGAGATGCTGCAAGAAAGATTTGTCAAAGCTGGGTGCAGAATTTTCAAATGTGATTTTGTTTTGTGAGCAGATTTAGTCAACTTAAAATTCTTTTGTGAAATTTAACAAAAGTACCGAATCAATTCTTTTCAAAACTATTTATCTTTGAACTTTATTCAGTGCAAAGTTTTATAGTGCCACTAGTGCCTGTTAAAATCTTCATATCAATTAAAAAAACAAAAATGAAGTGCTCGGTCAGTGCTTGCAAATATAAATTGGATTATAAACTAGGGAAATCCTGTTTGAGGCAACGCACTATCTAAATTATCTTTTTTGTTAATAGACGCAGAGATTTATATAAATTAATTATGTGAATTGTTTCAAAATAAAGTAGAAAAAGAACATTTTTTACCACAGATGCTCCGCACAAAACCTTTGTTTACTTTTTGCAAATTGACAAGTTGTTTAGAATAGGGATTGAGTGTAATAAATGTAAAAATGGACTACCAACACAACCAGAAATTCATTACGCAAAATCTGGCTTATCACCATTCCTGTTTGCTCTATATTCTAAGCATAGAACCTTTAGGCACAGCACGTCTATCAAGCTATACAGATACGATCTTGTGGCAAGATTAAACACACTCATCCAACATTTCGCTCTCTGGCGTTTGCGTGGTTTACACCTATTTGCATTCACCAGCACTAGTTCGTGGTGTGAACACATTACGTAAAACTCCCAGTTAAATAATTATATTATAATTTTATTAAAGTATAAAACGGTAATCGAATGATTGTGAAGATTTACAATGGAAAGCGTAGGAATCGAGGATAGACTTTGAGCAATTAGGATCACGTCTTATTTTAATAAATTTGCCAGCTCTTTTCGAATTCAATTTTCCCGCTGCAGTGAAAACAACTATTACTTGAACGGTGGGCATTGTAAACGACCCTGAGCAAAATACCGAAAATTTTGCCAAAACAGAAAAAAAAATATTTAGGGGCCACCGGGGACAAAAGTAAAATTGTTTACCTGTCAAGTACCTAATAAAGATGCAATTAAATAAATTATATATTCAAAAAGTTTACTCAATCCGCTATAAATATATCTAGTTTTCAGTTTCCCAAATAAGGCCGTTAAACACCTATAAGGGTTTTTCGGAGACCCGTCGACTGTTACTTTCATCCTGGGGCCAAGGACGAAAGTAACATGTAGTGGGGACAGAAGTAACACTGCCTATTTTAAAGAAATTAAGTGAAATATAATTTTTATAACAACAAAAACAATCATTTATTATAAATAAATAAATAAAAGCGTTGGAGTAAATATTCTCTCCCTCTTTACAAAAATAAATTAAACATCCACTTTTATTGATAAACTAAAAAAAATCATAATTGAAAATTAAAGCAACGAAAAAGAATTCAAATATAATATCAGCTTTCTATATTGACTTGTATTCTTAACGCTAAGTAATCAGTTCTTCTATGAAATTATCATTTACCTACTCCGAATCACAAGCGTCGATAACCTTTCGTGCAGCCTTCATGGGACCAGCCTTTACAATCTAGGCATTGGACCGATTTCTCCCCAGAGCAGCTACTACCGAAAGACTCCATACAAACTAGGCACATGCGGTAGTCCTCTTCCGACGAATCGTCCCTTTGCTTTCTGTGTTTTTTTTTTGTAATGTTTCTTGACTGCTTTCTGTACCTTGCCTTTTCCTTTTGCAAATTTTATGAGAGTCTTCTTGACTTTTTTCCTGTTATCATATTCCTGCTGTATTGCCATTTTTTCCGGAGTATCGATCAGAATCGCAGTCTTTCGTTTCTAACGTCCCCTTATTGTCTGTAGCCTCGGGCTGTTATGTGTATCGGGGCTTGTGTTAATCAGCAACAAAAGCACAACAAAATTACGGACTGTTTTAATAACAACAAAATTGCAAACTGTTTTTTACACTTTCACCTTTAAGTCTGGTGCCTTAAAAATAACCCTTTTCGCGAATAGTCAGTCGCAATCAGCCAATTCCGTTTTTCGGCTCTTTTTTCGTTTTTAAAAGAAAGTCTATTCTTTTTTATTTCTTTTTGCCACTTGTTAATGTTTTTTTTAATCTCATTTTCTTTGACTTTTCACTTCGCCTTTTTAATTATCACCTCAACTTTATATTTTTTTTGGATATAACTCTACTCGCCCGTTGTTTTAATCAAACTGTGATTTTGCCGATCTCATTTTTGCGAAAACCTAATCTTCCTCGACTCATCAAAAATGCTCACCTAGCAATTCAATTAACCTACCAGAAGCTTTCTTCTTTTTTTCATTCTTTTAAATTCATTCTATTGGATGACTTTTCGTCCGCTTAATTCGCACTTTTTATCGAAAATCACTTTTCTCAGGCCATTCATCGTTTCTAGAATATTAGGCACCCAATACTTTGTTTGTACAAATAGGATGTACGTGGTATTTTTTGTGGCTGTTTAGTCACAGACAAAAACAAGTAACAGCTTTAAATAGTATTAGAATTTATCATTGTAGCTATAGTAGTTTTTTGAATTAATCGTTATACAAAATTTGAACTAATCTTAACATAATAGTCTTAAACTAATCAGTACATAATTGAAATTTAACGATAATAATTACTAACCTAACACAACAAGCTTCTGTTCCTTTAACTATAAAACATATACATATGTATGTACGTATGCATAGTTGATTTTGGGTCTGACATATGGAATGCCTACTTGTATTAGAACTCTGCGACACGTACTATAATTATTGAGGGGCGTTTGGCTCAACACCATTACTACAATTACAAGAGAGTAATAGTGCAATTGTAATGTTCTAATCAAAATGCTATATATATGGTTACATACTAGTAAACCCAAGGTAGCTGAGATATTTAAGAATTTACTACATACATTTGTATGAGCATTTAACAACTCTCGAAAATTAATTAAATGTGCCACTGCACAATATTGTTGCATTTTGATGGGTACGTCAGAGTCATATGAAGGTTAACAATAAGGCAGAAAATGTTATTGAACTCACAGGTCAGCTATGTATATCATTCTTTGCAGAGTATTTGCAAAGAGAGTAATTATCTCGGCTAGGGCAGAAGCTGGTTGTCGGTACCCAGCAGTCACTTAGATCAGTAGCTGGTGTGATCTTCATGGAAATAGAGGTCAACTCAAAAACATTGTCTGAGTGCCTAGTATTTATATTAGAATAATTGAGCTTTAATCTATTATCGCTAGGATAAGTTTTTATATATCATTTTGTACACAAATCGCGAGTTTATTAAAGATAAGTTAACTACCATAATCGTTGGAGTTTAATTTCAATTACTGCCCGACACATTTCTTCATATAATTTGGTGACCCCGACATGATTGGGTGGTAGTAAGACTTCAAGGCAGCGTGAAGGACGCTGAATTAAAGGTAATACTGTATTACTATAAGTGAAAAAATTTAATTGCTGAATCTTACAAATAAAGAGTATGGATTGTGATTTTCTTAAATTTTGTGTTTAAAATTTGTTTTTGTGATTTGGTGAACTTTTAATCTAGTGATACATGGTCCCTTTGGTATTGCGTGCCGTGACGTGACATAATTAATATTTGCTAAATATTCAATAGTGTTCGATCGATCTTTATCAATTTCTGTAATTGTTGCGCACACAATTCCTCGTCTTTATTGCGGCACCTATTACGAGAATAGATTATCATCTTAATACGTTATAATTAATAATCAAGTGAATTTACTACATAGCGTGATATTAAAGATGATCTATGTCAGCTTGCAATAAATTTAACGTATTATTTCCTTGCAAAAAATTGTGTGTTTAAAGTTTCTGATGATTGATTTTCTTATTACGCGACATTCTGAGAGACATTTAATATTTGCTGGAGATAGAATGATATTCTGCTAATTTTATCATTTCTTATAAAAACATTGTTGTGTTCTCAACATCACCGTTGGTTTTTCAAGTACATGCATAGAACACATTTCATATCCCACCACTGTACATATAAAAACAGTTATTTTCGCATTCCTTCAAGGTGTAAATGGTTTGCAGTACCGGTTTCGAGAACAGTTTGTCATCTTAATGCTTAAACTTGTTTAATTAGCGACCAAATTTAATACTCGTTACGATATTTAAGGTAACCTGAGTGTTGGTACATTAAGGTTTAATTAAATCGCGCATAAAGTTCAAGACACGGTAATATTCGAAAGAATATTTCAGTATTGTCCGCTTTCGCTATCAGGTCTAATACTTTAACTTCTTCTGAGTTATTTGTACCATCAAACTTTAAAAATGACTGATATTAAATTAGCTAAATTAAAAACAAAGAGAACTACACTTATCGGACAACAAGGTCGTGTTAAGGATTTTCTGCAAGGTTTGAATGAAAATACATCTATCCAAGGACTAGAAACGCGATTAAATGCATTAGATAAATATTACGAAGGATTTAGTGCATGTCAAGGAAGCATCGAAGAGTTAAATGAAGTAGAGTTAGATCTTAAGGTGCGAGCTGAGTATGAAGAAGAATATTTTGTACTCGGACCAACGATTTTAGTCCAGATCGCTAAACGAGCCCAGGCAAAAAATAATCTGAACGATTCACTTGGAAATAATTCCTTTGATAGTTTAAGTGGTATCAAACTTCCCAAAATAGTTTTACCCAATTTTTCTGGTGATTATACGAAATGGACCACATTTGTTGAAGTATTCAATACATTAGTCCATAACAACAAGGCTCTGGACGTGGTCGCGAAATTCCATTATTTACGCTCAGCACTATATGACTGTGCTCTGCGTGCTATACAATCTATTGAAATTACATCAAGTAATTATGAAGTTGCCTTAGAAATATTAAAAAGCGATACGATAATAAAAAACTGATAGCACAAGAACACATTCGGCAAATATTTTCTCTCCCAACCATACATAAACCGTCGGCTCAGGCATTAAGAGCACTCATCGATACAGTTAATGTTCATATTCGAGCTCTCACAACCTTAGGGCACCCTGCATTACAGTGGGATGATTTGCTTATCCATATCATTCTAAAAAGATTAGATACTCTGACAGTTAACAAATGGGAAGATGATTGTCCTTCCCACCGGCTTCCCGCCTTGAAAGAATTATTGCAATCCTTAGAGAAAAGATGTCATAACTTAGAAGGCAAACAACAGGGCCCCAGAATAATAAACATAAATATAAAATAGAAAACCCACATAGGTATACTGTCTCGACTACTCTACAAGCAACACGGATCCCAATCTGTGCTTACTGTTCTCGTGAAGGGCACACAATTTATAAGTGCACTAAGTTTCTAAACTTATCCGTGAATGAAAGGTGCAGTGAAGTAAGAAGACTAACCCTATGCATTAATTGTTTACGAAGTAATCACAAGTCAGACCTATGAATGTCCAGAAAATGTCAGCTGTGCGGGAAAAAGCACAATGTCCTTCTTCATGTAGGTAAGGAAGTTAGCTTAAAATCGACTTCTAAAGAAGACCTCAAGTCCGGAAATTTTGAAACCCCGTCGACTTCATCACTAATATCGCATTCTTGTGTAAATGCATCGGTAACGGTGGACAATCAATTACGATCGTATGTCCTATTGGCAACTGCTCTTGTTCAAGTTCCTAATAAGTATGGAAAACTTATAACGTGCAGAGCCTTATTAGATTCAGGTTCGCAGCTGCACTTTGTATCAGAATGTTTAGCAGAAGAATTGGGCATGAAACGACTGAAAACACATATTCCAATTACCGGTATTGGGAAATTCGAAGTAACATCGAAATTCAAAATAAACCTCACTTTAAAATCCTCGGTTAGTAACTTCACGACTGAAATTGAGGCTCAGATATTACCAAAAATCAGTGGGTTACAACCAGACTGTTACATTGATGTCAATAAATGGCCAATCCCATCCAATCTTCAGTTAGCAGACCCAGCTTTTTATAAACCGCAGAAAATAGATCTCCTACTTGGAGCAGAACTACATATACTGTCAATTACTTTCTCCAGAACAAATCTAACTTTCTACGGATCTTCCCATATTACAAAAAACTGTCCTTGGATGGGTAGTAATGGGAAGAGCTCCACAAACTCATCATAAATCGTTTTACTGCAATCTTGCTACAAAACCCTCACTGACATCGCTAGAAAGGCAAGTTCAGAGGTTTTGGGAAATAGAAAGGCATGATTGTCCAGTGAGGAGTCACACTGTTGAGGAAGAACTATGTGAAAGCTTCTTCAGTCGAACAACAAGGCGATTGGACAATGGGCAATACTGTATAAGGTTACCATTTCGTCAAGATCCAGAAATGCTGGGAAACTCTCAAGAAATGGCCACACGCAGAATTTTACAACTTGAGAGAAGGCTATCTCGCGATATTAAGCTTCAAGACGCTTACACAAAATTTCTGAATGAATATGAATATCTCAACCATATGGAGAAAATTTATTCAGATAATATACCAATATCAAACTATTTTCTACCACACCATTGTGTGCACAAAATAGACAGCTCAACAACTAAACTTCGTGTAGTTTTTGATGCTTCTGCGAAGTCCAGTTCTGGATCATCACTCAATCATATGCTCATGGTTGGGCCAGTAGTTCAACCTGATCTCTTCTCGATAGTAACAAGATTCAGGACGTATCGCTTTGTTTTCACCGCCGATATCAGTAAAATGTATAGGCAAATTTTGATTGATCCGGTCGATCGCAAATATCAACTCATAGTGTGGCGAAACGACTCGTCGAAAATACTCGAAACGTATCAACTGAATACGGTTACCTATGGCACATCGTCTGCTCCATATTTGGCCACACGCTGCTTGAATGAATTAGCAAAGGATGAACACAAATCCTACCCCCAAGCGTGCAAGGTCATTCAAAATTCATTTTATGTAGATGAGTGCATGACTGGCTCCGACTCCTTAACTCAAGCAAAGAAATTCAAGCAGATCTCATTACTGTTCTAAAAAAAGGTCACTTTGAGTTACGTAAGTTTTGTGCAAACCATCCCTCATTACTACAAAGTATACCTGAAGCCAACCGGGAGCAATTTCTTCAAATTAATGATGACAACCTGTCCTGGGACGAAACTCTTCCATTAGAATATAGTACAAAGTGGCACTCCTATAGAGAACATCTAAATGATCTCAACTTAATAAAAATCCCGCGATATTTCACACCTGGAAATCAAGCCAGTAATCTCCAATTGCATGGATTTGCAGATAGCAGCGAGGTAGCATATGGAGCATGCTGCTACATTTGTTCTAGTGATTCTTTCGGACAAATCACTGTTCGGCTGATTTGTTCCAAATCACGAGTTGACCCCATGAAAAACACTACTCTATTGCTAGCGGAACTAGTAGATCGATTATTAAAAGATCTACAAGTCCATATTCATCAATAATTTTACTACATGGACTCATCGATAGTACTCTCTTGGCTTAACTCTCCATCGTATACTTGGAGCACATTTATCGCTAACCGTGTTGCAAGGATCCAAGATTTAACAAAAATTGATGAATGGAATCACATATCAACAACCCAAAATCCCGCTGATTTACTCTCTAGAGGAGTTTTTGCTAAAGGTTTATATAACTCTTCTCTATGGTTTAATGGTCCAGAGTTCCTACTTCTACAAGAAAGAGATTGGCCTGATAGCTCACACATTTTAAGTGAAAATATCCCTGAAAAAAGGACACAAAGGCTCTGTCTCTTATCCTCTCACTGTTCAGAAGACCTTATAGAATTTGTTAAACACAGCAATTGCTTCCTCAATTTGCAAAGAATCTTTGCTTATTGTTGTCGGTTTCTTAACAGGTTGCGCGTATTGAAATCCTCACGAGTGTATGGTCAACTAACCTCCCATGAGTTGCAAGATGGCTTGAACGGAATAATAAAAAATGTACAACGAATTTCCTTTCCGGCAGAATTCAAGGCCTTGGGGAAGCAGGAAGAAGTAGACAAATCTAGCAAGCTATGAAGCTTATCTGCATTCTTTGATACCACTGGTATCATAAGAGTTGGAAGAAGACTTAAAAATGCTCACATTCCATATAATGCGAAACATCAAATAGTCTTGCCAAAGGGCCATTGTGTCACAAAATGTCCTACCTTCATGTTAAACATTTACATGCTGCTCCTCAAAGTTTATTAAATATTTGCAGACAAACATACTGGCCGATAGATGGAAAGAATATAGCGCGATACACTGTTCATCACTGCATCAGATGCTTTCGGAGCAAACCAAGAAGTATAGATCATCTTATGGGGGACTTACCGGGAGAGCGGGTCCAACCATGACGAGCCTTCTTAATAACCGGAATTGACTTCTGCGGTCCATTCACCATCCATTTTAAAATTCGAGGAAAAACTCCTGTTAAAGCCTACGTTGCTGTATTCGTGTGCTTTACGACAAAGGCAACACACCTCCAGCTTGTGAGCGACTTATCGAGTGAGGCCTTTATCGCTGCTCTAAAGCGTTTCATTTCCCGTCGGGGATTATGTTCAAAAATATTCTGCGACAACGCCACCAATTTCGTAGGCTCAAGATCACAGCTCAGAGAACTTCGGAAAATGTTCCAATCTCAGCATGTCCTCATTTCGGAGGCCTTTGGGAGGCTGCAGTGAAAGCTGCCAAGTATCATCTCGTACGAGTTCTTGCAAATGCATCCCTAACATATGAGGAGTTGAACACCGTCATCACAAGCAGAAGCAGTACTCAACTCCCGTCCATTGACGCCACTATCGTCAGACCCCAATGACTTGGAGCCGCTTACACCGGGTCATTTCCTAATTGGAACACCTTTAACTGCATTTCCAGAGCCGGACATAACAGGTGAAAACGTGGGAAGGCTATCAAGATTTCGAAGGGTGCAACAACTCCAGCAATTATTTTGGCAGCGTTGGTCATCTGAATATTTGGGACAACTACAGCAAAGACTAAAATGGACTACGAATAAACCACAAATCAAAGTTGGTGCTCTAGTTTTGGTGAAGGAAGAGAATTTACCACCGCTAAAATGGATGCTAGGCAGAGTTGCAAACTTATTCTCTGGCAAAGATGGAGTATCCAGAGTAGCAGAAGTGAAAACACAATTTGGTCTCTATCGACGCGCAGTAGTAAAACTTTGTCCATTTCCAATCGAAGCGATATTTTCAAGGCGGCGGGCATGTTTAGTCACAGACAAAAACAAGTAACAGCTTTAAATAGTATTAGAATTTATCATTGTAGCTATAGTAGTTTTTTGAATTAATCGTTATACTAAATTTGTACTAATCTTAACATAATAGTCTTAAACTAATCATTACATAATTGAAATTTAACGATAATAATTACTAACCTAACATAACAAGCTTCTGTTCCTTTAACTATAAAACATATACATATGTATGTACGTATGCATAGTTGATTTTGGGTCTGACATATGGAATGCCTACTTGTATTAGAGCTCTGCGACACGTACTATAATTATTGAAAGGCGTTTGGCTCAACACCATTACTACAATTACAAGAGAGTAATAGTGCAATTGTAATGTTCTAATCAAAATGCTATATATATGGTTACATACTAGTAATGTTGTGACTCAGGTACCAATGCCCTAAATCACAACCATAAGGTCAATACAACAATATATTACCCTATGCAATATATTGATGCATTACAAGTCACCCTGAAAAAGAAAAATCATTTCATTTAAAATTTCGTTTAAAATTTAAGATGCATTTAAAAATGCATTTCCATGTCATAACAAAATGCAATTTTGCATAAATTGCATTTTGTTATCAGGCAGGTATTACATTCTCACGATATGCACTGCATACTTACCTACGTACACAAGTGCATATCGGATTACGGTTTTGCATTGATGCATATAGCTCGCATCAAAAAACTTTTGCATTTTCTCACGTACGTTTTTTCAACGTCGTGAGAAAACAATAAAAATGAAAAAAGAGCTTTTGAAGCGATCACGGGTACCTGGGTGCAATTTGCCCAAACCTCGGGGAGTCGTTTTAAAAAATCCGCCGTGAGTTGTACGGAGATAAAGAAATTGAAATTTGTAGTAAAGATTCAGTGTCCAAAATAATTTTATCAAGTGATTCGGGTCGAATAATAAAAATTAAAATATAATTTGTACCAAAAATAATTTCATTCAGTGACTCGAAACAAGTGATGAGAAATTGAAATTTTGTCTCAAAACAAATGATAAGAAATTAAAACTTAGTCGAAATTTGTAATGAAAAGATTTTGCGGAAAAATAAATAAATAATCAAGTGAGAAGAAAGGAGTTTGTTTAATTATAAAGGCGGTGTGCTCTCCTTCAGGAGCACGGCACGCACGCACGACACAACAGTAAACCCAAGGTAGCTGAGATATTTAAGAATTTACTACATACATTTGTATGAGCATTTAACAACTCTCGAAAATTAATCAAATGTGCCACTGCACAATATTGTTGCATTTTGATGGGTACGTCAGAGTCATATGAAGGTTAACAATAAGGCAGAAAATGTTATTGAACTCACAGGTCAGCTATGTATATCATTCTTTGCAGAGTATTTGGAAAGAGAGTAATTATCTCGGCTAAGGCAGAAGCTGGTTGTCGGTACCCAGCAGTCACTTAGATCAGTAGCTGGTGTGATCTTCATGGAAATAGAGGTCAACTCAAAAACATTGTCTGAGTGCCTAGTATTTATATTAGAATAATTGAGCTTTAATCTATTATCGCTAGGATAAGTTTTTATATATCATTTTGTACACAAATCGCGAGTTTATTAAAGATAAGCTAACTACCATAATCGTTGGAGTTTAATTTCAATTACTGCCCGACACATTTCTGCAGTGGCAATTGATATTGCTGAAATGGCCTTTTCTTTAAGAGGCTTCTAATTCTCTTTTTTTTTGTACACTTATGTGTAATTTAAGTCCCTTTTACTTATGGTGCATATTTATATGCACTTTTTGGATTACAACAACTGCTTCCCCCTACAGATAAGAGAATTATTCTTGGGAGAGAAATAATTCTCCCCTCTCGATAATTGAGGATAAAAATCTGTTACGGGGCTTGGACCAACTTTGGACTTTTCTTGGATGGCATTCGCGATGATTCTTTCAGAATTTCTGACACGTCGCGGTACCGTTCGCCCGAGCATCTTGTCACCCGGATTCAGGCAATTTCAATTTTGTCTGTAATCCCTGGGTGGCAGGGCCCTCTACGGCTAAAATTGGTGAGGGCCGGTTATCCGAATCAGACGATCTGGTATTTTCCGGGCGAGGCTCAGAAGACATATACCTCCCACATGAGGGGCTTGCCGTGTATGCTGCGGTTAAGTTTAAAGCATTTTTACAATCACTTTTCGATATTAATAGTTGTTTTTGTTTTTTGTTTTTTTCTTTAGGTGGCACCTTTCACCTGCTGGGACAGCTTGGACTGTGCGGATGCTGTATCGAGCAGCCGATTTCCCCGTTGGTTGCCCTGGGGGCTGTCACCCTAGCCGGTGCAGCAGTCAGCGATGGAAGCGAGGAGTGGTAGAACGAGGGCTTTACCCATAAAATAATAATAAAAAATAACAATTAAAAATTTAAGAAAAAAAATTTATATATAAAAAAAATAATTGAATAAAAAGATTTTTCTAGCGAATACGCTCTGTTACTTTTCTTTTCTACCTACTCCCTCACTTCTGTTTTAGATTTTTTCCTTTGAAGGCGGCTCTTGCATTCTTTTTACGATTTGGTTTTGATTCGGAGAGCGGACTGATTACGACTAGCTTTTGCGCATACTGTTTTTGGTGGTGATTTTGAGCTCTTAAATCTAGTTTACTTTTAATACAATAAAAGGAATTTAAAAAGATTAAATCTACTTAAAAAAAAGTAATTCCTTAATTTATAGTACAAATTTTTCCTACTAATAAAATTTTTTTTGTGTTTTTTTTTTCTATTTGTTTGTTGTTGGTTTATTAGTTTTTATTGTCTATATTTTTTGTATATATGGAGACCAAATTATTAGCCAAATGAACCTGTATATATATAAAAAAAACTTTTAAGAATTTTCCGATAGATGGACTTCAAACGCAAACTGTTACATTATGACTTGAAAAGTTTTATGTTTCAGCTGTGTGGGTTGAGATCAAGAACGGTTTTATTTCGTTTTTATTCGCTAATTGTTACATATGCTTATTCTTGTCTATATTCTCTCCCTTTTTGTTCTTTTATTTTTAAAACCTTAAGGGTTTGTGTTAAAAAAAATGTTCCTTACTTTTAAATTAATGGTTAATTATTTAAATTTATTGCTAATTATTAATTTTTTATTATTAATTATTAGTCTCCTTATTTAAGCATTTGCTTCTACAAAAATTTCCTTATATTTAAATTTGTTTAGGACTTTGGTCCGGCGGTGAGTGTGTCAGATACTATTTGTACTGATATCGGGACCGGTAAAGTGTGCGTTCTTTTAAAGGGTTGAAGCCCTCCTGGTTCCTCGATTTTGGATTCGTTTTGTATTTTTCGCTGGTGTCTCTTAGTTTTCCAATCTATGAAAGGCTTTTTGAGGAGCTTTATTGCCAGAAGTATTGTTAGTGAAGAGACTAAGACTCCACTTAGAGTAATGGACTTAGTGGCCATTGTATGTACATGGTTGTGTTTGGGTTTAGTTTGGTATTGGAGAAGCTTTTTCTCTATTTCTTCTAGTGATGGTGTACCTTTGTGAAGGAGTTTGTTTATGTTTTCCCCAGCCAGAATCTTTGGATGGCCTATCTCTACCCTTGGAGTGTTGTTTTTTGCTGTTAGGAAATAGCTCTTTACCAATGTTTCTGTTTCATTTATGTTTGGGAAGAATGAAGGTTGTGAGAATTGTATTGGGTGCAAGTTTGGTGCCTCATATAGTAGGGTTTGAGATCCTATTTGCACCTGACAAGGTTTAAGTATGGTGATAATCCCCTGTGTCTCAATTTTTGTCGTAATAAATTGGTTAGCGCACTTCACGTGTACCACCGTTGAAATTGTTAGTGAGAATATCCATGTGTTTTGTTTATTTTATTTAATTACTACGCTGCTTGGGGGTACCTGTGCTCGCAAGTTGCATTTTGCAACTTTATTTAGAGGATTAAAAAGCAGCTTAACCACGCACTGCGGTGACCTTGTTGCTTTCGTCACAGGAATGCCTAGCCATGCCACATAGGTGTCCCCCTGGATGCTTTTATTAATTTTCCTCATTTTTTGAGCGTTTTCCGTTTTAATTAGTGGGAAATCTTGAGTCTGTAGCTACGTGTGAGTAAGGTATGTCTGGAACCAGCGAGTGTCCTTCATCAATTTGTATAGGAAATCTATGTATTTTGTTTAATTTAAATTTAACTAATGTGAAAATTGGTATCTGTACTCTAATAACTAGTTTTTCCTGGAACAATAGTGCTTTAGTTCCGCTGTTTGCTGTATCAGCATTGGACAGTTCTGTGTTTCCGGGCAGGTTGTTTGTGATTTATGGTAGATTTCGAGCAATCTTTTCGGAGAAATCACTAATGGGTGTAGTTGTCCATTCTGGCTAGTTACAGCTATGTCTAGTAGGGCCTGCTGCCTGAATTCTAATTCTATTATTTGTAACCTTAGGCTATTTATTACCTCTTGACGCCACTGTCCTGCCAGTAGTTAGTCAGTTGAGTTTTATATTTTACTAATCTGTAGCATTATTTGCTTTTGTCTCTCCTGGAGGGAGCTCATTGGTTTTTGGATGTGGTGGAGTGTAGTTTTAATTACAATTATCTGCTATCTTTCCAACTCCGCTAGGGCCCGATTATTTCCTTCCAGTTCCTCCAATCGACTATAGATCTCTCTTTCACTGGTACTATCCATGGTACCGAACAGGTAATGCATAGAATTTCCCATTCCGTCGAATATAGATCTCCTCGTCCGATATCTGGGCACCACTTCTCTTATGGCCGTTGTCCTTCTTTTGATATTTTCCAACAGTGAATGGATATGTTTCTGTTGTACCAGGCATAGCTTCTCTGTTTGGTTGTTACACAACTGGTATGCCAAATGTTCTGCTTGATAAGCCATTCGTGTCTGGTTATCCAATTCGGTCAAATCTATTTCTGTTAGGATACTCCATGTATTATGGTAGGCTAATAGATCTCCAATCTCTTCGAATAGTACTCCAGTATTGTTCAGAGGTGTTACGCTGTATGCCTCTGTTGTCCTCTTTACTTCTCTGCAAAATATCCTGGACCTCTTCTTAAGTCACGGCCTATGGGCGAATTCAGACTTTTACACGCGTGATTATTTTGACATTCAGGTGCCGCTAAAGTTTCTAATGATGAGGCTCAGCCCGCAACATCACCCCCTTTCCAATGAAAACGGTGTATTTGAATTTAACTGTTTGTTGAAAACTTTACCTTCTTATATGCCTTGCGTGTTGCATCTACCGCAATCACTGCCGGTTTAGTCTATCTATTGAAATCGTCTGGTTTTTTTCCCTTTATAAGAAAACGACTTACATACTCTTTAAAAAAAAAGTCCACGCCACTGTCTCGGTTGTAATGTCCTTGAGTGGATATGCCTCTGGCCACCTAGTGAACCTGTCCACTACTATTAAAAGGTACGTATAACCGCTAGATACCTGCAGAGGCCCAACTATGTCCAGGTGGATGTTAACGAACCTGCCTTTCGGCACGTCAAATGTTCCGTGGGGGATTTCGTGCGTTTATGTACTTTGTTTTTTTGACAAGGAAGCCTGTGTCCAGGCTTTAATATCCTTAAGCATTCCCGGCCAAAAATATCGTTCTGAAACCAACTTTCGCGACCCATGAATTCCCTGCTGAGATAGACTATGTAAGGATTCAAAAACCTTCTTACGTAATAGCCTTGGTACAAAAGGACGTAACTGGGGCGTGTTAATTTCGCACCACAGTGGAAACGCAGCGGTGGGTATGTATCGCTTTTCCAATCTGAACCTCTGTGTACCATCTGTCTCTGAATTTAATAAGGAGTTCAACTCGTCATCCTTAGCTTGCGCCTGTATGAGCATGTCTAAGTCTAACTTACAGTGGTTATCTACTTCTAATAACTCATCTGTACGGCATAAGAAGTCTGCGGTAACGTTATCTTTTCCCTTGACGTGCCTTATGTCAGTGGTGAACTGTGAGATAAAGTCAAGGTGGCGCTTCTGTCTAAGGCTCCGTTCTGTTTTAGACTCGAGTGCTCTGACTAGCGGCTTGTGATCTGTAAGAACTGTAAAATTCCGCCCCTCAGGGAAGCAACGGAAATGTTTTAGGCTGAGATATATAGCTAAAAGTTCTCGGTCGAACGCCGAATATCTCGTCTCAGTTGGTGATAATTTCTTGGAGAAGAAAGAAAGGGGTTCCCAGTTCTCGTCAGCCTTCTGTTCTAACACTGCTCCAACGGCCGAGTTTGATGCATCCGTAGTAAGCCTCAGATGGGCGTTAGTTACTGGGTGGACCAGAATAGTTGCCGATATTAAAGCCTCCTTGATATGTTCAAAAGCTGTTTGACATGAATCAGTCCAAGGAAAATCCTTTGACTTTATTGGTGCTTTAGTGGCTGCGGTTAGCTGATTATATAGTGGGATCAGCAAATCTGCGAGTCTAGGAACGAAACGGCGATAATAATTAATCATCCCGATAAAGCGTTGAAGTTAGCGAATGTTTAGTGAGATGGGTTATTGCTAACTTGAAGTGGGTACCTGAAGCGTCAGTGTATTCATTCTTCTTAATAGCCAACTAATTTAACTGATCTGCACTAATGTTGTCTTGAGCGGAATACTTGATACGACGGAGTATTCATTCTTCTTGATATGCGGTCAATTTAGGTGGTGTGCACCAATACTGACTCTTAATATGCAGGTCGCATAGGGCGAAGAGAAACAGAGTATATTGGGGAACGCCTAGAAATTGTATTTACAGGACTTCGTGGTTGTGGTGTCAGCAACTGCTCCGTGGATTGTCAGTAGTGTCGACCCTCGACGTTGGACAGACGGTCCCAATGACAATTTGGCCACAGAGTCTTGAACGTGGTCGATTATAACTGCAGCTTACGGTCTTCTGCGCTGTCTTGGTTAAGCAAGAAATGGTATTGCCAGTCACAGTGCTGAACTCATTTAGAAGAAGCTGGGACTGTCCCTATGACAATCGATCTGAAAAAACAACTAGAAAAGCAACGCTCAGCCGCGATGGTGCCTATAGGCAACTGTTGGCTGAACTACTTTAGACGAAGAGGTCTGGTTGCTTCCGTGTTGGGCTTGAACTTCAATGCGATTGTCACTACGTTTAACCTGGTCCAGTAGATATGAGAGGACATTAGAACGCCACATTTGTCTTGATGTTCTGATTGTGGGATTTCGGTATACTAAGCAGTTATTCCACTTCTGTGCCGATGTTGGAATAACAACGTGTTACGTTTTTAGGTGGTAAAAATAATTAAAAGGGTTTATTTTCAATTTCTTGATTGCCCCGGCCGAGCGGAGGTGATTGAACAATCAAAATTCCACACAAAGCTTTGGGACTCGAACCTATACCGTCCCAAAGCTGCTGAAGTGGCTGGGCGATATATTGGATAGATCACAGAATTTTTGACAAAAGGAAAAAAAGGGTGAGCTTTGTAATTTAATTCTAAGCGGCATACAGTCGACCAAGTGTCCACTGCTATGTTCAACTGGAAAGCTCCTCTTCTTAAGTCTACACGGAAATAAATCGCCCGTGGCCCTGAGTTGGAGATCAGCTAAAAGTTCCGCTGCAAGTTTCTCGTCGATTTTCGAAACCCGTATTCGTATCACTAGGGGCCAGCTGTTACATGTCAAGATTCGCAAATCTGACAATAGTCAAAACGCGTGCGAGTTTATTAGTGCTGCATTGCATAAATAATTTTCTAATATTCAGAAAAATAAGAATTTCGCGGCTTTGGGAAAAGAAACGAGTGTTCGATGGGACTATGAAGCGAATAGAAAAAAAAATCGAAATGTGAGGAGTACCTAGTTGATTCGATCACAGTGTCTTTCACTGAAAGCTTTCGCGCAAAGCTCCCCAGATAAAGTGTAAATTCGTGGGTGGAGTGCTTTACTTTGTTTTCTTTTTGCAAATTTAATTTATTCCTTTTATTTTATTTTAAATTAATTAATTTCTTTTTGTGAAGAAAAATGTAAATGTAGAAAGTTACTTATCTGTGACTGCCCTTGCCCTGAAAGGGAGTTGAGCTCGGTGGTCCCTCGCTGGATAACTTGAAAACTTATACGCTGAGTTGTTCGCAGGGGGCTCCCAGGAGCACCTCCTGATACTTCAGTGGGGCACAGTTGTCCCTTACTTGAGCCTCAACTTGACCTGGCTCTTGAGACGTTACACAAAGGGAATTTTGATACACAACGATCGCGAATAATGCAAAGTCTTAAGCCTTCTTACTGTGTCTTTACAACTTTCCTTATTTATTTTTGCTTTTATTTTTAGATACACTTCAATTTAATTCAAATAATGAAAATCAAAAGAAAACAACAAGAAAAAGAAAAAATGAAAATTATTCTACTACTCGACAAGTCGATTTTATTCCGCAGCCATTCCTGAAGTTCACTCTCGACTGGACTCTTCGGCCGTTGACCGTTTTCATTTTTTTTTCAGGGTCGTTGACCTTTCATGGGAGAGCCAAATTATCCGTGCGGGTTGCCAGGGCCTGTAATTGGAAATTCGCCGCGCTACAAACGGATGGATCTAGACTTCGTTCTCTGTATCAAAAGTCTATTAATTATTACGGCGTAAAGGAAAGAGTCTCATTCAATTTGTTGTACGCCTTATACGCGGATTATTTATTAATCGGACTTAATATTTTTATCATTCTTTCTTAGTGTCTTTCTCGGTTGACATGAACAATTACAAGACTTAAAGATAATTTTTGTTTTATACAAATCACAGCAAGAACCTACCTAGCTGAGGCCTTTTTGCGTTCAACAAAGTGTTCTGGGTGCAAAATTTTGGAATCAAATTTTGACTAGATTTCAAAGTAGTTAATCAAGCGTTCGAAAATGTGCGACCTGGCAAAGACGCGTCGCCACATATACTCCCCTGCCAGTAAAACCTTAGTTTTTTTTTTTTTGCGATATCTGAAACGATGTGGTGGTCTTGTGGTTCGTCCAGCTCGCGTGGTTCGTACAGGCATGCTTGTTGAACCATCAGACGAGAATCCAACACGACGCGCCGCTGCTCCCGACGAAGACGTCAACTCGGCGTGTAATGATTTTGGTACATTGAAGTCTTCCAACACTGGCCGGAAACGTTCTTCAATGTGTACCTGGTGTACCGGAGAATTTTCAGACGCTGGCTGAAAAGATTCTTCGGTCATTTCTAGAGTTGAAAAGCAGGGTTTCAGACGGTTGATAGAAGCGTTAACTTCCCTATTTTTGACTCTGAGTGTAAAGAAGTGCTTCGAGCGTTTAATGACTTTAAAAGGACCTTCGTAGGGTGGTTGAAGCGCTGACCGTAAAGCATCCGTTCTTAGGAACACGTGTGAGCATTTAGCCAAATCTTGAAATATGAAAGTAGTTTGCCGAGAGTGATTTGATGCCGGAATGGGTATGATGTCAGACAAAATATTACGTAGTGATACAACGAATTGATTTTGCGGCTGATACCGGGAATTTAGCAGGAATGCGTAAGCCCCTGCCGTACACAAGTTCCGCGGTGGTGGCGAGAAATTCCTTCCTAAAAGCCGTAAGCCTAATAATACGAAGGGTAAGGTTTTTGTCCAGGACTTCTCCTGGTATGCCATTAGACAGGCTTTAAATGTCCGATGCCATCGTTCTAGGAATCCATTAGACTGAGGGTGGTAGGCAGTGGTGCGGTTGCGATGGAAACCTAATAATTTGGAGAGTTCTGTGAATAAGGAGGATTCAAATTGTGCGCCTTGATCTGTTATAATGGTTCTAGGGACACCAAAGCGAGCTATCCACACTTGGCAGAGTGCGGTCGCGACTGTTTCGGCACTAATGTCGACTAGAGGAATGGCTTCTGGCCATCGCGTAAACCTATCGATAATTGTAAGGCAATATCTAAAATTTTAGGAAGGGGGCATAGGACCAACGATGTCTATGTGCATGGTTTGGAAACGCCCGGAGCACTCGTAAAATATGCCTCGGCTATTTTTCCAGGGCCTAGATACTTTACTCTGCTGGCAAGCTAAACAGCACCGCGCCCAGGAGTTAATATTCTTGTTCATGGAAGGCCAGAACTACCTAGACGTGACCATTTTATTGGTTGTGCGAATGCTCGGGTGAGACAAATTGTGTGTGGTTCTGAACACTTGGGTTCTGAAAGCCGTGGGAATGAATGATCGTACTTTTGTTTCCGAAACCTCACAGTATAATCCCGAGTTTGAGCCAAAACTCGGGAATTTTTCGAATTTATATAGGGAATTTTGGAGAAGCTGCTGTAATTCTGTATCTTGCGTTTGGCTTACAACCATAGCTTCGAAATTAATTGCACTATGAAGTTGAATTTCATCGACTCTTGACAAAGCATCAGCCACGATATTTTCCTTACCTGGTACATGCCTGATATCAGTAGTGAATTGCCCTACGTAGTCCAGATGATGTAATTGTCGTGGGGAAGCCTTCTCAGGATTTTGCAGAAAAGCGTGTTGCAAAGGTTTATGGTCAGTGTAAAGTGTGAAGGTACGACCCTCGAGTAAATACTTAAAATACTTAATACGTTTGTATGCCGCCAGCAATTCTCTATCGTAGGTGCTGTATTTTTGCTGTGCGTTGTTCAGTTTGACGGAGTAAAATCCTAGAGGTTGCCAGCCATCGTCAACTTTTCGCTGTATTGCCGCACATGGCAGTATCTGACGCGTCTACCCATAGCGATAGTTCAGCGGTAGCGATGGGGAAGGTGAGAAGAGCTGTTTGTGCTAATTGCGTTTTAGCGAATTCAAAGGATTCAACTGCCTCGCTAGACCATTCAATGCGTTTAGCGCCGTCTTTTTTTGAGCCGGAAAGATAGCTGTTTTAACTTGGCATGATGTGCTGCAGCGCGTGGCAAGAAATGCCGGTAGAAGTTTATCATGCCCAGAAAGCGCCGTAATTGCTTCACAGTATCCGGAATTTTGAATTTTGCAATTGCCTCCACGCGATCTGGAGCTGGTTTGATGCCTTGTGGGGTGATTAAATGTCCTAAAAATTTGACCTGTGGTTGAAAGAAGACACATTTTTCCACATTCAAAATCAGACCGTAATCCTGAAGGCGTTTGAAAACCTGCTCGATGTGCAAATTATGTTCGACTTTAGATTTAGAAGCTATTAGTATATCATCCAGATATACAAAACAGAATTAGAACTCTTGCAAGACCGTACGAATAAATATCTGGAAAGATTGTGCAGCGTTGCACAGACCAAATGTCATGCGGGTGAACTCGCACAGTCCAAAAGGTGTGCATATTGCCGTTTTTGGGATATCCTCCGGTTCGATTGGAATTTGGTGGTATGCTTTTGCTAAGTCAAGAGTTGTAAAATGTGTACAATTTTCTAAATGGTAGACGAAATCGTGTATTAATGGTCCTGGGTAACGGTCTGGTACTGTACTGGAGTTTAGCCTTCTGTAGTCCCCGCATGGTCTCCATTCACCATTTTTCTTCTGAACTAAGTGTAGTGGTGATGACCAAGGACTGTTTGAGGGGCGACAGATTCCCTGTTTCAACAGGAACTCGAATTCCATTTTGGTCGCTGACAATTTTTCAGCTGAAAGACGCCGAACTTTAGAAGAGATGGGAGCGCCTTTGGTGATTATACGATGGGTAACGGTGTGCGCTACCTGTTTAATGAATCCAGCTTCGACGGTGATGGTGTCGTATTTTTTTAGAAGATCCTGAACTGCTGGCTCGATTGAAGAACTGATGAGTACAGACAGACCAGAATTTTGGCATTTGTTACGTTGAGCAGATGCTGCTAAAGAAGTGAGTGGATCTATAAGAGACTTCTTTTTTATATCTACTAAGAGACCATAGTGGCATAGAAAATCTGCCCCCAGTATGGGTCTAGGAATATCCGCTATAACGAACTGCCAAGGAAAAGAGCGGCGTAAGCCTAAGTCCAACGTAGCAATTTTCTGCCGAACGTGCTGATAGGCGAGGAATTTGCCGCCAGCAGCTGCAAATTAGAATGAGGACAACGTTGATAAGGTGTTTTTGGAATGACGAAAACGTCCGCCCCTGTGCCTATCAGGAAACTTCTTTTCGAAGACCTGTCACAAATATATAAACAACTTTTTTGAATGCCATCACCACCCGCTGTTAATGGCGGAGGGCATATTAGTTTGGGCCTTCATTACAGGCAATAACACCTTGCGGTGTTAAACTTAGCTTGTTTCCTTTAAATTTGCAAGTAGCGATGCATTTTCTTGCGCTGGTCTCGAATTTACGATGGTACCAGCAAAAATTTTGATTTGGATTATGTAAAGAATGTCAAGAAGATGATCGATGCTTAGACACACTCCTTGGAGTGGTTTGTCTATCTGGGTTGCGTCGCGTAAGGAACTTCTCGAACATGCTGGTGATATTATTTAATATTCTTTCTAATTCAGTCAGAGTCATATGGGAACTGTCTGATGAAGAAGCTATGGAAAATACCTCCGATTTTGGGCTCACCTCAGATATTTTGTCTGCGCATGCTGCTAACACTTCGAGTGTTCCTGGGTTGCAAGCTAGCATAGCCTGCATACTTGCCGGTAATCGCTGAAGCCAAAGCGACTTCAGGATCGCCTCGTTGAGCTGCCCGTTACTGAGAGCTCGCATTTCACGAAGTAGTTGTGAAGACTGTGAGTCGCCTAGTGTCAGTTCAGTAAGAAGCTGCTTAAGCTTCTGATTTGTGCTTCCAGAGAGTCTGGAAATTAAGGTTTCTTTGACTTAATTGTATTTGTCCCTTGCTGGTGGTGTACGAAGGATGTCACTCACCAACCGAGCGACGTTCGCGTCGAGCGCCCCAACGACGTGGTAGAATCTCGACGTGTCCTGATTAATCCCAGCCAAGTTGAACTGTGACTCTCGCTGGAGAAACCACAGATCAGGATCATTTTTCCAGAAGGGAGTTGTCTTCAGAGACACTGCACACAACGTAGCTTGTCGCGCTGCTTCTGCTGGCAAGGAAGCACTAGTTTCGTTCAGAGCACTGCTGTTGGCAGAGTCCATGCTGACGTTTGAATCTTCTGTTGGCTCGGTCATATCCCAACGTAGGTCGAGCAGAACAAAATAAGTCGAACTACTTGATTTATGTAGACTTTATGAAACAACGAAATTTAACGAACCAAAAAGAATAGACGGAATTCGGGGAAAAGCTAAATGAATCGCCTACGTGCGAGAAAATTTATGAAACAATGCAGAAATGCAGTAAGACGTTATCAAAACAAAAAGAACGAAGTGCGAAAAGTTTTGACTAATTTACCAGAACATGGTGTCGAACGCAGAAAGTTTACAAATCTCTTAGGATATAACAGTAGATGTTGACAAAATTGTTTACTGAATCATAAAGGTTGCCAACATCGAAAATTGCAAAATGTAGAAAATTGTTGAAACAGTAAAAGTGGAAATATTATAAATTCTTAATATCGTAAATTGTAATTATGGTAAATCATGAATATTGTAAAAATGCACATATTATAAATTGTAAATATAATAGATAGTTAAAATTGTAAAAGTAAATGACGGAGAAAAGATAAAAACGAAACAAACTATTATAACCTTAAATTACCTAACCTTTGAATTACAAATTTCTTGTGGTGATGGAGGCTGCAGTTTTCAGTCGGGGTCACCAATTTAGTGAGATGGGTTATTGCTGACTTGAAGTGGGTACCTGAAGCGTCAGTGTATTCATTCTTCTTAATAGCCAACTAATTTAACTGATCTGCACTAATGTTATCTTGAGCGGAATACTTGATACGACGGAGTATTCATTCTTCTTGATATGCGGTCAATTTAGGTGGTATGCACCAATACTGACTCGAGATGAAAACCAACATGCGTTCTTCTTAATATGCAGGTCGCATAGGGCGAAGAGAAACAGAGTATATTGGGGAACGCCTAGAAATTGTATTTACAGGACTTCGTGGTTGTGGTGTCAGCAACTGCTACGTGGATTGTCAGTAGTGTCGACCCTCGACGTTGGACAGACGGTCCCAATGACAATTTGTCCACAGAGTCTTTCTTGAACGTGGTGGATTATAACTGCAGCTTACGGTCTTCTGCGCTGTCTTGGTTAAGCAAGAAATGGTATTGCCAGTCACAGTGCTGAACTCATTTAGAAGAAGCTGGGACTGTCCCTATGACAATCGATCTGAAAAATAACTAGAAAAGCAACGCTCAGCCGCGATGGTGCCTATAGGCAACTGTTGGCTGAACTACTTTAGACGAAGAGGTCTGGTTGCTTCCGTGTTGGGCTTGAACTTCAGTGCGATTGTCACTCACTACGTTTAACCTGGTCCAGTAGATATGAGAGGACTGTTATATATTTCCTCTAATGTAGAGTACTCACCGCTTTCTCGCCCCTATAGGTTCACTGATATCCCTTGTTTTATTGAAACGCCACACTAAAACTATTTCTTTCTTTATTATCAGTATAATTTTCTCTTACAAACTTTCCGTTTACAATCAACTTCCTTTTTTTTCAAACTTATCCGTTTACTATTAAAAGTTTTTCTATTCACTAATAATATTCCGACCGACACAGTGCCAAAACCAAAAAACTACTCGAAATCAACTCAAAAGCTCAACTCTGATTTTTTTTTTACCGCCGCTTATACAATTCATTTTTCGCATTCGACTTCTGAAAACTGACTGCTTTTTACTTCGATCTTTTTAATCGCAAGTCTAGTTGTTCAGGATAGGAAAGTGCTTAATTAGCATTCCTATCCTGAGAAAATTGTTTTACGCTGGGCATGTTTAAACATGCCCAGAATTATCGCGACGAACGATGGTTGAAATTGAAATTTGATATTTTCATAAATATCCAACCATCGTCTTGCTATCGTGCATACATTGTTGCGATCGCAATGTATGCAGCTCGCGGCAATCTGCTGCTTTTTTCTGTGAAGACTTGATCGTTTCAGTCTTCACCGACGTAAAATTTTCATGCGCCCGATATGTATGTATGTATATATGTACCTACATATCGTATTTACGACAAATCTTACTGAAGGTAAGATTTATCGTGGGGCTATTTTCTATGAGAACGACTTGGGTTGATATTTAACACTTTTGTCTGTCCCAAGTCGTTTTGTGGGAAATACTTTTTGTTTTTAATAAAGGAATGTGAAGAAATTGCTGATGGCAATTTCTTCGACTTATAGATAGATAAGCTAACCAAGTTTTAAGCATGGTTAGCTTCTACATATTATGCATGAATGATAATTTATTAATTATATATATCATTTTTAACCTCCTTTTAGGTATATAACAGGACAATAGAACGCCACATTTGTCTTGATGTTCTGATTGTGGGACTTCGGTATACTGAGCACTTATTCCACTTCTGTGCCGATGTTGGAATAACAACGGATGGATCTAGACTTCGTTCTCTGTAACAAAAGTATATTAATTATTACGGCGTCAAGGAAAGAGTCTCATTCAATTTGTTGTACGCCTTATACGCGGATTATTTATTAATCGGACTTAATATTTTTATCATTCTTTCTTAGTGTCCTTCTCGGTTGACATGAACAATTACAAGACTTAAAGATAATTTTTGTTTTATACAAATCACAGCAAGAGCCTACCTAGCTGAGGCCTTTTTGCGTTCAACAAAGTGTTCTGGGTGCAAAATTTTGGAATCAAATTTTGACTAGATTTCAAAGTAGTTAATCAAGCGTTCGAAAATGTGCGACCTGGCAAAGACGCGTCGCCACAAATGGACTTGGGAGCCGGGAAAGCTGCTATAGCTTGGACACGTTCCATTGACGCCTTGATTCCGCTCTCGTCAATGTTGTGACCCAAGAAATCTAAAGCTTTAGCCCCGAATATACATTTAGAGATATTTAGTTTTAAACCAAACTGAGTTAGCCCTTCGAATAAAAGCGTTAAATGTTTCTGATGTTCCGTGTCGTTTTTGCTTGCGACCAAAATGTCATCTATGTAGACGAAGACGAAGTTTAAGCCTAACGTAACTTCGTTCATAAAGCGTTGGAATGTTTGGGCCGCGTTTCGCACCCCAAAAGGCATTCTGACAAACTCGTACATTCCGAATGGTGCTGTAATTGCCGTCTTCGCGATATCATCTTGTGATACCGGAATATGGTGATAGGCTCGAATGAGATCGATTTTCGTAAAAATCTTACACCCTCTCAATTGCAGAGAGAAATCGTGTACATGTGGGATCGCGTAACGGTAAGGTACTGTAACCGCATGGAGTCTCCTATAATTCGCAGGCCGCAGGGCCGCCAATCATTGGGATCCTTCTTCGGGACCATATGCAAAGGAGAAGAGGTCGCGGATGAAGATGGCCTGCAGATCCCTAACTGTTGCATATGATTGAACTCATTTTGTGCTATTGTAAGTTTAGCCGGATCTAGGCGTCTTGGGCGCGAAAAAGGTAAGTGACGATGTGATGCACAACTGAATGTTTGACGGGCAGATTATAATGCGGGGGGTCTGTTAAAGTAGGGAATTGTTTTATTAATGCTCCGTACTGGTCATTGACAGGTAATATCTTTGGTGTTGGAGTATCGGTGTTTAACACTATTCCGTTTATTGAGATTCTAGAGGAGTTATCGATCAACTTCCTCTCTCGTAGATTTACGAGCAAATCGTACCTAGATAAGAAATCCGCTCCGATAATTGGACGATTGACTGCTGCCAACATAAATGGGAAAAGGAAAGATCGGCGTAAACCAATATCTATTTTGAGCATGACCATTCCAAAGGTCTTAATCGGAGAGCCATTAGCAGTGGACAAATTAGTAGTTTCCATTTTACCACCAGAATGAGGAAAATATTTCAAAGGTACAATAGATTCATCTGCCCCTGTGTCTACTTTGAGGATTGCTCGCCTCAACCCTCAACCCTTTTAGTTTAAATGTGATTTCGAGTTGACCTTAACGTCTCCCTTAAAGTTGCAAGGTGTGACACATTTCGATGCTTTCTCCTTAAAACGTCTGTGATACCAACATATGATATTCTTAATTGGCGCGCTATTAGTACTCCCCCGGCCTCCTGATTTGCTCCTAACTCTAGGGTTACCCCCCACGAATTCTCTGAAAGAACGCCTAAGCTCTCCAATTTCTTTCATGGTTCTTTCGAGCTGTCTATGCACCTGCTGTAATTCACTAGGTCTCGTTTGGCTATTGCACTGGACCACACTGATTTGGGAATTTTGAGTAACCTCCCATACTTTGTCTGCGAGTTCTAGTTTTCTTTCGAAACTTTGGTTTATCGATATTGTGAGTGGTATGGCCACAGTGGAAGGTAGCTTCCGTTCCCATAAAGACTGAACCAGTGTGAGGCTAACCGCAGACAAATTCCCTGCTAATGACTACATATGCCGGTACAGATCGGAAGGCTTTCTATCTCCTAAATCTTCCGCCGTTAATAAGCCTCCAACCGTCTTTGCTCTGATAATGAGTGTCGCTTAATTAGTATTTGTTTGAGATGCTCGTATTTTCCCGTTTCGGGCGGATCGCTGAGTGCATTTATTTATTTATTTATTTTTATTTATTCATTTTTAAAAAGCACAGTTGAGATACAAAGCTCATAGATGTGTGCATACTCCTAGTAAAAAAACAAATTACATGATAAATAAAGGTATTATGGCAAAGCAAAAATAAGCTATCAAATAGAAGAGAGTGTATATATATCTAGTACTAAACTAAACTAAAAAAAAAAAATTGAAAAAGAGAAAAGAAAAAAAAAGAATAAAAAGAGAGAAATAAAGAACAAATTATGCATCTACAGATTTTATAAAAATAAGTGAACCTAATTATTGTCAGCATTGAGCAAAATAATCCAAAGCCCCCATCCTGAAATCCCTCAAGCTCCGTGCGGTGCGCACACCCAAAGGAAGAGTATTCCAAATTCTTACGCCATGAATGGAAAAGGCGCGAGTGCTAAACAGTGTATAAAACCTTGGTAATAGTAATAATTGGGTTCGACGAGATGACAGAAGTTCAACGAAATCCTTGAGGTAAACCGGAGCCATATTATTTAAAATTTTATATATCATTATGCATATTCTTAGATTAAGATAACTATTCAAATCACAACCCAAAACTTTATGACGTTGTTAATGGCTTTTACTGGCAACGAAGCTAGAATATTCAATGACTAACCCCTCACTCGGATTAATGTCTACCCTCTGGCCTTCTTCATTAGCTTTATTTTTATTTTCTTCAGTCATCGTTACAAATCCAACTTTGTATTTTAACGGGAATAGATTATGTACCCCAAAGCTAATAAAAATGTTTTTAGTTCTAAATGTCAAAACAATCACTTGCGCTTTTATCATAAAAAAGAACTTAATAAATAAGAAAATCGTATTTAGCTTTAGCGACGAAAGAAGTGATTCACCGATTCTTTTATCATAAGATATATATATATATATATATGTAGTGTATTATATTAAATACGAAATATTTTATAAAAACAAAAGGAAATTTATCGTGTTACCTTGGATCCCTTACAGTATTATTTACTGAATCTCTTTTTTTATTATCTTATTTTTTCTTTTTGTTCTCTTTCCTTGGTTAAAATTTATCGGTCTCAAATATCTGTGCCCACTTGCCTTTCGGTATGCCTTCACAACAATTGAAATCTAAAACGAATAAAAAGTAATTTAGCACTTTGCTATTAACTTAACTAAGAAGCATTTTTATATAAATCTGAAATTCTGATTAACCAAAAAAAAAATAAAATAGAAAGAAAACAAAATCGAATTTCTAATAATTTTTATGAACACAAGTTTACTTGTCACAGAAAATTTATTGACTAAATAGAAAGAGGAAAGAAAAAGAAGAAAAAAAATACTTCCGGGAGTATCTGATGAGGTATTTTCGATGCTGTCATACGGTAAATGCCGAAATGCATGCGATCCAATCGTTGATGTTGGGCTGGTTTGTGTAATTATGGATATGATTATAATTTGCGTTCCTTGAGTTCCCAATTTGTTGCTCTCTGATAACGAAAGCTTCGACTTTCCTAGCTCGTTACTTACGAAAACGCCAATGCCAAATGCAATGCTAATATATTGTACCCATCACTGCTTGCTGCAAAGCAAGGATAATATCGAATATTTTCGTTGGAGTTACCAAAACTGCGAAGTAAACAGTTTCTGTGCGAATTAGTTGCGAAACGTCAAATGAAACTGGGACTGGAACGTGCTGCTGTGGCAGAGGGAGACTGCTGATGCAATAATTGTTTCACAGGCGATGTTATTTTCTGCTCTGTCTCGACTACTGTGTTTATGCTGGTTGATAAGTGAGAAGCTTTTGTGGGAGCCTTGCTTCCGTTTGTGGTAGTGATTCTGTGCTTCTGCTAAGTAGTAAGATGCAATTTTCGATGCGAAACCGCATGGACATAAAAACAAATATCTCAGCTTTTCCTTTTATTGATGTTTTATGCAGTTTGCGTACTTTTGAATGCGTACTTATTTATTTTATTTTATTTTGCTAGAATTTAGCCAACTTTCGGGATCACAAATTGTGCTCAAAAATTAGGACGCCGTCGACGCCTCTCGAAATGGCGGGTCCAGTAGCGTCTTCTCCTAAAGCGTTTCGTTGCGCCTTAATATAAGGTGCGTAGCTCGAGGAATGCGACTTGATTGTGAATTTCTGGAGTGCTCTTGAATTTCGTGTTTCGAGTTTCGGGGTCACCAATTTGTTGCCCTGTTTACTTCTCTGGAAAATATCCTGGTCTCGTGGCAACAATTTTTGTATATCCGTAGTTTGCTATACAATAAAAAGACACGATCCACTCCACTAATTCAAAACAACTTTATTTAAAATGTCTTCCTATAATTCTTTACTTCTACAAAATATGATTTAAAGTTTCGATTAAATATTGTTGCGAAATCTCCATGTTTCTCCCCGCAATGAAGAAAAAAAAGGCTTGCTAAAATCCTATGCGTTGGCAACGACGCCCATGACGGAAACGAAGCAATGCATCCGAGCGGGGACCCAAGAAACCCAAGAGATGGCGCGGCTGCTCCCCAATGCGGCGAATTCCGTCCCCAATTTAGCTGGCAACGCAGGCCCCAAAAGAAAAGTCGCCCGGATGACAAGAAAAGAACTACAAGTTGGATTAGGAAAACCACGAAGACAAGAAGTAAAAGTCAAGGAGTGAAGTTTTTTTTAGAATTTAGAATTTTTTTGTTTTTTTTTGTAAAGTGTTATTTTTATAAAGTTTGAATAAAACAGTTAAGACAAAAAGAAGAAAACCGCGTTAAACATCTGCCCTTATATAAATTAGGAAGGTTCCAGCAACTGTCCCAGGAACGGGACTGGGTAACCAGAAGAATTTGGGGTACCGTTTGTCTGGATTAAGGGGATAAGTAGCGCTTCAAATTATTATTTTTTGAGTAGTTTTAGTTCTTTTAGGAGACTTTATCTATATTTAACAAATTCTAAAATATAAATTACGTTGAATCTCGACATCAAGATCAGCTACGGTATCTATATACAGTTACTGAGAAAACTCTTTGTTTCACGAACTGCACATCGAGTTCTCAAAGCGATATAATTTATTAGATCGAATTATTGCATTACAGCCTCAGGAAACGTTGAATTCTAGAATTACGTCGAATTCTGGAATTGAAATTAGATGCAGTACTTGCACTTAGCTATTGTGAAGATTCATTGTCTCACAAACTGCGCAACGAATTCTCCAAGCGACATAATCTATACCATCGAATCATTGTATTGCACTCTAAGTACACAAAAACTACATTGAATTTCTAAAATTAGTATAAGTTGTTCGATTTAAGCACTACATTTTAACCTCGGCGCGTATTACAGTTTACGACTACATTGAATTTCTAAAATTAGTATAAGCTATTGAATCCAATCACTACATTTTAGTATTTACACGCATTACAGTTTACGACTACATTGAATTCCTAAAATTAGTATAAGCTATTGAATCCAATCACCACATTTTAGTATATACACGAATTGCATTTTAAAACTACCTTGAATTCCTAAAATTAGTATAAGCTATTGAATCCAATCACTACATTTTAGTATTTACACGCATTACAGTTTACGACTACATTGAATTCCTAAAATTAGTATAAGCTATTGAATCCAATCACTACATTTTAGTATATACACGAATTGCATTTTAAAACTACCTTGAATTCCTAAAATTAGTATAAGGTACTGAATCCAATCACTACAATTTAGTATTTACACGCATTGCATTTTAAAACTACCTCGAATTCCTAAAATTAGCATAAGTTCCCCTATCCAGTAACTACGATTTAGCAATTCCACGCATTGAATTTGAAAACCTGCTTTGGATTCCCGAATCCTTGTAAGCAGTGCTATTTACCAACCGCACTTCGGCGGCACTACCTACCATAGGTACCGGAACGATCACTATCCGCTATACCCGAATTCTGCGAGTATTGCTTGGATATCACATTTACGAAAATTATTGTGACGCTATTTGAAATTACAGGGTTCTATTTTCTTAATTAATTTTATCACTTCACTTGTGTAGTACGACGATCAACAATCTATAGTTTCATGTGAACATGAAATAATCCGTGAAGTTGGTCCTTTAACACTTCCTGTTCTGAAATCGAGAAAACTACTGTATGAAAGAAGCGTGAAAATTGTTCAACAGAAGAAAATCAAATCAAAATTTTCATATATAACTTCGGGCGCATTGCACTTGTTTTACCTAAGAAAAAAAGTGAATGTTTCCATTAAATTTTAACGTGTCGTCTTGTCTATAAGAAGCTTATTAAAAACGTACAAAATTATTTCCGTTTATCTCCTTTTAATATTCATCATCCAGCCAGCAAGTGGGCCGAGCACCTACAAAGAAAGGAATCAAAAACCTAATTCTAGTACATATATAGAGAACTTTCACGAATATAGAACGGTTTCAGGAGCCAAGTTCCACTTTCAGGAGGCATTTTAGGAGGCGTTCATGGGAGATCGCAATAGACAACCCGAATACAATTCCCAGGCTATCAAAAAGAGATCCCCCGAGCCCGACTTCCTAAGAGACTGGTCACAGTAGAACCCGGCGTTGATCGAAAACACTCTGTGGAAACTTAGAACTCTGGCACACATAAGAAAACAAACACAAGCCGAATTAGTTACACGGAAGCACTCTCTATAAAATCCGAAGATGTTTTCACGGCAAACGAATCGGCGCACTTTCTTCTAATAGTTTTGTACAATTTCTATTAGATAATTCACAAAAAATTGCAGGAATCAAACGCGAAACCACAAAATTACCAACGTTCATACACAAACCGAACCAGTTACGTCAGAAGACAAACCAGTGAATAAACAAACTAATTAGTTAAATTATTCAAAGAGATAATCAGACTCGGTGTCAACAGTCGATCAGCTGATATATCGGTTCCCTTTCACTGTCAATGGTGTCGTTGACCTTACATAAATTTGACGAAGAATTCTTTCGTCAATTTGCGAGCTTTCCACAACTACGTCTCGTTTGCAAGCTGTCGCAGTTGTTTTTGTCGCGTTCTTCAACCAGCGGAGCCTTCGCGAACAGAAAGTGAAAGCGGAAGCTGTCATTCTGCATGTGCGCAGCTTTTAGTGGAGACGCATACTTCCCACCTCTTAGCTGTGGTGACATAAAATCGGAATGCTCCCCGGACATCGTCCTAGTAACGGATAGGTGGAGCGCATAGTGGATGAAATTCACAAAAATTACGCCCTTTGGTATATAGCAAAAAAAAAAGACTCGAATAAAATTACTCCCTCGCTACCGCTCGGCCGGAGCAATTTTATTAGCAATAGTAAAATGTTACATTTGGTATCAAGTGTGGGGTACTTAGAAAATATCCCTACAGATATTTCTTCCACGTGATATTTCTTTTATTCATAGGTTTAGTATAGCTTGTTTTCTTTTATATACTTGTATGAGATCAAATTTTAATATTTTTATTTCTTTATAATTGCATACACTTTATTTCAACTAAATAATATTTTTACCTTGATCTTGTTGTTATTAATAAAATAAAAAAAAAAAAATCTACCAACAGATATATCCATAACCCGATATTTTTCTGTTTCTTTTAATTATTTGTAAATACACATTTTTCCTCTTATAAAATGAATTTTCTTCTTCTCATGCACTTTTAGCATCAAACGTTTATTTTACTCTTGTTTTGAGTATTTCTTTACACAAAATCTATTTTATTAATTCTTATGTGATTCGTCAAAACGTACGATTTACCGTCGAGTATTCTAAATATATTTTTTTGTTGCATCGCACTATAATTAAGTCTAATTATTATCATTCGAGTCGTGAAGAGTAGCTCTTCTGGTTTCTCGGTTACATTATACACCTTTCATTCGTAAATTTGAACGCTTTTTTTTTGGGATAGACGTTATCGACTGTTGGGTTGTGCTGGTGTTAATATTTTGTTTACTTTACACTAATAGTGGTGGGCACGATGGACGCCGAGCAACTTCGCGAACTAAAAGAGGAAATAAAGGCCATTGCGACGACCTTAGTCAAAAGTGTAGTTAACGAAATTAAAGATGAAATGAGATCGGAACAAGCTGCGTCCATGGCTGTGATAGAATCGGGTATCAATGATCAGGTAGCTAAGCTGGCAAAGAAAGTCGAGGATTTGGATAAGACCCTAAGCGGAACCCAATTCGTGAACCGCGTATTTGAAGAACTGTCCCCTGCGGCTCATACCTCGTCTTCCACAAGCACGACGACTTCAACAACAACTTCGACGGCGTCGATCTCCGCGTCTTCTCCTATTCAAGCGAGAAATCTAAATTTCTTCACGATGCCTACTAATAGCTGCCACTCTACAGTGCCCACGTCTACGCACGACCACGCGCCTATATTTTCTGCTCCGACAAGTCAAATGTTTAACTACCCTCTTCCGACAGCTGCTAATTGGAGTAATCCGGGTTTTATCAAAGTTTTGCGTATCCATCCTTTGGCCAAACCTACCCTGCTTTCAATCAGCTGCCCCCTAATAGTCAGCAACCGAACTCTGGAAAACTGCCTCACTACAATTTCGCCCAACAATCGAATCACATCTCTGCGCAGTCGGCTGACACAAACGTCACCCAGAAACCAATGATACAGGCAGCTTCGAACACTGAATCCGGCTCGCCAGGTCTTTCCTGTAACCTCTCTCCCTTTGATGGCACCGTCTCGTGGTCTGATTATCGCGTCCAATTCGAGATCGTCGCTCACAATAGTCAGTGGTCAGAGCAACAGAAGGCCGATGCCCTGGCAACCCAGTTAAGAGGTAATGCCCTGTCTGTGCTTAGCGTTTTTCCAGCGGGGCACCGCATCCAATATGGAGAATTACTTGCTCTGTTAGAGCAACTCGTGGTCTTCTTCTTATTCTAGCCAGGTACAATTCGCTAGTAGGGTGCAGGGTCTCAGAGAAAACTTCTCCAACTTTGCACTAGAATTGCAAAGACTGGCTACAGCCGCGTTTCCGTCCTGTCCGACAGACATTGTCGATAGAATGGTGACTCAGCGTTTCTTGCAGGGACTGCGCGATGATGAGCTGAGGACATTGGTTAAAGTGCGAGGCCCAAGGACTCTTCACGAGGCAGTGAGTGCAGCGGAAGAGTTGGCCACCGATACCAATGTTGGAAGGAATACGAGAGTCCACTTGGCACAAGTATCCCCTGCCCAACATTATAACAGTCGACGTAGGCGACATAGAAGAAATTTTCGACCTCCTCCGGAATCGCAAGCACCGAGATTGCCCGAGAGCTCAAGATCCAATGGAACAATCTGTACGAAAGTTTTAAGCCTGCATCGCATGTCGAGGTTCCTAATTCAACACATGTAAACCAGGGAAACCCCTCAACGTCGGCTCAGTGGGGTGCGAGTCGATGAGTGTTCTAACGCCCCCAGTACAGAGATACATAAACGAAGACCTTGCAATCCCTCCGGCTAACGCTAAATCGTCTCAACAGATTACAGAAGGCATCCACGAGAAAACTTTGTGTAAACCCGATTCCGCAGAGCCTACTAAACTAGAAGTTACAATTTCGGCTATAGGGCCATCAACCAATAGCCTCACTGTTGAAGGGCTGCTGAACGATAAGCCTTGCAATTTTATTTTGGACACTGGCGCGACAATTTCTATCGTACATCCGATTTTCCTGAACCAATCGTCACTTACGGAACTAAAAAATTCGAATGTCGTGGTCAGGAGCGTGACAGGAGATACTATTGAAATCCTGGGTAAACTGGCAGTAGAGATCCGCTTAGAGAACCACAGGTTCCCACACACAGTGTTGGTAGCCAATATAGAGCCTGTGTGTATCCTCGGCGTAGATTTCCTAGACCAGAATCAGTGTCAATTAGATTTTGAAGCAAATATCCTTCAATTATGTCAAATAGCTGTTGCTCTCGTTAAACCCAAGTATCGAGGTACAAAAGTTTTCCTATCTGAAAATGTCTTATTGGCTCCTCGTAGTGAATCAATTCTGCCAATGAACAGAAAGAAGATACGATCCGAAGACTCGTGCTTATTAATAGACTCCGAATTCGAGTCCGAGCTGCCTTATGGGGTACTTTGTGCTCGTGTCCTAGTGGAATCCAGTTCGAAAAATATTCCTTTAAGATTAGTAAATCTGTCTGAGAAAGAAGTCTTCATCTCACGAGGCACTTTAGTCGGATCTGTCGAGCCCGTCTCCATTTTAAAGGCGCTTGCACCTACCTGTGATGTAGGACAGGATGCACTCGGAATAATTCTCAACGATCTCGACGATGGCTTAGCCAACGAAGAGAAGCTGAAGCTCATTGACGTTTTAGAAGAGTACCGAGATATATTTTCCACTGGTCCAGGAGATACTGGCCGTACAAAAGTGACGAAACATCACATAGATACCGGGGAGGCGCCACCCTTTAAAATACCTGCGAGAAGGGTGCCTCTAGCGAAACGAGCGGAAATGGAACAGATGGTGGGAGAAATGGAAGACAACGGCGTTATACGGCCTTCCACCAGTCCCTGGGCATCACCGGTAGTCCTCGTAAAGAAAAAGGACGGGACTACGAGGTTCTGCGTTGACTATCGACGTCTAAACGACATCACTAAAAAGGACTCATATCCACTTCCCCGCATCGACGATACCCTTATGTCCTTTACAGGATCCAAATGGTTCTCCACCTTTGACCTACAAAGTGGATATTGGCAGGTGGAAATGGTGGAAAGGCATAAAGAGAAAACTGCCTTTACAACTGGCACTGGTCTGTGGGAGTTCAATGTGATGCCTTTCGATCTCTGTAATGCTCCAGCTACGTTCGAACGCTTGATGGATGGTGTATTCAGAGCTCTAGGACCAGAAATAGCTCTCGTTTATCTAGACGATATCATCGTACACGATAGCGATCTGGAAGAACATTTCAGAAACCTTAAATTAGTGTTCCAACGACTACGTACCGCCAATCTAAAGCTCAGCCCGAAAAAGTGCCATCTACTTCGTCGGGAGGTAAAGTATTTGGGTCATGTAGTGTCCGCAGAAGGTCTAAAAACAGATCCCGAAAAAACAAAAGCCATCGAGTCCTGGCCGATTCCTAAAACCAAGAGAGATGTGCGAAGTTTTCTTGGTTTAGCGTCATATTATCGAAGGTTCGTTCGCGACTTTTCAACTATTGCAAAACCGCTTTCAGAATTAACCGAGGTTAAAGGAAATTCCAATGGGAGGAGAGACAACAAGATGCCTTTGAACACCTAAAGCTTCGACTAACCTCTCCTCCCATTCTAACCTTCCCCCAGACAGAGGGCGAGTTTATATTGGATACGGACGCCAGTCAGAATGGAATAGGAGCCGTACTCAGCCAAATGCAAAACAACAGCGAGAAAGTCTTAGAATATTACTCCAAAACACTGGATAGAGCAGAGCGAAACTACTGCGTGACTCGCAAGGAGCTCTTAGCCGTAGTGTGAGCAACAGCTCATTTTCATCATTACCTATTTGGTAGGCCGTTCAGAATCCGAACGGATCATGCATCACTTCGATGGCTTCTAAATTTTAAAGAGCCCGACGGCCAGATAGCAAGATGGTTAGAACGGCTACAGCAATATGACCACCTCATCGAGCATCGCGCCGGTCAAAAGCATCTAAACGCAGATGCTTTATCGCGACGTCCCTGTCAGGAATGCGTTCACTGTGACCAGAAAGAACAAAGGGAACAGGAGCGTACAATAAACCTGGTACGCGTCGAAGCCACCATTGATTTAGCTGCTGAACAGGACAAAGATCTCGCCCTTCAAACTGTTAAATCTTGGATCGGAAGTAACCAAAGACCGACCCGAGAACAAATAGTTTCCGAAAGTCCTTATTTGAAGAGCTTCTGGGCAAAATAGGAGTCTCTGCGAGTGGTGGATAAAGTCTTACACTTAGTCAGATATGGAAAAAAGGGCGAGACCCTTGTAAAAGTAGCACCTCCTGGCCACATTCACAAAATCCTCCTCGATCTACACAACAAACCAGAAGGGGCATTTCGGCGTGAGAAAAACAACCGAAAAAGTGAAAGAACGTTGGTTTTGGCCCATGTTGCAAAGAGACGTCGAGATATGGTGTGCTAAATGCCAACTATGTCATGCAAAAAGAGGTCCATCTAGGAAAACCCGCGGGAAGCTGCAAGCCTTTAACGCAGGCGCGCCATTCGAAAGAATTGCGGTCGACGTTTTAGGCCAATTACCGAAAACTGAAAGAGGAAATAAATACGCGGTAATAGTCATGGATTACTTCACCAAGTGACCAGAAGTTTTCGCAACACCGGATCAGAGAGCAGAAACTATGGCTGACGGACTAATAGAGAATGTGCTCTCCAGATTCGGGATGCCTTTTCAGCTTCACTCAGACCAGGGACGAAACTTCGAGGAAGATGTGTTCCAAAGCGTATTAAAACGTTTCGGCATCGAGAAGACCCGAACAACGGCCTTGCATCCCCAATCCGATGGCATGGTTGAGAGATTTAACCGCACCCTCCTCGACTATTTAGCCAAATTCGTCGATAAGATTCAAACCAACTGGGACAAATACCTCCCCTTAGCCCTGTTAGCCTACCGTTCTTCCATACACGAAGGTACCCAATTCACGCCTGCACAGCTCAACTTCGGTCGGGAACTAAGACTCCCACTTGACATCCCTTATGGCCATACACACAATAACCTCACTAGCGCCCCAGCGGAATATGTGGAAAAATTAGTCCAAACCCTCGAAAGGGTCCACTCATTGGCTAGGAAAAACTTAACTTTGTCCTCGTTTCACATGAAAACACAATATGTCCTTAGGGCCCACCCCCTTACCTTCGTAGAAAACGAAAAAGTCTAGATATACAACCCTAAACGACGTAAAGGAAAAAGCCCTAAGCTTCAAAGAGATTGGGAAGGCCCAGGTACTGTCCTGTCTCGTTTAAACGATGTGCTGTATAGAGTTGAGTTCCCGGGGGGCAAGACAAGGAGAGTACTTAATATAGATCGGTTAGCTAAGTTTAACTCTGAAGATAATTCCGATAGTAACACTTTCCAAGCGGACGCGGTGTCGATTAATCAAAATCAATTAGAAATTACCGATATCGCCCCATGGGCCAGACATTCGAAAGCTATAATCTCTAGAATCCTAATCAAGAACGGTTTCGAGCCCGGAAAAGGTTTAGGGAAATCATTGCAAGACATAGTCGAACCGATTACTATGCAGTCTCGAACCTCGCGAACAGGGGTAGGCTTCCTCGAAAATACGCGAGCGTAACCAATGTTTTTTTTTAATTTGATTGGCTGAGTCCTGATCCGGGGCGAGCCCAAGAAGCGTAAAGAAATCTATTACTCGTCACTTCTCTTTAAGCCCGCTTTCAGGTTGAAGAGATTAGGTCGAAAAACAGCAACAAAGAGCAGCTTTTCGCGTCGATAAATAGGTGGCAATGTAAGCACGCTGTCTCCCTGGAATCTCCACTGACCAGACGCCCATTTACAAATGGTAGCAACCCGAACCAATCAGACGCAGCATAATTGGATGGTTGGATGAGCCTTCAACTCGGAAGCCAGACCGATTCATGTTCTTTAGTTAAATGTGAAATACTAGACGAAACTTCTCTCTGTGTAGCTAGCGGGATACACAATCCCGAGGATACGTCAGACAGAAATGATGCACCAGACGCAGCATAATTGGATGGTTGGATGAGCCTTCAACTCGGAAGCCAGACCAATTCATGTTCTTTAGTTAAATGTGAAATATTAGACGAAACTTCTCTCTGGGTAGCTAGCGGGATACACAATCCCGAGGATACGTCAGCCAGAAATGATACACTAGACGCAGCATAATTGGATGGTTGGATGAGCCTTCAACTCGGAAGCCAGACCGATTCATGTTCTTTAGTTAAAGGTGAAATACTAGACGAAACTTCTCTCTGGGTAGCTAGCGGGATACACAATCCCGAGGATACGTCAGCCAGAAATGATACACAAGAGCAGCTTAATCGAATGGTAAACAGAACGTAGTTCTGAGCCAGGACAACAAAAGCTGATGACGAGGATTCTAAATCAAGGAAAACCGATACAAAGAGCTGCTTAATCGAATGGTAAACAGAACGTAGTTCTGAGCCAGGACAACAAAAGCTGATGACGGGGATTCTAAATCAAGGAAAACCGATACAAAGAGCAGCTTAATCGAATGGTAAACAGAACGTGGTTTGAGCCAGGACAACAAAAGCTGATGACGACGGTTCTAAATCAAGGAAAACCGATACAAAGAGCAGCTTAACCGAATGGTAAACAGAACGTAGTTCTGAACCAGCACAACAAAAGCTGATGACGATGATGTGCAATCTAAAAAAAAAAAAAAAAAATAATAAAAAAAAAAAAAAAATAAAAAAAAATAAAAAAAAAATTACCTAGGCGAGTAGGCAGCATGCTGAAGACCCCCAGTCTTCTTTTCTCGATTTTTTTTTAAAAAAGGAAAAAAAAACCAGAGAAGTGCCAAAGCTGTGTGTTCTACCTTATCTACGCACAACCAAATAGCTCCATACGAATATTTTGAGCCTTATATACATAACTTGGAACACTTTGGGTTTCTACCCTCGCTTACGACCGGGACATCGGCCAATCAAAACTAAAGAATAGAATAATGTAAGATAGAGCAAATAGGAACGGAGTTGAGAGATATGGGCATGAAAGACCTATCTGCTGAGGTCCTTTCCTTGTCCCACTCCCCCCGGACTCGGCGACGAACCCGAACCTCCTCGATCAGTGGAGCGCCCTCCGGTGACACAGAGCTGTCGTCAGTCTTTGTAAATCCCGGGAGAGTAGAGGCCTCCACAATCACCTCAAGCTTAAACACGTAAACTTATTATACGACGACAAGAATTTGAACCTCAGTTTCAATAAATTATCAGAGAACCATATTAATATATTCTTTAGCAGGTAACTGGTACCGTTGAGAGATGGGATACTTCATAAGCAGAGAATCGGCGGACTACAGGAATACCCTGTCAAGATGCAAACACCATTCTACCCAAACCAGACACATGGATAAATAAGTTTAAACCCTTCGCTTTTCTCTTTCTTGGAGACAGATCTAGATACGGCTCTCAAAATGTTTTTTTTTCTTCCCGTTACAGATACTCGGTCGGAACTTCGAGTCTGCAGAGGGGGGCAATGTTGCGAAATCTCCATGTTTCTCCCCGCAATGAAGAAAAAAAAGGCTTGCTAAAATCCTATGCGTTGGCTACGACGCCCATGACGGAAACGAAGCAATGCAGCCGAGCGGGGACCCAAGAAACCCAAGAGATGGCGCGGCTGCTCCCCAATGCGGCGAATTCCGTCCCCAATTTAGCTGGCAACGCAGGCCCCAAAAGAAAAGTCGCCCGGATGACAAGAAGAGAACGACAAGTTGGATTAGGGAAACCACGAAGACAAGAAGTAAAAGTCAACGACTGAAGATTTTTTTAGAATTGAAGCTGAAATTGTTTTCTTTACTAAAGTGATCTTCTTTTTTTGTTTTTTTTTTGTAAAGTGTTATTTTTATAAAGTTTGAATAAAACAGTTAAGACAAAAAGAAGAAAACCACGTTAAACATCTGCCCTTATATAAATTAGGAAGGTTCCATCAACTGTCCGAGGAACGGGACTGGGTAATCAGAGGAATTTGGGGTACCGTTTATCTGGATTAATGCGATAAGTAGCGCTTCAAATAATTTTTTTTGAGTAGTTTTAGTTCTTTTAAGAGACTTTATCTATATTTAACAAATTCTAAAATATAAATTACGTTGAATCTCGACATCGAGATCAGCTACGGTATCTATATACAGTTACTGAGAAAACTCTTTGTTTCACGAACTGCACATCGAGTCCTCAAAGCGATATAATTTATTAGATCGAATTATTACATTACAGCCTCAGTAAACGTTGAATTCTAGAAGTACATCGAATTCTGGAATTGAAATTATTACATTACAGCCTCAGTAAACGTTGAACTCTAGAAGTACATCGAATTCTGGAATTGAAATCGCACACAGTATCTGTACGTAACTACAGCGAAAACTCTTTGCTTCGTAAACTGCACATCGAGTTCTCAAAGCGATATAGTTTATTGGATCAAATCATTGCATTACAGCCTCAGTAAATGTGGAATTCTAGAATTACGTCGAATTCTGGAATTGAAATCGCATACAGTATCTGTACGTAACTACAGCGAAAACTCTTTGTTTCACAAACTGCACATCGAGTTCTCAAAGCGATATAGTTTATTAGATCAAATCATTGCATTACAGCCTCAGTAAATGTGGAATTCTAGAATTACGTCGAATTCTGGAATTGAAATCGCATACAGTATCTGTACGTAACTACAGCGAAAACTCTTTGTTTCACAAACTGCACATCGAGTTCTCAAAGCGATATAATTTATTAGATCGAATTATTGCATTACAGCCTCAGGAAACGTTGAATTCTAGAATTACGTCGAATTCTGGAATTGAAATTAGATGCAGTACTTGCACTTAGCTATTGTGAAGATTCATTGTCTCACAAACTGCGCAACGAATTCTCCAAGCGACATAATCTATACCATCGAATCATTGTATTGCACTCTAAGTACACAAAAACTACATTGAATTTCTAAAATTAGTATAAGTTGTTCGATTTAAGCACTACATTTTAACCTCGGCGCGTATTACAGTTTACGACTACATTGAATTTCTAAAATTAGTATAAGCTATTGAATCCAATCACTACATTTTAGTATTTACACGCATTACAGTTTACGACTACATTGAATTCCTAAAATTAGTATAAGCTATTGAATCCAATCACCACATTTTAGTATATACACGAATCGCATTTTAAAACTACCTTGAATTCCTAAAATTAGTATAAGCTATTGAATCCAATCACTACATTTTAGTATTTACACGCATTACAGTTTACGACTACATTGAATTCCTAAAATTAGTATAAGCTATTGAATCCAATCACCACATTTTAGTATATACACGAATTGCATTTTAAAACTACCTTGAATTCCTAAAATTAGTATAAGCTATTGAATCCAATCACTACATTTTAGTATTTACACGCATTACAGTTTACGACTACATTGAATTCCTAAAATTAGTATAAGCTATTGAATCCAATCACTACATTTTAGTGTATACACGAATTGCATTTTAAAACTACCTTGAATTCCAAAAATTATTATAAGCTACTGAATCCAATCACTATAATTTAGTATTTACACGCATTGCATTTTAAAACTACCTCGAATTCCTAAAATTAGCATAAGTTCTCCTATCCAGTAACTACGATTTAGCAATTCCACGCATTGAATTTGAAAACCTGCTTTGGATTCCCGAATCCTTGTAAGCAGTGCTATTTACCAACCGCACTTCGGCGGCACTACCTACATAGGTACCGGAACGATCACTATCCGCTATACCCGAATTCTGCGATATCTATAAGCTTACTTGAAGGAGTATTGCTTGGATATCACATTTACGAAAATTATTGTGACGCTATTTGAAATTACAGGGTTCTATTTTCTTAATTAATTTTATCACTTCACTTGTGTAGTACGACGATCAACAATCTATAGTTTCATGTGAACATGAAATAATCCGTGAAGTTGGTCCTTTAACACTTCCTGTTCTGAAATCGAGAAAACTACTGTATGAAAGAAGCGTGAAAATTGTTCAACAGAAGAAAATCAAATCAAAATTTTCATATATAACTTCGGGCGCATTGCACTTGTTTTACCTAAGAAAAAAAGTGAATGTTTCCATTAAATTTTAACGTGTCGTCTTGTCTATAAGAAGCTTATTAAAAACGTACAAAATTATTTCCGTTTATCTCCTTTTAATATTCATCATCCAGCCAGCAAGTGGGCCGAGCACCTACAAAGAAAGGAATCAAAAACCTAATTCTAGTACATATATAGAGAACTTTCACAAATATAGAACGGTTTCAGGAGCCAAGTTCCATTTTCAGGAGGCATTTTAGGAGGCGTTCATGGGAGATCGCAATAGACAACCCGAATACAATTCCCAGGCTATCAAAAAGAAATCCCCCGAGCCCGACTTCCTAAGAGACTGGTCACAGTAGAACCCGGCGTTGATCGAAAACACTCTGTGGAAACTTAGAACTCTGGCACACATAAGAAAACACAAGCCGAATTAGTTACACGGAAGCACTCTCTATAAAATCCGAAGATGTTTTCACGGCAAACGAATCGGCGCACTTTCTTCTAATAGTTTTGTACAATTTCTATTAGATAATTCACAAAAAATTGCAGGAATCAAACGCGAAACCACAAAATTACCAACGTTCATACACAAACCGAACCAGTTACGTCAGAAGACAAACCAGTGAATAAACAAACTAATTAGTTAAATTATTCAAAGAGATAATCAGACTCGGTGTCAACAGTCGATCAGCTGATATATCGGTTCCCTTTCACTGTCAATGGTGTCGTTGACCTTACATAAATTTGACGAAGAATTCTTTCGTCAATTTGCGAGCTTTCCACAACTACGTCTCGTTTGCAAGCTGTCGCAGTTGTTTTCGTCGCGTTCTTCAACCAGCGGAGCCTTCGCGAACAGAAAGTGAAAGCGGAAGCTGTCATTCTGCATGTGCGCAGCTTTTAGTGGAGACGCATACTTCCCACCTCTTAGCTGTGGTGACATAAAATCGGAATGCTCCCCGGACATCGTCCTAGTAACGGATAGGTGGAGCGCATAGTGGATGAAATTCACAAAAATTACGCCCTTTGGTATATAGCAAAAAAAAAAAAGACTCGAATAAAATTACTCCCTCGCTACCGCTCGGCCGGAGCAATTTTATTAGCAATAGTAAAAGTGTTACAATATATACGCGTTGACACAATACAATTGACGAGAACCGCTACGATAGGCGTCCGTGAAACAAGGGGACGAGAGATTGCCGCCTCCTCTGTCTCCAAAACCGCAAGTTCTAAAGGTCTTTTTGATCGTGGTGCGTATCTCTTCTTAAGTCACGGCTTATGGGCGAATTCAGACTTTTACACGAGTGATTATTTTGACATCCAGGTGCCGCCAAAGTTTCTAATGATGATGCTCAGCCCACAACACCTCTGTTTGTTTTTGTCTCGTTATCAGCCGGAAACTGCACAAGAGTATTATCAGGAATTCCATGGTCTGGGAAGAAGGAAGTATACTTTCGTAGTAACATTACACTACAGATTGGGGTTTTTATTATTATTATTATCATTTTTTTTTTTAATTAGAGTCCTTTTTTTAAACCATTGTGTTCTTCAGACATTTTATACTTGAGCTTACCATTTCGGTAGTCAGTGATCTATTCGTAAAAGTGCTTTAAGCGCTTGTTATGGACGGTGACTATTCGCTTGCCTATTTTTATCGCCGTATTTACGGGACTTAGTATTTTGGTCACCGGATATGGTCAAACCCAGACTTGAGAGAGCTTATTTTTTCTACTTTCGTTTTTAAGCAGGACCTTGTCTCCCAAATGAAAGGAAAGAGGTCGTATTGTTCTGTGATAATAAGCCTTAGAGCGCTTTTTGCTAGCTAGAATATTTGTTCTTGCCAATGCGTATGATTTCTGAAGCTTATACCTTAATAGATGATAGTAGCTTTCGTGATTATACACGGGTTCAGGTTCCCGTTTTAAGTTGGAAGGGACATCTGCGATAAAGCCGTAACGGCAGTCTGTTTGAGCCGTGAAGGATTCCTACACAGTTCAGATTTGTTGGGTTTAAGAAGGCTTCCTAATTAAACCCAGAACAACAGAACAACGCTTTCATTTAATAACAACTTTATTCTAAAATTCTATTTACAAAGCTCGATATTTATATACAAAATTTAATATGACAAATATGCAGAATCAACAAATTCAATTTAATAAATTTAATTGACAACAAATTTCATGCGTGAAATTCGATCTCACGAAATTGTTATTTGTCTGCAGGTGTTGCTGATGCAGCAAAAGTGCATGAAATTTACCTAATTAAATTGAATTTGTGCTGCATTTTTTTTTCTTCAACAAAGTTATTGACTTCTGAATTCGCTGATAGGTTTTTAATGTTTAATGCTTAAACAGGCAGTCCATAGGAGTCAGTGTGGTACTCCCGTGTACACTGTTATTGTACACGAACGCAGCTGTTCGTAGGTATTGATCCCATGTGTTAGGATTTTCATCTACGATGGTTCGCAGATACTTTATAATGGGTCTATGGGCCCGCTCCAATGCTCCATCAGACTGAGGATGATAAGCTGAAGTTTGTAGCTTTTTCACCCTTAAGAGTTTACATACCTTTTTGAATAGTTCACTCAGGAAATTAGTACCCTGATAGGTGACTATTCTTTTGGGGATACGGTAGCGCGTGACGATTTCGTCGAACAAAATTTGTGCTACTGTTATTGCTTCCCCATTTGGTATGGCATACCAATCGACGAATTTAGTTAAGTTATCTTGAAATGTCAAGATACATTTGTTACCTGTGGCGGTTTCCACCAAGGGACCCACAATATCCAGGTAAACCTTGGCAAATGGTTGCTCTGCTATGTCCGTAATTATCATTCGCGTTCGGAATTGGGGAGACGCCGTCATCGTTTGGCACTTTGGGCATTTTTTAATATATATCTTTATATCACTAAGCATGTGTTTCCACCAATACTTGCGTTTAATTCTCTTATAGGTTTTTATAACACCTTGATAGCCGCCAAAAGGAGAGTCATGGAAATCTTCGAAGATTGTTTGGAGTTCCGTGGGGCTCGTCATTTATTCTGGTGCTCTACCTGTACTTATATTTGGTTCGTAGCTGGGCTCTGTGTGTTTGCCTCTGGGGATAGGACTTTGTTTTGTTCCGCTATTGTATGTTCTGGTAACTCCACTTTGGAGCCACTATTGTCTTCTTGAGCCTTTTGTCTTTGTGCTCGCCTCACTGCAAAACAATGAGCGGATTTCTTTTCCTTTTTCGGCCTCTCCGGATTACCGTCCTCCACATCTGAGTCCCATGGTGGAGTGGATGAGGGCTTTTACCGTTGAGGTGTTGCTTAATTTGTCTTCGGCTGATTCTTGTGGAATGCGGCTTAGGGCATCTGCATTAGTATTGTACTTCCCGGGTTTATATTCGATCCTGTAATCGAATTCGGAAAGTTTGTGGTGAAATCTCACCAAACGGGAAGTAGGGTCTTTTACATTAAAGACACCTTTGAGGGGTTTATGGTCAGTATAGACCGTGAATTTTCTACCTTGAAGATAGCACCTAAATCCTTCTCAATGGTGGAGTAGTTCCTTTTGGCCTTGTTTAATGTTCGGCTTGCATAGCTGGTCTTTACCCACTTCTCCTTGGGAAAGCACAGCTCCTAATGCCTCGCTACTGGCGTCCGTTGTCATATTAAAAAGTTTTGAGAAGTCGGGATAAATCAAAAGAGGTGGTGTAGTGTAACCAGAGAGTTTTTTATTGTTTGGAATGCTTCTTCGCATTTCTTGGTCCAAGTGAATTTGACATCCTTTCGGAGTAAATTCGTTATGGGACGAACTATTCTAGAAAATTCAGGAAGAAATTTCCTATAATAATTAGCAAGTCCTAGAAAAGATTGGACCTGCCTAACTGCTCTTGGAACAGGAAATGTTTGGACGCATGCCGTTTTATTTGGATCTGGTAGTGCTCCTTCGCTAGAACATTTATGTCCTAGATACACAACTTCTCGTCTCAAAAACTGGCACTTCTCTGGCTGCAGTTTTAAGTTGTTTTCCCTCAATTTATTGAAGACTTTTCGTAGTTTATCGTTGTGGTCGTTTAAATTTTTTCCATAACCGACGATGTCGTCAAGATAAACAAAACAGTCCAGGCCTTGTAAGCCTGTCAGAACCAAATTCATGAGACGCTGAAAAGTAGCTGGGACTCCTTTGAGCCCAAATGGCATACGCTTGAACTCGTAGTGCCCATAGTTAATGCTGAACGCTGTTTTCTGTCGATCTTTTTTGTTGACAAGGTCCTGATGATAGCCATTGGCCTCATCGAGGGTGGTAAAATATGTTGCCTGACCTAATTGGTCGAGGATATCCTCGATTCGGGGCAGCGGAAATGTGTCGCCAATTATTTTTTCGTTTAGTTTGCGAAAATCAACTACAACGCGCCACCGTTTTTCGCCATCGGGTCCCGCTTTCTTGGGGACCACTAGAAGCGTCGAATTCCACGGGCTGTTACTAAGTTGGACTATATCGTTATCCAACATTTCTTTAAGTTGCTCGTTATTACCTGTTTCTGTGTTTCTGGTAACCTGTAGGCTTTCTGATTTATAGGCACTTGGTCTTGTAAGAAAGGAATATCATGCTTTATAGCGGCTGTATACGTGAGTTTATCGCCTTTTAAGTAAAAACTGTCGTTGTACTCATAACAGAGTTTGGTTATTGACTCTTTCTCCGTAGAGGTCAGAGTTTCATCCACTGGACGTGGCATCGGGATCGATATTATCGGGAAATAAGTACTTTAAGTGTTGCAAGGCGACAACTGTTTCCGCATCTTGTACCTCTTTTTGTTCATTAATTATAGTGGCCTTGTTTGTTGTCTCATTCCGTGGCTTTGATTTAAAATGTTTAAGCAAATAGCTCAACATCGATATGAAGAAAAACAAAATAGTTTGACCGCTTACACTCTGTGTGGTTTGTTGTTTTGTGGAATTCACTGGTTTCAGCTGTTTAGCATACTCATTTTTTCCTCTATATTGGTTCTGGGACTTGTAGGAATTCTTAATACTAACTTTAGTGAGCAGTGGAGTTATTTGAGTCTTTTCTTTAAGCTTTAAGAACTCGCACTCGTCAGTTTTGGGGTTCTGAGGCCTCGTGGTTAACTGACTTTTACCTTTTTCTGAAAGGGGGACATTTTGAGTTTCCGTGTTATCTTTAGAGACTACTTTTGAGGTGTCATTTATTTGTGGCCCTCTGGGTTTGAGAACCTCACTTGGACTTTTGGATCCCTCTAACCAAACAAACTAGTCATGACCACCTGGAAACTGTTCACATTGACCATGCCAATTAGCACTGTTTCTGTTCCAGAAGGGAGCAGGCTATTTGCCAGGAAGACTCCATCGCTTATATCTTGGGACAGACAGAGCATTTGTTCCTTTGTCTGCAACGGGATTCTGGCAAGGATTTGTGACCGCGGAGGTATGTAGATAGGTTCCTTTAAACCCACTACTAGCTGCGTAATGACGTCAGTTAATTCGTTGCCCGGACAGCTTTTATTGCATTTTTTTGGCTCCGCGTGAGTTTGGCTATCAGCATGTCTCTTTTGAGATGCCTTGAAGACACTACACGTAGATAGTTTTGCTCCCTGAGTCATCACCTTTTCCGCGAGTGTTCCTACTTCGACTGCTTGTTTTAAATGCAGCTTGTCTGTTGCAAAAATTAGAGGCAAAGCAAACTCCTCTGAATTAGTTTCCGTGCGAGGAAACCTCAATGCCTTTTTTGGACCTTCAACATTGCAGTTCCTAGAAAGGAAATCATTTCCTAAAAGTCCGTCGTGGGAAAGACCTGGCAGGTTCTATACTACCTGAAACTTGCGGGGAATTACATTTTTTAGATTGAAGTTTCCCTGGAAATTTCCTAGTGTCTTCCCTGTTCCAAAGGCGGTCTGTAGTGTGCAAGCCTCGTTTTTATTGATTATTTCGAGGTTTTTTATTGAATCTTTTTTTATAATACTAACCTTAGCGCCAGTATCTACTACTAGATGGGTTTGGCCGTTTAGGCCTATATCTAGGGACACTTGATTCGGGCGTCTGAGGGGACCCTTCTATTTTGGTAGTAGCTTTTAAAGTCGAGCCGGAGTTTTGGGTCGACTGTATGTCATTTCCCTGGCTCCTGGCTTCCCACGTACGTTTATGTGAACATGCGGTTACCGTATGTCGTTTTCGATTACAAAAATCACACTTTAGTCTGATATTATATACTCTAGGGACTGTGTTGGGAGTCTCTTGTTGAGACGGCTCAGGGGGCCTGTGAACATCATGCCCATAATTTTTGCAATTATTGCAGAATGGCGTGTTTTTCTTGGTAAAACACTCATCGTATGTGTGGCCCAATTTTTGACAATAGCTACAATTGATTTGTGTAGGTGAAAATTTTCTGGAACCAAAGGGGACCTGTGAATACCTTGCTCGCCTTTGGTAATCTCCATTTCGCTGATATTGGTGTGCGGTTGGTTTTGATATATTATACCTGTTCCGAACAGCAATCAACTTCTGAAAGAGAACAAATTAGTTAAATCCTATTCTCCTTAGCAACTCAGGGTCTCGCCAGCCGCATGAATTTCAACTCCTTCGCGGTGCAATTATTTTTTTGACATGTATGCCAAATTCATACTGATCGCCTCTTCATCATTAAATTCTAAAAAGAAACCAGACGGACCACAAAGAATCAGATATTTATTTTTAAATCATAAATTTGTCTTACCTAATTAATTGTAATCACAAGAAGCAAATTTACAAACATCAACAATTGCTACTGTCAACTCAAACTCAAACTCAAAACAACTTTAGTGCGGCTATCGACTGTAATGAAGAGTCTTACTGCGGGTACCGACTGTAGTAAGACAACTACTAACACAAACACTTTATGGCGGGTCTCGACTGTAATAAAGATTCTTGCTGCGGGTCTTGAGTGTAGTAAGAAGATCACTAACACAAAATACTTTATTGCGGGTATCGACTGTAATAAAGAGTCTTATTTCTGGTTTCGACTGTAATAAGACAATTCCTAACAAATCCACTTTATTACGGGTATCGACTGCAATAAAGAATATCCTATTCCCAAACCTCAGTCAAATAAAAGGTCAAGTGAATCAGCTGCTATATATCGATCAAGTGAGTACAGTTGTATAAATCAAATTTATATCTTAATCATTTATTAAACATTGGTTCCAGCTTTTTATATTATAAAATATATATATATATAAATCTAGTAGTTCTCAAATTATAGTATTTATTGAATTTGAAAATTAGTGCAGTGAATAAACGAATAAAACCACTAGCTTTATGCCAGTGGCATATTTTCACCACACTCTTCATTTATTGCATGCACGCTCTAACTACTAACAGTACATTTTATGGTCCTTCGAGCCGGATTTAAAGTCTAGTGGTATATATTATTGATTTTCAAACATGGCTGCACTTCAAAAACTTTTCGCTAACCAAGCCACCTCTGCACAAATATTCCAAAAGTCGTTCAATAACTATAAAAAATACTGATGTAGAAAAACGAACGAGAGGACTTATTTCTGAGCGGTTAATCGCCCTAAGAGAAATTTGGTCCGACTATAAGAATACGCATTATACGATTATCCAAGCGAGTAGCTTTAGGCTTTAGAAGATAGCGAATTGCAAAGACACGATTATTTTGCAAACGATCAGTTCTCAAGCGTGGAAAATAAATACTAGACGTTTCGAGGTATTCTCAGAGACGCACTAAATGCATTCGAAACAAAAGTAGAATCAAAGCCAAACCGGGAGACTTCTTCGTTTTTGAGGTTATCTAGCATCACAATCCCAAAGATCTCAGGGTCATATGATTCATGGAGGTCGTTTCGCGATCTGTTCCAGTCACTGGTGCATACAAATTCTGCGTTATCTCCCGTGCAGAAATTGCATTATTTAAAATGAAATATTTCTGGAGAAGCAGAACGTTTGTTGCGTCAGCTTCCAATGACCAACGACAACGCATGGAAGATATTGCTCAATAGATATGACAATAAGCGAGTATTATTTAATGCTCAGCTAAAAATTCAATTTAATCTACCTAAAGCGACACACGAGTCAGCCAAGGCAATAAAAACTGTGCTAGACAAATCGTCAAAATGTATTTATGAACTCGAATCATTGGAAGTCCCCACTAAACACTGGGATACAATCCTGATTTACATGCTAGTGCAATGTTTACCAGCAGAGACGCATCGCTCATGGGAATAAGAAGTGAATAGTACAAATGAACTTCCTACCCTAGAATCTTTAAAAGCTTTTCTAGAGACGAGATTCCGAACTCTAGAAGCAATCTCAGAAGCAAAACTATACTCAGGAAGCAAACCGGCTCAAATTCCAAGAGCATCCACTCACTTTTCATCATCTGGTGGCAGATGTATAATGTGCAAAGAGCAACATCGAATATTCAAATGTTCGAAATTTATTAAACAAGACGTAGATCCAAGATTCAAAATTATCACGTCAAAAAACTTGTGCATTAACTGCCTTTCAAAAGGTCACAGCTCGAATTTTTGCTCAAGCAAATACACGTGCCAGCATTGTGGAAGGAAACATCATTCCTTACTCCATAAGAATAACGCCACTCCACAGGGTTTGATCAAAGCATCAGAAAACCCAGATATCCAAGCTCAGCCTTCATCTTCCACATCCAATCTTCACACGCTTCACGCGAATCATTCAGTACGAACTACACAAGCCTTGCTTGCCACAGCATTGTTGAAAGTTCCGTCAAAAGAGGGTACCATGCTTACTCTACGAGCATTGATTGACTCAGGCTCTCAAGTCAAGTTCATAACACAAGCCGCCGCACGCAAGCTGCAATTGGACATTGTGAATACGTCGACACAAATCACTGGCTTAGGACAGTCAGAAGCTGCGTTTGTTAAAAAACAAGCATCAATTAACATACACCCTTATTCAACATCGAATAAAGCGACCACTATTAATGCCCTTATCGTGAATACTATCACAGATATATTACCTCCGTTCACCATTCCAAACAAGGAATGGAGTCATATACGTGATCTGCAACTGGCGGATCCATACTTTTTCAAGCCAGGAAAAATCGACCTGCTCTTAGGAGCGGATGTATACGGAGAAAACCTCTTAGCAGGATTACGAAAAGGTCCTCCCGGAACACCAATCGAGCAAAATAGCACGCTCGGTTGGATTCTTTTCAGAAGTTTAAAAAACACTTCCCCAATCTCCACAGCGTCTACTTTAACAGTAAACGCTCACTACGAGGATAAGTCTTCACTGGATAAACTTCAATGACGGTTTCGAGAGACCGAAAAGGTCACTCCAGGAAGACAACTGTATAAAGAAGATCGAGATTGTGAAGATTATCACCAAAAAACTAATTACCTAAACGCCAACGGCCAATATCAAGCTCGTTTTCCCTTTATTAAAGATAGTCCCGGCTTAGGCCACTCTCGCGGCATGACTTTACGGCGAACCCCCAAAAATCTTGCCAAAAGAAAGTAACTTGACAAGATTAACAAATAATTCATACGAAAACAGTACATGGAGGTCTACAATTGGTTCTGTCCACATAAGACATAAATTAGTAGACCCCAAGAGTAGAAAAAAGGTAAATTATGCTTCGCATCAATCTACAATGAGATTTAAATAATCCATTTCAAACCAAAACCAACTATGGAGTTGCAAAAACGCCAACATAAATGTCCATACGTATTTCCTATAGCATAAAACGAATGGCAGTCTAAGATTGAAGCACTAAATTACAGCCCTTCAATACGTTGACACCATTCAAAAAAATAAAGTGCATTTAAAAGGGAAAAATCTTTTTTTTTGCTTCCTCTTTCATTTTTCTGAAATAAAACAAAAATTCATTTTTTGTTTTCGTGGGAAAATTCCATAAAATTCATATTCCCCAAAAATCGAAAGTGCATTGCTAACAATTGCATATATATACCTACGCCCACAAAAAATCAAACAAATAAACAAAATACCCAACGAAACATTTATTTCCTCCGAATCAAATTTTTTTCTCATTTTGCTCATACCCATGCAAAATTTCAATTTATTTCCTAACCATAAAAGTGCAGAGTGCGAGAAAAATTTCAAACAAAATTCTACAATTCATCGTTATACAAACGATCGAAATTCGAATCGCCGCAATTGCATGTACCTACATACATACAAATCCGTTGATTACATCAAAATACACTCTTCACTGGAGTGATTGGAATTGCATTGCTACAATGTACCACATAACCGGTACACTAATCGCCAGAATTCATGCCCAGCCTAATCATGAATAGATAAGAAAGAGGACCCGTTAGTTCTCTTTAAATATCCAACTCGTTGCTTCACAAGGCACAGTTTAGTTCAGTATTAAAAAAAGGAGAAAATGGAATCTACGAATAGTACCAAGAAGGAAAATACCAACTCGCCGCCAACAAAAGGCCAAACAATAGAGCGCGAGGTTAGGAAGATCTGGGAGCTGTAAAAACAACATAACCAGCTACAAACGGCCTCCCAAATTAAAAGGATTGGCAGACGACTTCAGTACCTGCAACTGGAGGAATCTGAGGTAATCGATATAACTGAATCTCCACCAAGTCACCAATCCGAGGCAGTGCCAGTACCATCAGGATCAGCGGCCATTCTGGATGAAACCCAGCAGACACCATCGTCCGAGATAAAAGTCTTGGAAGATATCACGATGAGACCTGGCACCACCAAATTAATCAATGGAAGTGATGATCATATAGAGATGCAAAATACAGGGACAATAGAGACATTGGTCATTTCAATGAAGGTCTTGCGGACATCTAAAAAGAAGATTTTGTAGATTTATAACTCAAGACGTCGCCGATAATATCCGTATATTTAAAAATAGCAACATTAAAATTTTATAATGAAGCATCCTAAAAAGAAACTGTTTTATTTATTATTCTCCACTCCAAAATTCAGTAAGTCGCTTTCCTTTTAACAACAGGTGCTTTAAAAACTTCACTTTGGTCCTGCGTTGAAATGAAAATGTCAAATATTTTCGACTCTACACAAGTTTTATTTCCTCATAATTCAGCGTATACAGTACAATCTACAAGCGTATTAGATAACATTAGAAGATTTCGCAGTTGAAAGACATTACAACCTTTCAACGGGGGGCAGTATGTTCCGAACAGGAATTAACTTCTGAAAGAGAACAAATTAGTTAAATTTAAATAAACAAAATATAATGTAACCACTTACCTATTCTCCTAAGCAACTCAGGGTCTCGCCAGCCACATGAATTTCAACTCCTTCGCGGTGCAATTATTTTTGTGGCATGTATGCCATATTCACGCTGATCGCCTCTTCATCATTAAATTCTAAAAAGGAAACCAGACGGACCACAAAGAATCAAATCTTAATTTTTGAATCATAAATTTGTCTTACCTAATTAATTGTAGTCATACGAAGCAAATCTACAAACATCAACAATTGCTACTGTCAACTCAAGTCAGCTGGACAGCAACAAGTAGATACAAAACGGAACAGAGATATAAGAAATTCTCATTACGAACCACGTTCCGCCAAGCACCGTTTCCACTGAAGCATTGCGTGAGGCGTACACGCTACTAACAGGAATTAGAGTACACAAAGCAGTGAACAGATCAAAAATATGAGACAATTTAAGACTCCCAGTTCTAGCATGCAAAACGTGCAGCATATGAACTGCGATAATTACATAAGAGATTATTGCGCAGCAGAATATTGTGATGGGACATCTAAGCACAAGGGCAGCAACTCGTGCGTGCTGCTTCCAGCTTCGTCTAAGTTAACTCAAGGTATTGGTTTTAAAAAAGTACAAATTATTCCTGGTAAGTAAACTTTCAAATTTAACAAAAGGCGAAAGTTTTATTTTTATTGTATTTAGACCATATTGATGTGGGTGATGTGATGTGATGTGTGATGAGGTGCAGTTGCTATGTCAGGTTGTTGTTGCTATGCCAACATTGTTGCCACGCGCCGTTGACTAAAGTTCTTTGGTGCCGTGCGCAAACTCTGGCTAATTAACAGCAGTTTGACTTGATTCGATCGCTTTTGTGATTTAGCAGTGCAGTGATTAACTTGGCGATTTATTCCTTTGTGTTCTTTCCTAGTGATTTTTCCTAGTGTTGTATTGTATTACTAAATTAACTACTTTGTTTAATTGACGGCTAAAATAAAATATTCTTATTCTGGGTACCGACTGGATTAAGGAGTTTGTTTTAGTTAGCGATTAAATTAAAGGTTTTTTTTATTGTGGGTAGCGACTGCAATAAAAAATATTACTAACATTCACCTTAAGGCGGGTCTCGACTGACTTAAAGAATATTATCTCGGGTCTCGACTGAGATAATATATTACTAACAAATAACTTTATTGTGGGTCTCGACTGTAATAAAGTTTCTTATTGCGGGTCTCGACTGTAATAATAAATTTACTAACTCAAACCACTTTATTGCGGGTCTCGACTGTAATAAGACAATTATGTACTAAGAAAACCACTTTGTTGCGGGTATCGACTGTAATAAAGAGTCTTACTGCGGGAATCGACTGTAGTAAGACAATTACTAACACAAACATTTTATTGTGGCTCGCGACTGTAATAAAGATTCTTGCTGTGAGTCTCGACTGTGGTACGGAGATAACTATCACAAAACACTTTATTGCGGGTATCGACTGTAATAAAGAGTCTTATTGCTGGTTTCGACTGTAATAAGACAATTCCTAACAAATCCACTTTATTACGGGTATCGACTGCAATAAAGAATATGCTACTCCCAAACCTCAGTCAAATAAAAGGTCAAGTGAATCAGCTGCTATATTTCGATCAAGTGAGTACAAGTCAATTGCTACAGTTGTATAAATCAAATTTATATCTTAATCATTTATTAAACGTTGGTTTCAGCTTTTTATAATATTATAAAATATATATATATATAGTATATATCTTATAGTTCTCAAATTATAGTATTTATTGAATTTGAAAATTAGTGCAGTGAATAAACGAATAAAATCACTTGCTTTATACCAGTGGCATAATTTTCACCACACTCTTCATTTATTGCATGTACGCTCTAACTACGGGCAATCCCCCTGAGGTGGAGTTATATTGAACGCGCCTTTCAATGTATTGTGTGTTCTAAACTTAATCTTACCATACTCGGGTTGATCTGACAACTGGGCTAGAGGATATGTAAATCCTGCTGTTTGGGGCTGTGTTTGTACGACATTGTGCGCCACTTGTGTCGTCTGCTGTATTCCTGCGAGCGAGTATGTAGATTGTATTTTTTGCTGTAACCTTTCCATATCTAGTGCCTTCTGACTTAAGTCCTCTAACGAGGATACCTGCGGAGTTAGTAGATATGCACTAAGATGTGGACTATTAGAACCTGTTTTGAGGGCGATAATGGCGAAATCTTCCAACTGGGGCAATAATTTGATCCTATGTATATACATGATCAAACTTTCCACTGGGACCTGACGACAAGTAATTAGTCCGTTAACCAATTTTTGGTAAGTCTCTCGTGGAAGATATGCTCTATTTAGGAGATTTTCTAATTCTTCCATCGTGGAACATGTTGTGGAGGTGGCCAATTGGTAGACTTCTCCTCGTAGCCGTGTAGGCAATATTTGAAGGAGACCTTCTTTTTCGTCTCGCGCAAGACAACGGTCCACTTGTTTGCAGCAGCCTAGAAAAGTTTGGAGTTCTTGGCTTAACTGAGGACCAAGCGCACCAGAATAAAGAGGAACCATCTGGGTAGCTAATTTAGCCACTTTTTCGTAGTCGACCATTTTAGTATAGCTTGGTCCTTGTGTAACCCAAAACGACTTTTCTGCACTGTCGTCTAGGCTGGAGTCCAGAAGAGATCCTCCTAGCCAATTCAAAGATGTTGCCGCCGCAGACAGCCCTTCGCTACTACTATCACTTAATTCACCAGCTATTTCACTTATATTTAAATTGGTAAATATATCTGGACTATTACTAAAATTGACAGGGCACGCGGTTTCTTTTAACTCCAGGAGCTTTCTTTTAAACTTCTCTGTGTCCTCTCTAAATTTTTGGACTTGAGCAAGTCTTTGCCTGCGAGTTTGTGCTAGCTTCCTTTCTAACACGTCACACCGTGTAATAAAGACTCCTGAAGCCCCTCGCGCTCTGTCTAACAAAGTTTTCAAATATATATCTAAACTTAATTCGGTCGGCTGGAACCCTGATAGTACGGTTCAACTTCGTAGCTGAACTCCTGCCGGTTTTGAAGTGTCTGGAAGCTCGTTCTGCTGCACAGTTGTCTGTTCTGACGGTGTCGATGGAATTCCCTCTGGCTTGCTTCCTCTGAGCCGAGTCGGGTCGTCCCTTGAGTCGCCCGGTAAGGAAGATTGTTGTGGACAAGTTTCCTCTGTTGATTGTCAGGAATTTTCGTCGACAGTAGGGTTGTCCTCCGACATGCAGGTCCTTTGGCCTACTTGCTTTGTTCCCTGTGCTGATGTGTTGTCCCAAAGGGGGGCTTTATGCCTCCTTGCCGATTCCCTTTTGATGTAGCCTGAAAGGGGGCTGTATGTCTTCTTCTACTTCCTCCCAGACTAAACAGCTGAAGTTCATCTTTTATCAATTAGTAGTGTTCGGTTCGTCCAATCTCGGCTAAACCTCTTGTAAACGTGGGTCGAAGCTGACTTCCTTTTCGTCCTTGTGGGCAGGGATGAAGCCCGCTGGAATACCACGTTGGTGCTTTGCACTTAGTTGAGGGGTGTCTGCTTACTCTGTTGAGTAGAGGCAGTTATAGTTGCGCTACCCCGAGCGTTGGAGGTGACCAAATCAAATGCCCCCGAAGCCAGGCTCAGCTCCAGGTTAAAGGGTAAAGTTGTCTCGCCCAGCACTCAAATTTAGTCCTAAACCTCTTTCACTTTGTAGGAAATTCGAGGGTTTTCAAGCGCTTACTTTTACTTCAAAAAGGCTTCCTCGAATCCTACCGGCTGCGCCAAAATTGTTATGTATATCGGGGCTTGTGTTAATCAGCAGCAACAGATACTCAACTGTGCTATTAACATTAGCGTTTATTTTTTAATTCTGGTGCAAAATCACAACAAAATTACAAACTGTTTTAATCACAACAAAATTGCAAACTGTTTTTTACACTTTCACCTTTAAGCCTGGTACCTTAAAAAGAACCCTTTTGGCGAATAGCCAATCGCAATCAGCCAATTCCGTTTTTCGGCTCTTTTTTCGTTTTTGAAAAAAAAGTCTATCCTTTTTTATTTATTTTTGCCACTTGTTAATGTTTTTTTTTTAATCTCACTTTCTTTTTCTTTTCACTTCGCCTTTTTAATTATCACCTCTTTATATTTTTTATGGATATAACTCTACTCGCCCGTTGTTTTAATCAAACTGTGATTTTGCCGATTTCCTTTTTGCGAAAACCTAATCTTCCTCGACTCATCAAAAATGCTCACCTAGCAATCAATTACCCTACCAGAAGCTTTTTTCTTTTTTCATTCTTTTAAATTCATTCTATTGGATGACTTTCGTCCGCTTACTCATTGAGCTTAATTCGCACTTTTTATCGAGAATCACTTTTCTCAGGCCATTCATCGTTTTTTGTTGACTTGTTTGTCAAAATGGTAATAGCTTGATAAGGTGTCATTTAACACCTACTTTATTTAAAATCATTACGATTGGCCTGGCTTCACAGCGTGTTGTCGTAAATACGAGGAATTTGCTGATAAGCGGTTCCCGCTGGTGAAGAGTCTTGAGTCTTCATAGCATCAAATTCTCATTTTTTGTTTTAAGAGGTAACCACTTTGTATGCATACATGGGGCATACATTGTATGTTACCTCGAAATGTTAGAAATCAAATACTTTGTATGTACATATCGGATGTACATAAATATACATTGTATTTATTTCTAGAATATTAGGCACCCAATACTTTGTTTGTACATATAGGATGTACGTGGTATTTTTTGTGGCAATTGATATTGCTGAAATGGCCTTTTCTTTAAGAGGCTTCTAATTCTCTTTTTGTTTGTGTACACTTATGTGTAATTTAAGTCCTTTTTACTTATGGTGCATAAGTATATGCATTTTTTGGATTACAACAGGGCCAGCTCGTAGAAAGGGTCGCGTCGCATTGTTTGTCTTGTATCTGCAATCCACTAGAATCTGATTCAGGATTCAGAATTGTGCAAGATTCTTCATCAGATCTGCTTGTCTCGTCGCATTGAGGATTATTCGTTCTGTCCAGCATCTGCAATCCATTCGAATCTGATTTGGGATTAAGAAGTGCGCAAGATTCTTCTTCAATCTGGTCAGAAGCCAAAGGTGGTCGATCAGTATCGGCAGACGGCGCGAAGTCGACTAATGTGAATATGTTTCTGTTGTATGGGGTTATTTCTGTGCATTTAAATCCCGATATTGCATTTACGTCAGTGACTGCTAGAGGAAAACCTCTTTTACAATGCTTGGAATGTTGTGGATGATCATCGTCTTACCGGGGTTATTACGCTTCCAGTTATCGGCGGCAGTGTTGAACATCTTCTTGAAAGGTCCGTACAGCGCTCGGTCAAGAGGTTGCAGCTTGTGAAAAGATAACAAGACCATTCCATTATTCTTGAAAAAATCAATGCACTTGAGGGACAAATAAGACTCGTGATTGTCGAGGAAAAGCAGGCACTTCTCTTCAGCATTTGGTTTTGCTTGTCTTTTATAATGTTCCAAGAAAGGAATAAATTCGGCCTCTTGCATCCTGCACCTGTGGACCCTACGGGGCCATCACGAATTATATGATTCTGGTACCTCTTTAGAGTAAAAACGAAAAAGGGGCTCGTGATAAAATAAAAAATAAAAATATCGACACACCTAATTTTCCGTGGACGAACGTAACATGTTAGTTTCATCCCCGAATGTCGTGTTACTTTTATCCCGGTAATGTTTTTTAAAATAAATATATCATTACCTGAAAACCACACAGAAATTATCGAAATAAAACAAATAGAAATATAAAACCACTATTCAGAAATAGTGGTGCATATAATCCCCCCATTAGATAAACCTTAACTATGGATTTCTAGAAAAATAAAAAATTAGAAAAAATTATATGAGATACATATATAATATACAAATTCACCTCTGCAACGTGCACCCGATATGACTGTTCATCTGAAACTAACTGATATGAGAAAACACCGGTGTACGCATCTGAACTGTAGAGCAAAACTTCTCAACATATTCGCACGCGTAAAGAGGGGGCATGTTACTTTCATGACGGTGTTACTTTTGTCCCCGATCTCTCCTACTAAAAATTGAAAACTGGATAAGGAATATAAAAAAAAGACTTACTGGGCTCAGGAAGAACATTTGAATGCCGGAGGAACAATTAGTAAAGAAAGATATATTATTGATAAAATAATTGCATCGAGAAATGTAAGTATAATTGTGGAAAATTGGTAACAATAGAGGAGCGGAAGTCACTTTTTAAAAACTATTATAAATTGGACCAAGTTGGAAAATACCATTTTATTCCAAAAATGGAAAGATACTTAAAAAACAAGAAAACGTATAGAAAAACCTTAAGAAAGCAATACTCTTTGGTAGTTTTTTCGAAATAAAAGGTAAAAGAACTCAACTTTGCAAAAAAATGTTTTTAAGTACATTGTCTATTTCTCAGTAACCCATATATACAGTTCTCAATAAAAAGAATCAAACCACTGGCACTCTCCCTAATAAGATACGGACGAGCGTGAAAAAAGCAATAGATTCTAATGAAAACAATTTCGGGCAAAAACAATCAAAAAATATTTTGACTCAAATCTGCATCTCCAGAATGTACGAACTCTGTAAAGAAAAGTACAGTTCCATTAAACACCAGTTAAAGACAGTTATTACAGAATTATTTTTAATACAAATTTCAATTTGGACTTTCATAAACCGAATAAATTTATTTATTATTTGAATAAAAACTACCAAAAATGTCTTTTCCATTTATGAATTTAGGACTTACTTGCTAGAACAATGCTTGGTTGAGAAAATATAGCCGCTTAAAGTTGAAACCTTGAACTCCCGCCCATCCCAGAGCTTGCCCCTCCCGCAAAAATAAAGATGCGGAATAACGAAATCTACGTAAGTAATAAGTTTGGTAAAAAAGTGTTTTTCGAAATTACCGCCTCCATTTTCGAAATTCGAAAACGAAAAGTACCCTATCTAATAGCCAGTTCAGATTCCGGTACAATGACATATAAATGGTTGTCGTAGGTTAAAAACTGTAGGAGGAGATAGAATCCTACGGAAAAACTGAAGATTACCTCGATGGGCACATCTTCCAAATGTTTGTTTATAACTTTTGATTGTTATTATTGATAGCACTTAGGAAGGTCATTTTGGAAAGGGGACATAATGCACAAATTTTTTCATAGTTTTGCCAAGTTCGTGCAATGGTGATATATCGAATAAATGTACACTGAATCGCGACAAAAATTTTGGTGAAATAAAAAATTCTAGAGAAAACTGCTTTTTTTTAAATGATTGAAGGCATATTTATAACTTATTATACATTCTTAGAAAGGCCAATATGTGTTCTTTTAAATAAAGGTTTGAACGTCACAATCCATTACCTACAATAGAAATTATAACGAAATTACTCTGAAAAGGTATGCAAAATCTCGAAAATCGATATTATCGATTTACTCGGAAACCAAGCGGAGTTCGATATAAAAGTATCTAGACTTTTTTGACCCAAATGACCTCTACTTTCATCCCCTTAAAGGATTAAAGACATTTACGGAACACCCTGTATACAGTTCTCAATAAAAAGAATCAAACCACTGGCACTCTCCGTAATAAGATACGGACGAGCGTGAAAAAAGCAATAGATTCTAATGAAAACAATTTCGGGCAAAAACAATCAAAAAATATTTTGATTCAAATCTGCATCTCCAGAATGTATGAACTCTGTGAAGAAAAGTACAGTTCCATTAAACACCAGTTAAAGACAGTTATTACAGAATTATTCTTAATACAAATTTCAATTTGGACTTTCATAAACCGAATAAATTTCAGTGTAGAGCGCAAGTTAAGCGACCCACAGCACACAATTATGGGCACAAACGCTCACAAAATGAAGGCAATGTGCAAAAAAAACAATGCAAACTTACTATATATGAATGAAACATTCACTGAATGAATGGAATTGCAGTAGAAAAATTGTAACAAAAAAAGAAGGAAGAAATCACTTACACATGTTAGACATTCGAATGAACTTATTTGTAAACAAGTAAATAAGCATTAAGCATAATGCCGTATGAACTTTGAGTATAGCGAAAAACTTACGCGGCGGTTTGTGATCGGTGATCGATCGGTGTGAATTTAATTTTTAATTTTAATTTCTTTTGGAATATTGATAAAGTAAGCGCTTTTTCCTATTGTATAAAAAGGCTGTAAAATACTGAATCAAATCAGAGTTTTCTTTGACTCCAATTTGGCGTGATCATTCTATAAGTGAGCTCCCTTAGCTCCGCAATGGAACATCATAAAGGTAATTGAGCTCTTTAGCTCTTAACCCTTTTTGCCTAGTTAACATAGAGCTATTTAGCTCTAACCCAACAATGCATTGCAGATAGAACTGTCTACAGCTCTAGCACATACTTCGATTCGATCAAGACCAAATTTTGAGCTTTACAGCTCTCAACTAGTCAAAACACGAGTATATAGAAGCTTTGTCATGCTCTATCACTTGTAACTATATATATTGATAAGATCGTTTCTTTCTTCCCGGTTTATTCCATCAATGAAAAATCAAATCAAATCGTTACCATACTGAAGCAATCGACAGGAGGAATAAAAGAAGCTTTACATCAGGAACACTGTAAACTTAAGAATGAAATGTGAACTACAAAACAAAATGGTGACGTAACAATATGTTTTGATTTGGGGAATGTTTTCGCATGCCCGAAAGCTGAAATTGAAGAAGCCTTTTATTTATCGAAGTTTAATTTATAGAATTTAACTGCTCATCGATTCTGATCTTTATAAAATTTTAGAGGAACACGTTTTTAAAGAAATTATTACCTGGAGTGAGTCGTGCGTCTCTCAAAATACAAAATCGTTTATGTCGTTTGCAATGCAACTTTTTTTAGAACATCATCCTGACTTGGACCGTGTAACATTGAAGTGAAGTTTGCCTGAACACTCAGCATTACTAGAAGTTGTTACGTACCTTGGGTAATCACGTACCTTAATATTCCCTTTCTCCCTCCGGCTCTCAACTTGTTTTTCCTCAGAATAAAAAAGACACCGATTGTGTATCTACTTGAGGTTGAACTAAATACAACTTTTATTTCCTTTTCAATTGTGCACTTTTATTTCCTTTTACTACATATTAACTACTAATCGAAGTACAATTTTGTTTTCACTTTCCCGTACTCGACCAATTCCAACACCACCGACTTTATCCCGCCGAATTTTTAGTCTCAAATCCCGTTGTTCAGGGCAGGAAAAACGCTTCATTTACATTTTCCTATCCTGAGAAGAATATTACGTTGGACATGTTTGAACACGTCCAGAATTATCGCGACGGACGCTGGCTTGAAGTGTAATTTAATATTTTTATAAATATCTCAAGCCATCGTCTTGCCTTTGGTGCATACATTGTTGCACCCACAAGGTATGCAGCACGCGACAATTTGCTGACAGGAGCTTTTTCGGTGAAGACTTGATCGTTTCAATCTTCATCGAATAAAATTTATGTGCCCGCTATGTATGTGAGACAAATCTTACTGAAAGTAAGATTTGGCGTAGGGCTTGATCCTATTGAAACGACTTGTTTCTTTTTCGTTTTTCTTTGACTTTGGAAGGGATTTTGCTCTTTCGGAATGTTGTGCGTAGTTGAAGAAATTGCTGATGCAACTTTCTTCAACTGCGCAAGAGATGAGCCAACCGTGTATTTAGGCATGGCATATGAAAATTTAAATTTTATTGCTTTTCAGAATTTTTTTTATGATGCTGTATATACACCAAAGCTGACAATTCCCACAATCAAATAGAGAAAGTGCTATCCAAGAACGAATACTTTTCTCTACTATGTTTAATCCGGGCATTAAAACAAGTGAACTAAAAGAAACCAATTGCTGTCATTCAAATGACCTCGAAAGATTTCAAAATCTTTTCAACTATAAATTGTTACCTCTCACAAAAGTAAAAATGCTACGATTCGGCCCAATTCTTTATTTAATTCACTACAATACACCCTACAATGAAAATAAATTTATTGATGTAAATATAAAACCCGTCGAAACGCAGAGAAATAAAAGAAACCCTACTAAAACATTCCTCAACAACTTATTAATAGATCTTCCTGTGCAGCAAGAAAACTGAGTTTTCAACGCACAAGAGAAAACACTTAACATCTACGTTGCCATGCATGACGCCACAATACATATGCTATTATAAAACTATTTTACATATACAAGAATAAGAAATATTTATATTTACAATGTGTATTTAATTTACCATTCAATTTTTTTTCTTTTGGTAGATCGAAACGCGGACAATGAAAGACGGAATATGAAGGCTTGAGATCTCCAGCTCTCAATAAAAAAAAAAGGAAAAAAACGCACGAAAAACCAAAAAAGAACTGAATTAAAAACTAACATTTTTTTATAAATGTGTGATTTTTGTACCTTACCAGTTATAAAAATTTTTCTTTCGAAAAGGACATTATTTTTGACTCAAGATTTTTGTCTGTCCTTTCGTATATAGAATTTTTATGACTTTCTGCAAATATTTAGTTTTGTTCAAATTTTTATCGTTTGGCAGACTTCCGTACAAATTATCACCGATGTTAAGAGAGTATGATAAGATAGAACATTTTCTTAGGAAATGCCGTTAGTAATTTTGTCGCCCGCTAGTCTACTAACGTACGGATTCATGATATCACGGTACTTTAAAGCAGTCATGCGGAATATATGAGCTGAAAACTCGTCAGTGCTGCTTGAAGAGTGTAAAATTAAAGTAGTGTTGGAATGCGGTCACTTTTTCAATTGGCATTCCAATTGAAGAAAGGGATATAGAGATAATTATTTTTTAGGCAAAAAGCATGGTTGGAAATGTCTCCGCAATCCCATTAAGAAGAGAAATCTTTACCTATGTGAGCAGCATTTTGAGAGGAAGATAATGGGACCTAGGGCAAAAACTTTGCTGTCATGCATTGCCATGCCTACCTCAGAAACTAAAAGTATAATTTTTGGTTCATTTAATTTACATTGTAACTAATTTTTCATTTCTTTTGTTTTTAATTTATATTTTTTTATTCTTCGTAAGCTTTGACAGTGAGCCATTTTTAGGTTGAATTACGACAGGTATATCACCCACCATTGACGAGGCAATAGGAGGGCTTCGGGATATCCTAAAGTTTACCAGTTATGCTGGCTGCATGCCTTCTTAGGGCTACCAGGATCACGATCTACAGTAGGTAAGTACTCGTATAACAGATATTCCAGTAAAATTAGTCTCGATCTGATGATCTTTGCGTGAGAGACACCCAATGTTTTTCCCTGAAGGTCCTCAAGCTCGTAGAGAGAGTTTCCTTTTCTTGCTTTGATTCGACACTTTACAAATTTACGTCCTAGTTTAGCACTAGTCTGCTGCTGGAAATTGCGTTGGGCAAAATTCCGTCTAAATACTTCTTGATCCACTTTGAAATTAACAGGCTTCGCTCTGATATTATAAGCCTTTGAACCCTGTTCGAATGCGTAGTTTAAGTTCTCCTGCACTCTCGCACAGATCAATGTCAATTTGTCTTCACCTACTCTCAGAGGCTCATTAAGCGTTCTTAAGGATGGAATAGGAGCTCGCATGATCAATCGTCTGTTGACCGAAAAGTGTTCGGTAGGGAGAGAAGCCAGTTGCTTTGTGGAATGAGCTTCTAAGGGAGCTAGCTATATGGCTTAACTTCTCATCCCGCTTGGTATGTTCTCTCCGGATATATGTCCTAATCCCTGACAATAGAGACCTGTTTACTCGCTCTGAGGCGTTTGCTTGCGGCGAGTAAACTGCCGTGCGCAAGTGCTTCATCCGATACTTATCCAGTAATCTGGCGAACTGACCCGAGCTGGACTGGACTCCATTGTCAGGGACTATCGTTTCCAGAACTCCGAACACGTGGAATACTTCAGTCTAGATGAACTGACACACATTGAGAGTAGATGCCTTTCTCATAGGTTTGAGAATCGGAAACTTAGAAAAGTGGTCAAGAATTATCAAGATGCAGGCGTTTCCTTTCACTGACCTGGGATATGGAACTAGAAAGTCGATGTACAGCTTTTGCCATGGTCTTCCTGTCACAGACTGGGGTCCCATAGGTGGTCTAAGAATAGTATTGGGGACCTTGGTTTCTTTACACAGGTCACAGGCGCCTGCATAGTTTCTGACATCAACTGTCATTCGTGGCCAGTACAAGCGTCTCCTTAATCGTTCCAATGTTTTCCCTATACCTCCGTGAGAAGCTAGTGGCGGATCATGCGCTCTTGAAATAACGTCGGTGACAAGCCCTAGTGGAATCTAAAGTTTCCAAGCTCCTTCCCCCTGAATCGGATCGCCTGTGCTCGGAACAGTCCGAATATAAACGAAGCCATCCCTGACGCAAAGATCTGGTGGTTTACCAGAAGCTGATTTAACCTTGTGCATCAGCTCCTCATATTCCAACGAGTTGAAATATGGAGAACTAAGGTCAACTTCCGGGCCAGGATTTTCAGGTGTTGTTAAGCTGTCAATGAATTCGTGACAGCGTTTAGGCTTCCTTTTCTGTGCTCAATGGTGAAGACGAAATCTTGAAGCTTCAAACTCCACCGAGCATCACACAGTATAACGAACGGTTTGGTGAAATCCGTGCTCACTAACCGTTGTGAGTGAGCACGGATTTCACCAAACCATTCGTTATACTGTGTGATGCTCGGTGGAGTTTGAAGCTTCACTAACCGTTGTTAGTGAGCACGGATTTCACCAAACCGTTCGTTATACTGTGTGATGCTCGGTGGAGTTTCAAGCTTCAAGATTTCGACTTCACCATTGAGCACCGAAAAGGAAGCCTAAACGCTGTCACGAATTCATTGACAGCTTAACAACACCTGAAAATCCTGGCCCGGAAGTTGACCTTAGTTCTCCATATTTCAACTCGTTGGAATAAGAGGAGCTGATGCACAAAATTAAATCAGCAACAGGGCTCAGTTTTTGCATCAATAACTCCAGAGACGTCTGGGCTTTCGGTGCCCATTGGAACTGAGTAGGAGTCTTCAGCGTATCTGTGATGGAGGCAGTTAAATCAGCATAGTTCGAAATGAATCGTCGGTACTATCCCGCCATACCTAGTAGGCGTCGGGCTTGTCGAACAGTTTTAGGTGATGGATAGTCAACTATGGCAGAGATCTTATCTGGGTCAATTCTGATTCCTCCTTTCCCGACAATAAAAACCAAGTAGTTAGTCTCCTTAATGCAAAACTTACTCTTATCAACGTTGATAGTGAGGCCAGCTTTCCTCAAACAATATGCTACACCGGCTAGCAGTGTGAAATGAGAGTCAAAGTCTGATGATAGAATTAATAAATCGTCTAAATAGACGAGAACATTCTCACGAAGATCGAAGGGAATGACCTTATCCATGAGGCGGCACATAGTTTGTGGAGCATTGCAAAGGCCGAATGGCATCACGGTGTACTGATAGAGAGGATGACCAGGTACTGTAAACGCGGTCTTCTCTCTGGACTCAGTGTCTAGTGGGATCTGCCATAAAGCGTCTTTGAGGTCCAGGCTTGTGAAGTAGTTTGCCGGAGGAAGTCGACTCAGAAGCGCATCTATCGGCGGCAGCGGTTAGGCGTCCTTCTTAGTAACAAAGTTGTTTTTCCTGGCGTCAAAACAAGGCCGAGCCTGTCCAGGCTTCCTCACCAGTACCACTGGAGAGCTCCAAGGACTCTGGCTGTCCTATATCACACCCAGCGGTAGCATTCGTCTTAGTTCAACATCCATCAAATTCTGTACTGCCGGTGAAATCGGATAAAACCTCTGTTTTATCGGAATCGCGTCATTCGTTTCAATCCTATGAGTGACAGGAGATGTTTTTCCTAAGCCCAACGAGGCGAAATAAGGAAAAAGCTTTTTAGTAGCTTCTAGACGTTGTTGATCTATAGCAGGAAGAACATGACATTCGGTGTCAGGGGGAGCTATTAGACTTGTTGTAACTTCTGCAACTATACCCAGGATATCTTTAGCCATCCCAAATAGACGCCAGAAGTCTATTCCTAGATATAGAGCCTGTGTGAGCCCAGGAACCACGTAAAGTCGCGCGTCTTGGATCTTACCACGGAAAGTGATGTCCAAGTCTACATGACCCTGAACAGTCGTCATGGCACCGTTAGCCACTTGTACCTGTGTCCGATACCTCTTCCATTCAACCTCTGCTTCTGCAAGCTTCTCTAGGGCTCCTTGGCCTAGGATACTGACAGTGGCACCACTATTAAGTAACCCAGTCTCGGATCGCCCGAGCAGTCTTACTTCGGCATACGGTCGAATGTCGTCTGGCATCGACACGGAAATATGTGCCAACTTCTTTCTTTCCTTTTTCAGTCATCGACAGTATTACCGTCAACAAACGGTCGATCGTTTCTTTCTGTTTCCAATGTCCAGGTCAGGATACATAATTGCTGCTAGCTTCGCTACTGAGGAGAAAATACGGTCTCGTACTGCATTGTAGTTTTGCAGACGCGTATGATAAGATGTCAGCGGGTATAAAACAGTCTCACGCCCACTCTTCATAACAGAGCTTGGTGGCCGTTTTAATACAGAAACGACAGGAGGCCGCATATCCTGCTCAGTAACAGTGCCAGCAAAAAGTGCTGTCGGTTTTATCGGAACGTCAAATATTAAAGAATCTTCCAAAGAAGTGTCTAGTAGTGCCGTGGGCTGCCTACAGGTGGAAACGGGAGCTTGAAAATCTGCAGAGAAGTCAATCAGGTTCCCTGCTTTTACTAAAGGATTGTCAAAAGTCGTACGACTGTCAGATGGATGGTCTCGATATCACCAGAGTCACTGAGTGATATTAACCGACAGTCTAGTGATTCGTGGTTCAGGTCTGCTGATTGAGTTGGATTTGTTGGAGCTGTTGTCGTTTGAGACTTCGTAACTGGTCGAGAAAAGGTGTTGGGATTCCCGACCCGTCTCTCGTTTTTCGCCAAGCAGTGCCTACAGTTTGGTTTAAAGACATTTTGCGTCTGCATCCATAGCACAACACTTGCTCTCTCTCCTGTAACCAGTCTTGATAATAATGGCTCTTCTTATCGTTGTTTCAGAAAATCGCCGCGGGTCTGTATGTAATAGCTGATAGGTCTTGTAAGCTATTGTCTCATCTAGGTAGCATTGACAAATCAGAGCTAAAATCGGATGCTTCCTCCACTTCACTCACTCGTTGATGTCGACATGGGTTCAGGCTACTAGCCGTCGCAATGCGTAATTTTGTCGCTTGTATTTGAGTGACGAGAGATCTTAACTGACTGATGTTATTGATCTTCTCCTGAATCTCAGGCAGTAGATTGGACTTGACGATTTCCAATAATTCTTGGTCTGGCATGGAGTGCTGCAACTGGCCACGCAGCAACAATAAATGATAGTGGTACATGGAGAATAATTCTGCTTCCGCGACATCAGTTGCGCTCGGATTTTCAAGTTATCCTTGGGCACTACCCATTCAATCGACAATCCAGTCTTGACAAATTTCCAAGTTGGAAAAGGGCTGTGTCTTAACAGCGACCAGTACCAATCCTTCGCTGGTCCCGTCAACAACATGAGCATGTTCCTAACAAGGAGTTCAAAATCTCCTTCTAGAGCGAAGAGCGTGAGCGCTTCGACTCGAAGAACCACAGAGAGCTCGCAGTTATTGCCATTATACGACAAGTTCCATCTCCTGTTAGGACTGCCTGAGCGTCTATGCCAGGAATTGTTTTGACCTCGTTGGGCTGAAGATGGAGGTACCTGCGGCACGATGGGTGCAGCCGGTGGAAATGAAGGTCTGTGTTGCCCAGCTGAGAACGAGTGTCAATTGCGCGGGTCTCTCTGATTTTCCCCAAAAAATCTGGGCGTTTCGACACGTCCCCCAAAAGGTGTTGGTGGTGGTGGACGAGACGCGTCCACCTGCTGAATCACAACAGAGACTCGCTGTCTGACGACGGTGATCTCAGCACGCAGAGCATCCATGCTTCGAGTAATCTCTGCCTGTACCAAAGGTTGTAACTTGGTTCGAAGATTGGCTATAATAAGATCTGTGTCTATGAGGCCCTGCCCCGAAGATGTAGGTGACAAACTATTTCTTCTTGAATTATTATGGGATCTAGGTACTGAGCGTAGCTCTGGGGACAAAGACTCGCGACTTGACGGTGGAAGTATCGGTTGAGGTACTTCAAGATGTAAGGACTGTGGCGGAAAATCTTCCTTCGGCTGACGAGTTCGGTACCTCAATTGGCTTGCTCTCCTATCCATGCTCGCAAACATGCTTTCTGAAACCAATGACTACAAATTGTAGTCACCGGTTTTCTTCTGGCGGACCAGTCTCCGCTTGGCAGATGGAGCACTGTTCTGGCATCTGTACTGGGACTTCAGTCGCAAGAGGTGACGTTTGCATAGTAGCCATCGTAAAGATTGTAACTCAACACAACAGAAATAGTATTACGAAAACTTGATCTATATCCCAAGCAAATCACGACAAGAATTCAGAATAGAAAATTCAACAACATTCACTGTCTACAAACGATTAGCAGAAACAAAATCTTCACAAACTAAATTAGTTATAATCTACTGTATCGAAAATATATTATAAACCATGATGGATCTAGCACTTAAAAAAAAATTTAAATTCAAAAAAGTTTATGAGCTAAATTCCAACTTTTCGGAAAAACGAAATTAGAAAAAGATTTATCATAAAAAATCTCCTCCCCCTCTCCAAGAGCTAATCCCTACACAAAAGTCTTCCAGGTCGACTCTCTCTCCAATCAGATCAGAAATTATGCGGTAAAGATAAGTAGTGTGAGTGTGTGCATGAAAAAACTTGAGTCCTCGCAGAAATCTGGGGAGAGTCGGGTTGGAGGTGCCACTGACTGAGAATGCTACTAGAGATTCCTCAGCCAAGCAGTTAGCAGTATGCCAACTCCTGATTACTGAAGGTCTCCAGCTTCACTTCCCTCCTCCAACAACTCTTTCGTTCCTCTCCGCCTGATTACAATACTTAGCTAACTTTCCAGCTGGGCAGAGTCATGAATCTGGTCAACTAGTTAGCTAAAAGCCAAAAAGTTATCTCACAGATTCACGACTCTGTTCAGCCAGTTGGCCAGAAGGCCAGCGGGAAAGATCGATTCAAAAAAAATTCCAAAAAAAATTCAAAAAAACTCGACAATTGTTCCGACTTGAGGCTTGACCAAAGTCAAACCTAAAGTCGAACTGCTGAAAAAAACAATATCAAAAACTCTACGTTACTAAAATCACAATCCAAAAAAAGAAAAATGTAAATCACAATCAAAAAACTTTACTTTAATCATAATTCAAAAACTTGCGAAAACTTTACAAAATATCGAAACTTTACTTTACTCAAATTAATTCAGATAACAAAACCAGTCAGACTCGGGTCCGCAATAACCTCCACTGGATATGAGGCTTGAGGTCACGCAATTAGAAAGGTCCCAAATGACCGACGCACAACAAGTATCAGTTCCCAGCAAAAGTCACAATTAGACCACCGAAGTCCAACTGAGGTGGTCCCACGTTGGGCTCCATTTTGTTATGGTAGTACGATGAGTGATTTAGTTCGGACGTGGAGTCAATACTGCCAGCATGAGCTGACAGATCACTCGATGGACAGCGTTGACACCAGGGCGGCACGGTAGCTCGCCTCGGCTATTGGTGGATAGTGTGGGGAGGTTCCGCGAAAGCCTGCCGCTGTGTTACCAGCCATATACAAAAAAATTGCGTGCCTTCAAGCCAAAAAGAAAGCACACACTCGGTGCTGAAGGGACCATTACATCACTTACCCTTACCTTAGTGAAGGCGCAGATGTTTTTCCTTCAGCTGCATTGCCCCATACCCACACAACGACACTGAGGGCAGCAGTCATTTTGTTCAGTGTCCTTTGTTGACCTGTAAATAGGAGCGGAGTAGTAGTCGACCTCCACGTTAAGGGGCTCCAGGAGAGTAGAAGGAGAAAATAAATAGCTCTACGGTTCCATTACGTTATAATTTATTAAATACCTAATTTAATTCAATTTATTGGTTCAAATAGGGTAGTGTCTCCAATTGTCGAACACTTTACTGGATTTCTGATTTGCATTGCATCCTAAAAGAATTGTAAAGGAGATTGAAAAATTGTATTACATTAGTCTATTAGTCTGTTTTATTATGCCTCTGGTAACAAATGTATTTTCCAGAGAATTAACACGATTAATTGAATTTTTGAAGAAAAGCGGAAAAACACCCAATTTTCCAGTAGTCGATCATGAAAACCCTAAGGTCGGACACGTAGTTTCCTATTTTCGATCTTTGGATTTTAAAAACTCATTCGGTTGGGAATAAGAATAAAACTTAAAAGTATGTTGTAAATAACATTTTATTTTGAAATATAGTAGGTATGCAGCTCTACTTAGACTTCGGTATACAAAATAAACTCAGTAATTAACAAAAATAAATCAATTGGTCTTCCGATCATCAAAAAAATAAAACAAAACAAAATAATTGCACAAACAAAAAAATATCAGATGTTAGCCTCTTCAAACTTAAATTAAATAAAAAATAGGATATTAATATTATTTTGCCAAATATTTGGCAATCAGTCTCATGCAGAAATTGCAAATAAATTCTTTTGCTTCAGGTATATTAGAAAGTGTAGTACATTTAAATGATACCATTTATCACACTGATCACAACCAATATTTTTTAGGGACTCTTCTTCTGTGTCTGTATTCAGATATCTTCGCATTCAAAACATCTAAGCTTTAGTCGTTGTGGGGTTTTACGTTTACTCACCTTTGTGTTAGGTCTTTTATTTTTAACCTTAAGTTTTTTTAATCTTTCTTCTTTCCTTTTTTTAACGTCAGCTGTTTTCTTTTCTTTTGCGCGGTTTATACCCTGATGAAACTCTTTCCAACGAGCTGAAACAATAGATATCGGCGGCCTTTTTTCAGCAGAAATTATTTTTCCTTTTTTTGTTTTTATAGGATCAGGAAATTTCAAATATCTGTCAAAGCTAGAGGAGGATATAGGTGAACAGTTGACTAAAGTTCTGGTCGAAGGTGACACCGGAATTTCTAAAATTAAAATAATGCCAAAAGTTAATGCAGGAACTTGCCATATATTCTATAAGTATCATTACGTTACCTGGAACAAAGTCATTGCATAAAATATCGGAGAGCATCGCTTGTTCTATCTGTAAATTTTCTGTGCAATTCTCCATATCGGAAGTGTGAAACATTGCTGTTGTCATACTAGTAACAGGTTCTACGATCACCAGATCACCATTATGTATCTCATGCGTACCATCCCTCATATCAGCACAGGAGATAATTTCAGATTCTGCCTGCAGAACATCCGATTCTGGCAATGTCAAAAATCTGTTTTTTTCCTGTGCCGTTTTTATAGTTTCCAAGACTATTTGAGCATCTATGTCCTTTTGGTAAAGATCTGGTTCAAGTGATAATATTACCTCTTTAGCTGCTTCATACTTTTCGTTGTTCAAACAAACATCTTTAGATTTGCTCAGCTCCTCTAAATGATTTTCAACACATTTAGTGTAATCTACAGCATCTGCGCTAAAAGGAAATATACTACATTTCCTGAAAGAATTCTTGACTATTCCGGAGCGATCGGTTTTATCCAAAACTGTTTTAAGAAGTTCGCAAAAGTTCGTTTTAGTTATAGCCTTACCGAAGCTTTCAGGTAAATTATTCCACTCCCTTACTGTCATTTTGTAATCACTTTTCAGTCCTTTGTATGCTCCTACGTCTGTCGGCTGCAGCAAATGAGTTCTGTTTGGAGGAAGAGAATACAAAATTATTTGATTATTCGCACAGAACTCACTGATCTGCAACGACAAATGCGATTTATGACCATCAACCAAAAATAATACGGGTCTTTTAACATTGTTTTTATTTAGCCAATCATTGTAACCGTTCGCGATGTATTCATAGAACGTTTCCGTTCTCATCCAACCAGTTTCGGATCGTCCTAAAATCCAGTCATCCGGCATACTGTTTACTACTTTTGCTGGTGGGCGCAGGTAGGGAAAGATAATCATCGGTGGTAAAGTTTCCCCACTTGCAGCAAAAACCAGAAGAACTGTTAAAGTATCTTTCTCTTGTCCAAATTTAACTTGATAAAGATTACGGTAGCCTTTAGGAGCGATAACTGTGCCGGTTTTCGGAGCCATGCTAAATGATGTTTCATCACCATTATAAATTCGTATGGGGTCTTGTAAAATATCGGGACAATTTTCAGCAATAAGATATTTTTCCAGATCACGGAACCATTTCCGAATATTTTCCTCTGTAACTACCGCTCTGGCTTTATTTATTGCTTCAGGATTGCGCAGAGTTAGCTCTTCATGTCGCTTTAAAAAACTATAGTACCATTTCTTGCCTGGCCTATCGTCCTTAAACGGCGTTTTTCTGTTTTCATCCCGAATAATTTTTTGAACGACATCTAGTAGTTCGTTGGGCTTTTACGGAAAACCGCATTTGGCTATCGTCGAAAGCCATTCGACAATTTTTTTCTCTTCGGTTTCTGAAAGCACCGTCTTAGGACACATCCTTCGAGGACCATCTGGCACTTTTCCATGAATTCTGTCATGTAAGGTAGTTGTAGGAGTACCATATTCCTTCCCTGCCTTTCTGATGCCCATTTCGCCACTTCGAATTTGCTTAAGGGCTTCTTCCAAAGAAGCTTCACTGTATTTATGAATACTTCGGTTCATTCTGTATAAAGTGAAATATGAATTTTATTTAAATATCTAATTTATTATTTTGCTTTTGCAAAATAATAATTCAATTGTTATTAAAACAACGAAACCATTCATTTTTAAAGACAGTCGACTATAGGAACTCACAGAATCAAAGGTTTCCTATTTTCGAACGCAGATAAATTGGGTGTTCCGCTACTGGATCGATCATTTATTTTGCAAAAATTTATGCCACAAACAAAATCTATTGGTCTCGCATTATATTTCAGCCTCTTACGAAAAAAAAACAGTTTTTTTGTTAGTTTCCTGTAGTCGACCGGGGTAGTTCGAATTTAGGAGAATTGTGAAATCTCAATAACCTATGTCCGAACACCCAACCAATTATTATTAATTTAACATTTTATGAAATTTTAAACTTTTAAATATTATATTAGATATTCATAAAGCAAAAATAATGCTTTTGAAACTACTTACCTGAAGTTTTCACATCAAAAAACACTAATTTAAGCACTACTTCAGACTATTTTGTCCCTTAGCAAAACAGCACGTGATGAGTTCCTCCAAGTTCTTTGGTAGAATGACGCCGATTACGTAATAAAGTGTCACCAATATTGCTGAGGTTTTTTGTGAGTGGACAGAGAGAACATTAGCAAATATATTAAACCTCCGTTGCTTTAGAAAACAGCTCTCTCACGTTAATTGGAGACACTTTTTTCAAAATGTGCTCGACCACTGGGAGTGTTCGGACAAAGGAGAGAAAACTGATACTCATATATAAATCACATGCTACTGAAATCATTCAACTTTGTGTACTTAAGTAATGTGATAAACAAATCTACTCCGAGTTAATTAAGTCATATATATCAGCAACGTAATTCGTACCCTTCTGTTCAGATGACCATACAAAAAAATCTGATAAATTTACACACATTACGGACAATTGAAGTTACTCGAACTTATTGGTGTATGTATGTACTATGGCAAGAAAATTTGATCATACCTATATTAACAATGCAATTCGTGTTCCTCTGTTATGCCAAAAATCTGATAGATCTACATATAAATTTTTTATATATGTACATTACAGGCTAAAGAACTTATTCAAATCAATAAAATTAATCATGATAAATAATAGAGTGACAGCAACTTACATAACTTTTGTTGTTGAGGATTCCTCACCGCCACTGGATTCTAGCAAAAATATTGTAATTTTGTTTAACAAAAACTGAAGTTATACTACAAGTTTTGAGACTGCTGAACTGCGGAGTGTTGCTCACAAGAATAAATTTGACTTTATTTAACACTAGCACGAAAAGAAATGCTGCGGAGACGTGCTACTTCCCGATGTAGACACGAATGATGTTGAGAATTTGTGGACCATGTCTTGGAAGTATGTAAGAATGGAGTGGAGCCCCAACTCTACAGATCCGTGTGGACCACTCTCATGTGAAACAGTGGTTGAATTTAGCCTTGATCGTTGTAGAGGAGTGCTTAGGTGAACTAGGTTCTAGCAGCACTCAGTTGTAATATAGCGCACTTCAAAAAAAAATAAGGCAAAATTAGAATGAGCCTCCCTTCTTGTAAAAATGTGCTCAAACGAGCTATTTGAATAGATACAGTCTTCACAAATTTTGCCGTCCCCGCCAATTCTTCTTGCTCTTCCTTTTTCCTATAAAAATGTCGCTATTTATAGGTGATTTATGCAGTTTATTGCTCAGCTATCATTTCCTTTTTAATATTCCACTCCCAATTACTCGTTTGTTTCTTGATTCTCGCTAAAAATTGTCTACTTATCTCCTTCCCGGCTCAAAAAGACTTTTCTTTTTTCGATTCTTCTTCTTTTTTTTCAACCCGTCTTTTCTGTCGTGCACTTGTCCCCATCAGACTTGAGACGTATGTTCGAGTCTCGTCGACAACACATTCGCCGTGTGGCCCACACTATGAGCTGCTGCTAGCGGTCGGGTAGCATACTGCTGCCTGCAGTACGCTACGACCATAACAAGTTTATCTAGTACGTCTTCAAGTCTTGTCAAAGGAAATTTATCATCTAGAATTTTCTTGTTTAATTGCCCGAAATCGACATCAAGACGCCATTTTTTTGTATCATTATCTGAGTTCTTTGGGACAATCAACAGTGGTGAATTGTAAGGACTAACTGACGGTTCAATTATATCTTCATTAATGAGACTGTCGATTTATGTGTTTATTTCCTCAAACTGGGTGTGAGGAAGTCTATAGTTTTTTATATAAACAGGATTTTTATCTGTAGTGGAGATTTTCTGATTGTAAAAGTTATTTACCGTTAATTTATCACCTAGTAAGTAGAAGATATCTGAGAAATTTTAACAAATGTCTAAAATGGAGTTAGTTGCATGTTGGTCTAAATTTTCAATATTTAATTCTTTCAGAAATTTGTTATTTCTATTTTCTTGCAAGTAAACTGGTGGGTATGTCAAGAGGAGGTGAGGGTCTGAAAACTAAGTTACTTGGGACAGTAACTTCGCTTGTGTAAACTATGCTTTAGGTAGTCATTCACACTCAAGTCAAAAACGCAAGTACCTGCATTAGACTACAACAACCAATCCTCAAGCCTAGAAGACATATTAAAACGTTTCTATTCACACTCACCAGGAGGGATTTCCCTGGAAACATTAACAGAATGCCGCTGAAGGACATTACCCTTATTCTTTCATTGCAACGTTAAAGTTCCTTTTACCTTAGGCTTGCTACAAATGTGTTAAATTCACAACTTTGTGCGAGCATTTTTAATTCAACGATGTAGTCACTGATAGTCTCGTGTAGTTGTTGATTCCTCCTATAGAACTTAAACCGTTCAACAATTATATTCTGCTTCGGCTTAAAGTATTGGTCGAGTACTTTAACTAACTGTTCATATGATTTCCAGTCTGGTCAGGGACTTTTAGGGAATTTCATAGGTGTCCGGGCCGATTAACGTTATCAAATATGAGACTTTCATTTCCTCTTCAGTTAACTTATTTATAAGGAAAATATGTTTAAGTCGTTCGTGATATTCAGCGAAATCATCTCCAGGAATGAAATACTCGATAGTCCCGATGAAACTCATTATCACTTCAAAGTTTTTTATATTTTATTCTTCGAATTTTTCCTTTTTAGGTGTAAGCGACATATGATTCTAATTCTTTCTGTCCTTAATATTTATTTTACTTTTACCTCGTCGCCAATTGATATGTTATAACTTAAAGACGCGGTTAATTCAAATTCATTTATTATTATACATTACACTATCACTTAAACCTAGATTACAAAATGCGCTTGTTCTGATAGCTGGAGCGGAACTGGCTCTGAGTCGACACACTTGAGTACACTCCACTATTGTCTGTTCTACTCAGTACATACATAACAGCTACTTTTTGTCCCATTTGATGTTACTGGGGGACAAACTCTGGGAGGGGCGGGGGTTCAAAGTTTCAACTTTAAGCGGCTATATTTGAATAAAAACCACCAAAAATGTCTTTTCCATTTATGAATTTAGGACTTACTTGCTAGAACAAAGCTTGGTTGAGAAAATATAGCCGCTTAGAGTTGAAACTTTGAACTCCCGTCCCTCCCAGAGCTTGCCCTCCAGCAAAAATGAAGATGCGGAATAACGAAATCTACGTAAATATCAAGTTTGCTAAAAAAGTGTTTTTTTCGAAATTACCCCCCTCCATTTTCGAAATCGAAAAGTGCCCTATCTAATAGCCAGTTCAGATTTCCGTACAATGACATATAAATGGTTGTCGTAGGTTAAAAACTGTAGGAGGAGACAGAATCCTACGAAAAAACTGAAGATTACCTCGATGGGCACATCTTCCAAATGTTTGCTTTAACTTTTGATTTTTATTGTTGATAGCACTTAGGGAGATCATTTTGGAAAGGGGGTATAATGCGCAAATTTTTTCATAGTTTTGCCAACTTCGTGCAATGGTGATATTATGAATAAATGTACAATGAAGCGCGACAAAAATTTTGGTGAAATAAAAAATTCTAGAGAAAACTGTTTTTTTTTTTTTAAATAACTGAAGGCACAATTATAACTAATTATTCATTCTTAGAAAGGCCAACATGTGTTCTTTTAAATAAAGGTTTGAACGTCACAATCCATTAATTACAATAGAACTTAAAACGAAATTACTCTGAAGAGGTATGCAAAATCTCGAAAATCGATATTATCCATTTACTCGAAAACCAAGCGGAGTTCGATATAAAAGTATCTAGACTTTTTTGACCCAAATGACCTCAACTTTCATCCTCTTAAAGGATTAAACACATTTACGGAACACCCTGTATATTAAAAGAAAAAAAAAGTAATTTTATAACCAAAGACATTACGCTACTATATATATGTAAATAAACACGAGTTCACTAAAAAGCCCATTGCCCCCTCTTAACGTACACTAGTGCGAATTGGGATTTCGCGTTTTTAACAATCGATAAGCTTTCTAAATACATCGACAAATATATGATTTTGGGATAAAATTTTCCGTACAATACAGTGCAACAATTTAATTTTATAAAAACAACATTTTGTGAAAATTCTCTTTATTGTTGTGAGGTCGCATCCACATTCCATACATTCCAATTGTTTTCAACCGTCTTACTATCCATAATTCGCTGGATCATCATTTCATCAAGTGCAATTCAATGCACACTTGAGTGTATCGACCTCACATAATTGCATTAATTCTGCGAACCTCACAACTAACTTTCCGCCTACGGTGCAGCAAACCCATAAATTCTCGGGTTGCACCTCATCAAAGCAAGTACGGGCAATGGTTTTCTTCAGCAGTCAGTCTTTTCGTCTTCATGCTACAACGTGCCTCCGTCCGCGATCTTAATTAATTATTGTATGATAAATTTGTATGTACTGTTATGTACTGTAAAATTAAATAATAAATGTTAAACTAAATAGTTTGGTCGTTTCTTTTAAATCGAATTCGAATCCGCTAATAAATAAAAGTTATTTTATGTTTCTCAACATAAAAACTGGTGTCAAGTGTGGGGTGAATCAGTGGATCGATTTTTGTTTTAAATAGACGGAGGGTAGCACGTACGGACTGACTCGAGCGCGAAAAGTGAAAAGTTAATTGCGCTCAATAACTAATTTCATTCTTTTTTATCAAATTGGCAGGAAAGCCTATATATATGTATATTGAAGGAAGGAGGACAAGGGTTCTCGAGCTGAAAAAGTGTTTATATCTGATTGTCTGAAAAGGAGGACAACGATTCTTGTTATCTAATTATCTGGAAGAGAGCACAACAATTCTTACGGCGACTTGCCAATCAACAGATACCTTTTTTTGCACGGAGATCTGGTTGATGATATTTAATACCTTCTCTGCACAGTCATTTGGAATCGGAAAATTCTGATCACTTTCATCATCATTGGAACATCGGCTGGATATTTCAAGGTGTTTTTGTTTTTTTATTATTAACTTGCTATTGATATTCTATTCAATTTTCTCTAATTATATATTCTTTTAAATTAATTAATTACAATTAATTTTTATTAACAATTACATATATATGTATATATACCTATATACATATTTTGACTAAATAATTGTGTAGGATTAATTAAGTGCAATTTACTTAAAATTTATTTATTCTTGTTGTGACGCTAATCGAAACAATAGATTTGCATAAATCGGAGAAGTTTTAGTTTTTCATAAGGTGAAGTGTTTTCGGTCGTTTTAACCTGCATGTGTGCGACAAGCTAATTAGTTTTGTTCTTACGAATTGCATACATGCTCGTACATTGTGGTACATAATCTTTCTCCTTTCTCAAGTTTTGTGTTCATTTTCGACCACCTTCTGAAATAGTTCTATTTGCATTATCAGTAAATGTCAAACGACTCTCCTAATACCGAGGACGACCTAGATACAGTTTCTAATCCTTCCAATAATTCTCAGTTGTCTGACGAAATGCCGCCGAAGCTAGATAAGGATTTTTCTTTAAAATTCATCCCTGATTTCAATGGTGATAGGGAGAATTTTCATAAATTCGTCACTTGTTGTGACATCATTTCTACTGATTTGGGTGCTATAGATTCTGCTACGCTCCTAAACATAATTAAAAGTAAATTGTCCGGTGCAGCATATAATGTTGTAAAGTATAAAACGTTTGCAAATTGGGATGAATTGAAAACAGAACTACAAAATCAGTTTCTAGAAGTGCGAACACTAACACAGATCCAAACAGATTTAGTTATGTGTAAACAAAGTTATAGTGAAGATGTTCGTACGTATGCTAACAGAGTCGAAAAACTCTTGGCAGACCTTAACGACGCGTGTATTTCTTCTGAAGGTGCAGATGCCGCTACCATTGTTCAAATCCTTAACGGCAAAACAGCTTTAAAATCTTTTGTTGACGGTCTAAATAGTTCGGTGAAATTAGTGATAAAAGCAAGTAGATTTCAAAAGCTCTCTGAGGCTATAGAAGCTGCAGTACAGGAAGAGAAAACCACACAGAAACACACAAATATTTCAAGGTTTTCAAAGTCTCCGATTACTGCCAAAAATCATAAATGTAATTTCTGTTTCAAGAGTGGTCACACTAGTGATAGTTGTTTTCAAAGGTTAAATAATTATCGTCCGCCTCCTAAGCATCCTGTAATAATTAAAAGGGAACCTATGCATTCGACTTTCGTGGTGACCTGTAGCTATTGTAAAAACAAAGGTCGTCATATAAAAGAGTGTAGGAAGCGTCAGTATAACGAAAATCGGAAAAATTCAAATTCAACGCGTTCACAATACAGTAAATATCGCCAACAAGAATCGGAAAACCCAAGCAGCTCTGGGGCAACTGGTGGTGCAACCAGAGCCATTCAAATGAAATAAACCACCGACACAATGAAAACCTGCGGCCGAAATTAGTAAATTCCATATTTTCTCAACACGATTTTCGCAATACTGAACTGGAATTACTAAATCCTACGCTGGATCCCTATCCTCTGAATTCTAATACAACAAATAGGGTACCTAGCTCTATCCAGTCGGTACATGGCAACAAATTGCCTACTCTGATTTCTAATACCAAATTATGCACACTGAATCGTAATACTAAATCATGTCCACTGAATTCCGCACTAATTTCGGGTTATAAATTAAATACTCCAGAGAATAAATTCTTTGAATCATTGTCGCCGAATACTGATCAAAGGTCTGAGATGGATACATTTTATGACGCGAAAGGCATAAAAACATTTAATAAACGAACGAAATTGAAAGAAATTTCTAATTATAAAGCACGTCCCAATAGCTCTAAATCTAAAAGGACCCATTTTCCGTTGATTGAAACACACTCACTGAATTCTAATAAACATTTGTGTAAATCTAGGGACAAAATCATAGTGTCCAAGTTATATAATATTTCTTTGGAAAATAAAAGCAACTGCGATTCTATAAAAGTTGAACTTTCTTGTTCTATAAACAACCCTTCCACCCTACTTGTAGATAGTGGAAGCGATATAAGTATCTTAAAAATAAGTGCAATTCAGGACGATTGCACTGTATACACTGATTTTAAAGCTCGATTGAAGGGCATTTCTGAAGAGGTTCTGCATAGGCTGGGTCTTATTTATGCGGAATTGGAGATAGACGATTTAAAGGTAACACATCCATTTCAGGTGGTAGGTAAGGACTTTCCCATCATTGCCGATGGTATTGTGGGTAATGATTTTTTGTCCAAAAATAATGTGAGCTTGGATTTTGGAAGAAGTTTTTTTTCTATGCGTGTCGGAGAGCGAACTCAAAAGACAGATTTGATTTCTTCGAAGTCAGATATTCTAATTCCGGCTAGAAAGGAACAGATTATTCAGATAAAAACTAACCTTTCCGAAGACTGCATTTGTTTGACGTCAGATACACCTGACGGAATATTTATTGCTAATACAATTTGCACACCGCGGAATAATATTTGCTTGGTTTCTGTTCTGAATTCTAATTCTGAAGATTCTTACATAAACGTAGATGACATACAACTACAAAAGTTATCCGATTATGAGATCCATTCTATATCATCTCAAAATATCGACTCAGTTACAGACTACGAAAGAATTAAACGTGTGAAATCGGAAATAAAAATGAATCACATGACTGAAGAGCAAAGGGACTCTATACTAGACATTTGTACCCAATATAATGATTTATTCTATCTTAAAGGTGATAAATTATCATCTACTAACTCTGTACATCATAATATTCCTACTCCTGCGGTGGAACCTGTACACATTAAGCCATATAGGCTTCCAGAATTTCAGAAAAGTGAAACAAATGTTAAGGGACGACATAATAGTGGAGTCCAAGAGCCCATGGAACTTTCCTTTGGTGGTAGTGCCAAAAAAACCTGATCATAATGGAAACAAGAGGTGGCGTATTGTGGTCGACTTCCGAAAGTTAAATGACAAGACAGTCGGTGACGCCTACCCCTTGCCAAATATTACGGAAATTCTTGATCAACTAGGCAATTCAAAATTCTTTTCTACTCTAGATTTGGCAAATGGGTTCCACCAGATCAAATTAAATCCTACAGATAGGTCAAAAACAGCTTTCTCTACACCAATGGGTTACTTTGAGTATGTGCGAATGCCGTATGGCTTGAAAGGTGCTCCGGCAACCTTTCAACGCCTTATGAACAACGTTCTTACTGGTTTGCAAGGAACAAAGGCTTTTGTCTATATGGATGATATAGTCGTCTACGGAAAAACGATCGAAGAACACAACTGTAAGCTTATTGAAATTTTTGAACGGCTGCGACTGCATAATCTAAGGTTACAGCCAGAGAAATGTGAATTTCTCAAGAACGAATTAACGTATTTGGGTCACATTATTAATTCGGACGGTATAAGTCCAGACCCTAAAAAAATTGATTGTGTCAAGAGTTTTCCTATACCCAAAAATGTTAAAGCCATTAAAACCTTTTTAGGGCTGGCCGGATACTATCGGCGGTTCATCAAAAATTTCGCTAAAATATCGAAACCTCTAACAGAACTATTAAAAAAGGATGTCACATTTAATTGGACTGCCAAATTCACAGAATCTTTCAATCTTCTCAAGGAATGTCTGATAAACCCCCTTCTTCTACAATATCCGGATTTTTCCAGAAAATTTATCTTGACTACCGATGCAAGTGGATCTGCTATAGGAGCCATTCTTTCGCAAGGTACTGTCGGAAAAGACTTACCAATTGCATATGCACCGCGAATTCTGAGAAAGGCTGAACTTAATTACTCAATCACAGATAAAGAGCTTTTGGCTGTGGTCTGGGCGGTTCAACACTTTCGCCCATATTTGTTTGGTAAAAAGTTTAAGATCATTACTGATCACAAGCCGCTAATTTATATCCAAAACTGCAAGGATCCTAGTTCTAGACTTTTTAGATGGAAACTAAAGTTGGAGGAATTTGAGTTTGAGATCGTACACAAAAGAGGATCCCTCAATACCAATGCCGATAGCTTAAGCAGGATGTATAAGATGACTCTCAGATCTAATTCTGCAAAACATAAAACTTCTTCAGGGAGTTCCAAAAATAATATGGTTGATCTTCTTGATGACACATCGACTTGATCTGGAAATATTACATACGACAAATTCGTTACCGATGTGCAGACAAGGATAATTTTAAATCCTAACATTGTGGATAAAGATACCAACATATTCACCGAATCCTCTAAAACTAATTTAGCAATTTTCATTAACAGAGAACTTAAATTGAGCAATGACGTTATTACCTTCATTGAGTCTAAAGGACATACTCAGTCGCTTAAGAAAAATTTAGACAACGCATGCAATATTATACCCTTCCGCGACTGTGACTTCCATACAATTTACCTTTGTCCCTAAAATTCATACTCTGCAATCATTGATAATAGGGATATTTTCCAGAATTTGTTAAACTTAAAAACATATTTGCAGGAGCATAAAATCTCTAGTCTTGCTCTGCCAAACCCCGTCAAAGAGGGCTGTTTTGCTCGGTTAAAATATGAAAATATCCGTTCTATGTTACGCTACATTTTTAAAGACACCGACATATCTATAACTATTTATCACAATAATTCTAACTCTAATTTTACCCGCGAAGAAATAGAAAGAATTCTAAGGGAATATCATAATAACCCTATCGGTGGACATAATGGTGTTAACCGCACCTACAAAAGGATTAACTCTTCTTATAAATGGAAGAATATGTATAAGGATATAAGGAAATATATTCGTTCTTGTGATTTGTGTAGAAGAAATAAAATAACAAAATATACTAAAGAACCAATGGTCATTACATCAACTGCAAGTTATCCTTTCGAGAAGATATCGATCGATATAATGGGGCCATTACCGACTACTCCAAACGGCAACAAATATATTTTAACATTCATAGATGATCTCACAAAGCTGACAGGTGCAATAGCCATTCCAAACCAAGAAGCCTCAACTATAGCCGAAAAATTCGTAACGGATATTATTTTCCGTTATGGTACTCCTAAATTAGTTCTATCTGACCAAGGACAGAATTTTATCGGTGAAATATTCAGGGGTGTCTGCAGGTTATTAAAAATTAGAAAACTTCAGACTACTGCATATAGGCCACAATCTAACGGAGCCTGCGAAAGAAGTCATCGCGGCTTTGTTGAATATCTTCGATGTTTTATAAATCAGTCACAGGATAATTGGGATGAATGGATTAAATACGCTGTTTTCGTCCATAATACAACTCCTAATTCTTCAACAAATTATACACCCTTCGAACTTATGTTCGGGAGAAAAGTTGTCTTGCCTACATCTTTGTCAAAACCCCCAGAAATCTGCTACAACTATGATGTCTATGCCAATGAACTTAAGGCACGTTTACAACACTGCAATCAATTGGCCAAAGACAACCTCATTAAATTTAAAGCAAATACTAAAACTTACTATGATAAAAGAACAAATCCCTCACAATTCCAAATTGACGATTTGGTTTTATTAAGAGACGAAAAGACATATAAAGGCAGGTGTAAGAAGTTAATGGCACCTTGGATAGGTCCTTATAAAATTATTTCAAATGAAGGACTAAACTCTACAATTCTCGTGGGAAATAAACCCACAAAGGTTCATAATAACCGCCTGATACCTTTCAGCGTTTAACTTATTCAACTATTTTATAGTAATACAATTCTAAACATATGTACAGTATGCTTTAACTAAATTCCATATTCTGTCTCGCAGGATGGACACGTCGTTGCCCTTGGTATGCAGACTCGTGCTTTTGACGCTGGTACTGCCTCGATCGTGTACAACTATTCCAACGCCATCGGCTACAACAAATGGAAATCATGTTCCGGGAAGTGAGAGTCTATGCAATGTTACTTATCTAAAAAATTCTTCAGGGCTGGTCTATGAACGAACACATTGGAAAGATGAGCCTGACAAATAATAAATGGAAATTCCTAGTTACTTCCGATCTAAAGCAATTTAAAATGCAGTATAAGCAAATTTCTTCATATAGAACTAGACTTCAGGGTTTATGTAACACTTTAGTAGAGAAAAGTGTTTCACTTAGGGAATGCCCTCTATATCTGACTCAATTGAATGAGGTTCTAGTCGGTATGGAAGCCCAAAACAAATTGATAAGTCATATGCTAGGATCTAATACAAACTTAATCCAAAAAAGAGGTTTAATAAACATTGTAGGTACCGCTGCCAAACATCTTTTTGGTACCCTAGATGCAAGCGATGCAGAGTTTTACAATGAGCAATTGAAAAAATTTGATGAAAACGAAAATTATCTTCAAGAACTAGTTAGTCAACAAACTAGTATCCACAAATCAACTTTAAAACAACTAAATTCAACAATAGCTTACATTTCTCAACTCGAAGAGAAATTAAGAGACACTATTAGAAAGATAAATGACATTGGTAATGCAACTAATGCTAATCTGTTCATTACTAACTCCTTACAAACCATAACAGAGACTTTTACAATACTCATTCTACTCGTCGAGAGATTCTCTCAAAATCAAGCGCATATAATTGATATTATCACTTCTGCATCTCACGGAATGTTACATCCGTACATTATTGACTCCTCCAGTATTATGGAAGAATTTTTAAAAATACAATCTTAATTAATAAATGATCTCCATTTACCTATTTCCACTCGAGCAGACAACATAGACACACTTTTCAAGATTGTCGAAACACATGTATATTACTGCGACAATTACCTAAATTTTTTATTAGTAATGCCACTAATAACTTCTACCGAATATAACATTTATAAAATAACTAGTGTTCCAAGAATAATTAATAACAGAACTTTTGCATTCATAATACCAGAAAAAGCCTTTATAATATTGGACAATGTAAAACAGCAATATTTTCTTTATGGTGAAGGGGACCTTGATAAATGTCAAAACATATACAACAACCACTATATTTGTGAACAGAATTACCCCATTTCACTAGCCCATCTTAATAGTGCTTGTGAAATTAACTTATTTACTACATTGCCTACTACGCCAAAATCATGTAAAATACGAATAGCTACTCTAGAAAACGTAATCTTTTTACAAATGGCTAAAAGAAATTCTTGGCTCTTCATTGCGCCTAAAGAAGAAGAAATTATCATTAAATGTAACCAACGTAGTGAGCCTACGAATATTTATGGAACAGGCATATTGTCCTTAATGAAAAATTGTAAAATTCATACAAAATTCTTAATACTAAGCTCTAAAAGTGATTATGAAAACAATGTCAATATCAACCTCTTTGTAAACACACATGTAATTAACAATGACATTAACTTACCAGAATCCCCGTTTGTTGAAATAAATCCTATTAATATAAATTCCAATTTATTTACAATAGCAGAACAAATAGAAAATCTCAATAAAATAAGCCAAGATATTGATTCAATAAAACAACAAAAATATGCCTTACATAAATTAAAAGAAAATAATTATCACTTTTATTCAATCTTTCCATTATTTGTATTTTACCTATCTTTTATATTATATACAGAATAATAAGAATTGTAAAGCCATATTGTAAAAAAAAACTACGAGGACGGACTCCGTTATTTTGGAAAATTTTAATACTAACTCAAATTCTAAAGATTTATCTGAAAAAGGAGATGACACTGAAGAAGGGACGGCTTCCCTGCCAATTCCAACGAATAGGTCGGAAAATCGCACCAATCCAAGGTACAATTTTCGTCCTTAAGGGGGGCGTGTTGTGAGGTCGCATCCACATTCCATACTTACCTCGTATTTCTTTTATTCCCTTTCCCCAGAAATTGTTTTCAACCGTCTTAATATCCACAATTCGCTGGATCATCATTTCATCAAGTGCAATTCAATGCACACTTGAGTGTATCGACCTCACATAATTGCATTAATTCTGCGAACCTCACAACTAACTTTTCGCCTACGGTGCAGCAAACCCATAAATTCTCGGGTTGCACCTCATCAAAGCAAGTACGGGCAATGGTTTTCTTCAGCAGTCAGTCTTTTCGTCTTCATGCTACAACGTGCCTCCGTCCGCGATGTACTGTTATGTACTGTAAAATTAAATAATAAATGTTAAACTAAATAGTTTGGTCGTTTCTTTTAAATCGAATTCGAATCCGCTAATAAATAAAAGTTATTTTATGTTTCTCAACATTATAGTGGACTGTATGTGGTTAGGGTGCTGGTTTTATGGATAACTCAGTTTTATATTCAAAGTATAAAATTTTAGTTTTATGTAGTGCTTATTTCAGTTCTTAGAATCTATATCACAATTCAATTCAGACTTAATACTAATTTAAAATTCAATAATTCAACAAAACTTAATATAAACTTCAAAAAAAATAAAACAATTCATTAAAATTAAAAATGATGTCGGCGTACTTGTAGTTGCCGCGTTGCTCTGTTAGGGAAACACAAATGTCGGTGTGTTTGTGGCGCGTTGTGTTGCTCCCCTGTTCCTACTCATGTAATGAAGAAGAATTTTGGTAGATGAGCAGGCACGAGACAGTTGAAGTGAGAGCAAATAAATATGTCAGATTTTAAACCTTTTTCACTCGAACTGCTATGAGAGGGCGGTGGTGGAACTCTTTGCTTGAGTTACTGCGTGAGAGCAGTTGAGATATAATACGGAATGTATTATTTTACGATTATAACATCTTGTAAGGCTGTTATAAATGAAGTTGATGAACGTATCCAATTATTCTGCCTTTATTGTGCAGTTTTTGTCGTGCTAGTACGTGAGGGCGTGAAGGCAGCACTGATGACGTTTATTATGTGCGTACCTTTTTGAGTGCAGCAAACTTGGAATATTGCTGCGTCTGAGATTGTAATGATGGCACTTGCGACGTTGAGTCTTGTGCGCTTTTTATGTGTGCCGCAATCTGAGTACTGCTACGTGTGGGAAGGAACTTCCTTCTACCTTGTTCAGAATTAGCTTCTGAATATTTTGTGCAGAGTTAGCCTCTGGAAACAGATCTAAATTAACATTTGTATGACGCTGTCTAGACCTTCGGATTAACTCCTGTGTGAGATTGCTTGAGTTAACCTCACTTTGCAATCCTTAGGATCAACTCCTAGCCGACGTACTTGAGTTAACCTCAAATATTTATTTGGACAGAATTAACTTTTGTTTCAGAATTGAGTTAACCTCAAATATTTGTGATAGCCAGAATTAACTTCTGTGTTATAGATTGAGTCAACCTCAAGTATGTAGGACGGCCAGAATTAATTTCTGTGTGTAGGATTGAGTTAACCTCAAATATTTGTTTAACCAGCATCAACTTCTGTTTTTGGGATTGAGTCAACCTCAAATATTTATGACGGCCAGAATTAACTTCTGTATTAGGATTTGAGTCAACCTCAAGTTAGTAGTGTAGCTATGGGAGCACCAGGACACTTTTTCCATACAAAAAGTGCAAGGTAGAATCCAACTATTTTGATGGCTCTGGACCGAGGCTCTGGGCCCCTGGGGGATTCCGTCTAGTGGTCTACGTCACAGGGCCTGGCTGGGGGAATTCCTTCCTACCGTCTGGCTGACCAGGGGATGATATCAACTGATTGGCTGACCAGGGGATGATATCAACTGATTAGCTGATCCCCGTCAGCTGTTCAAGCTCTTGCCTTGCCTGATTTTTTAATAAATTGGGGTACGGTGAGCAATTTTGAAGTGGTTCTGAGGTTGCTTTTGTACTGAAAATTTGGTATCTTCTGAAGGGGCTGGAAGCTTTATTAGTGGAGGTTGCTGATTAAGTTTGATCTGGTCTTGGAGGCTACAATTTGACCTTGAGGTGTCCCCTCCTGTGTCTGGGTACTGGAGACTGAGAGCTTTAGTGGCAATATCTGATACTATGAGTAGGACTGTCTGGGGTGTGTTGAACTGGGCCACGTTACCTGTACCAAGGCTTGGGTAGAATGTGTGCGGCTTAAGTAATGATGTGAAATACCCTAAGCGAATTTATATCGAGGACTGTATACTTGTCAGCTTGAGTTTGGTTTCAGTTGTTTTCTTTAGTATGAGTGCCTGTGGTATGTTGGGCTGGGCTACTTGGTGGCTGAGGAAAAGTTACCTAGGGGTGTGTGGATGTGTGCAGCTGTTGGATAAGAAATGTTGTGAAATTAGTGTAATTAGTATTAGTAATAATTCAAGTTAACCCTACAATATGCTAATAGATTCTAGAAGGTGCCAGTGAGGGTCTTAGTTTTAGAGGTGGACAAAATTTTCATCAGAAATCCTCCACGGGCTATGGTTCTCGAGATATTAGCGATCTTATCTTTGCTGGTATAATTAATAGTAGTAATAATTCAAGTTATCCCTAGGATATTTTTTGTTCATGCCAATAGTATTAGTACTAGGGGGGATAAAATTTTCATCAGAAATCCTCTATGGTTCAAGATATTAGCGATCTTACCTTCTCAGATGATATATCTAAAAATAGATCAGGTGAAGCTGGTTTGGGGATGAATGTAGGTAGATATGTTGACTTAGATATGTAATGGAAATTAGTACATGCCTAATTTTGCTCTTCAGGTGTAACACTTCTAATTTGATTCTTTTCATAAACAAATTATCGCAGTTCAGTAAAGTAAACACATTCGCAGTCGAATAATGTAAACAAATTCGCACAGCAGCCGAGTAAAGTAAACAAATTGGGCGATTTATGAAAGATTCCTAATTTCTTTAGCTGAAAACAACAACAACCGATATTAATCTAGGTAGGATATGATGTCTTAGATGAGTAGTGGAAGTTACAATTGAAAATTTCTTTTGCTGAAAAAAACAACAACAACAACTATAACGTAAATTGGGGATTAAAAATCTTTTATAAATAAGACGGATCATGCTATGATATTCGATATCTAAAAATAGATCACGGTTGCTTCGAATGTTAAGAAACATGAAGTAATTAAGAAATTAAAACCTAATCAGAAAATTTTCGATGTAGGTGTGTGTGTGTGTGTGTGTGTGTGTGTGTGTGTGTGTGTGTGTGTGTGTGTGTGTGTGTGTGTGTGTGTGTGTGTGTGTGTGTGTGTGTGTGTGTGTGTGTGTGTGTGTGTGTGTGTGTGTGTGTGTGCATGTGCGTGTGTGTGTGTGTGTGCGTGTGTGTGTGTGTGTGTGTGTGTGTGTGTGTGTGTGTGTGTGTGTGTGTGTGTGTGTGTGTGTGTGTGTGTGTGTGTGTGTGTGTGTGTGTGTGTGTGTGTGTGTGTGGTGTGTGGGTGTGTGTGTGTGTGTGTGTGTGTGTGTGTGTGTGTGTGTGTGTGTGTGTGTGTGTGTGTGTGTGTGTATGTTGTTTGTGTGTGTGTGTGTTGTTTGTGTGTGTGTGTGTGTGTTGAAAAATCTTAGGTTTTATGAAAAATTGTTTTTTTATTTTCAATAAAATTTATTTTTGGGCAGGTTAAATTTAAAGCTCTGATCACCTATGATATCAATTTTTGGGCAGGTTAAATTTAATGCTTTGATCACCTATGATATCAATGTAGGGTGATACCTACTAATATAATATGATATGTTGACTTAGATGAGTAGTGAAGGTTTTATTGGTATAGTAAAAGACTTTGCATCAAATTTTTGGTGATAAGGTGTAATGGCATGACCAGTGTTGCTACACGAAATCTTTCTAGAGGAACTTGTTAGCCTAGCCTGAAAGTGGTTTGAGGAGCCACATCTGAAAAATTACATATTATCATTAGCTTGAGAGTGGGTTAATTAAAAGCATTAACGAGCTATCATATTAATGTAGGATGATATACCGACTTAGATGAGTAATATAAATTAGTAATATAACTTCTTGCTTAAACAAATACATTCGAATAAAATAAACAAATTGATTTTTGTTTTTTTGTGTCTGGGGCTGGTGAGCATTGGAAGGTAGCAGAGCTATTTACCATGATATCATAGTTCACATGAAGCTGATAAGAATATGATATTTTTATCTTCATACTATTGGGGCAGGTGCATTGTTTACTTAACATTAAGTTGAGAGTGGGTCAAATTAAAAGCTTTGATAGAAGAACGCTGTGTTGTAATATTAATGTGGTATGATATGTTGTCTGAGGTGAGTAGTGGAAGTTGTATGGGAGCTATGAATAAGCAGTAAAATCCTAATCAGCAATCTCGCTGGATATTTGATAATTCTCCAAGTCCATAGTGAAGATTGTGATGGGGGGGGGGGGGGGGGGGGGTTGAGAGTAGGTACTGTAAGCTATGTATTACGTTAAAAGTTTTGATGGATGGTATTTGGTATTTATCTCCTCGATATAGTGTTGTATGAGTATCAGAAAGGCCGAAAAAAAGTTGATAATGCTTCAAGTTCAATAGTGTAGACCCCGATGTTGAGAGTGGGTATTTGGAATGATATAATTCTAGTAGGATATGGAAGTATTATTTATTCATCTTTAAATCTTACCAAGTCTGAAAAAATTACATAATATGATTAAGATTACATAAGGAAAGTAGGTTCACTTCATCTGCAAACAACAAATATGGCTGAAAGCGACACACGGTGTGAGCAATAATCATTCTTGCTTCAATTATCACTATTAAGCGATGTGTGCCGCAGAAAATATATTAAGTCTAGCCTAGTCTAAAATATGTATTGTAAATAAAAATTGTATCATGGTTATAATGCCATTTATTGAAATAATTTGTTTTAATTGTATTATAGCTTAAGTCTAAAGTCGTTTTTTTCTTTAGTTCAGCAAGCCAAGATTTCATAGATATAGATTGATCCTTATAATGAATATTCCTTATGCCTTTACACCAATGTGGCTTTAAAAGGTTCGTGGTGCACCATTTTCACAAATAACATCTCTCCATCTTTACTTTTGCGATCTTTGTTGGAATATCCTGATTTTTCGACCTGTTGGTAGGGGACAGTCGACTCGTTTTTGGATGAAAAACTTTCTTCTTTATTTCTGGAAAGCATCGATTTCATATATGTAGACTGAGCCTTATATGAATATTCTTTACTCCTTTCATCCGCAGGCTTTAGAAGGTTTGTAGTGTCCTTAGACCTCATGTTGAAATTATTGTGTAATTAGCTTGCCAAGAAACAGTGATCTGTTTGGGTAAAGAGCAAAATATCAATTGGAAAAACAAGTTATGAAACTGCTATTTATATATATTTGGCACATTGTCTTGACCTCTGACGTCACCTTAACCTTATTCAATTTCCCATACTAAGTCCGGAACTCCCGAATAATGTTTGACCACTACAACGGGTGGTGGTGGCGGTGTGTGCTGGTGGTGGGTCGTGGTGGGAGTGGTAGTATTGGTTGTGGTGGTGGGTGCCTGGTCTTGAATGGCGCTTGAAACGGATATTTGACGCGTGGTCTCAATTTGACGCTGACTACTCTAGGGTCTGCCCTTCTATCTGTGGATGAGCTGAAAAAGCTGTTTTATAAGCTGATAAGCAGTTATCAGAGCTGTTTTAAAAGCTGTTAAGCTGTTATCAGACCTGTTTGAAAATCTTTTAAGCTGTATCAGAGCTGTTTTAAAAACTGTTAAGCTGTTATCAGACCTGTTTGAAAAGCTGTTAATCTGTTATCAGAGCTGTTTTAAAAGCTGTTACGCTGTTATCAGAGCTGTTTCAAAAGCTGTTAAGCTGTTATCAGACCTGTTTTATAAGCTGTTAATCTGTTATCAGACCTGTTTTAAAAGCTGTTAAGGTGTTATCAGACCTGTTTGAAAAGCTGTTAAGCTGTTATCAGACCTGTTTGAAAAGCTGTTAAGCTGTTATCAGACCTGTTTGAAGAGCTGTTAAGCTGTTATCAGAGCTGTTTGAAAAGCTGTTAAGCTGTTATCAGACCTGTTTTAAAAGCTGTTAAGCTGTTATCAGACCTGTTTGAAAAGCTATTAAGCTGTTATCAGAGCGGTTTTGAAAGCTGTTATCAGAGCTGTTTTGAAAGCTGTTAAGCTGTTATCAGACCTGTTTTATAAGCTGTTAAGCTGTTATCAGACCTGTTTTATAAGCTGTTAAGCTGTTATCAGAGCTGTTTTAAAAGCTGTTAAGCTGTTATCAGACCTGTTTTAAAAGCTGTTAAGCTGTTATCAGACCTGTTTGAAAAGCTGTTAATCTGTTATCAGACCTGTTTGAAAAGCTGTTAAGCTGTTATCAGAGCTGTTTAAAAGCTGTTAAGCTGTTATCAGACCAGTTTTATAAGCTATTAAGCCTGTTATCAGAGCTGTTTTAATAGCTGTTAAGCCTGTTATCAGACCTGTTTTAAAAGCTGTTAAGCTGTTATCAGAGCTGTTTAAAAGCTGTTAAGCTGTTCTGAGAGCCGTTTAAAAGCTGTTAAGCTGTTATCAGACCTGTTTGAAAAGCTGTTAAGCTGTTATCAGAGCTGTTTGAAAAGCTGTTAAGCTGTTATCAGAGCTGTTTTAAAAGCTGTTAAGCTGTTATCAGACCTGTTTTATAAGCTGTTAAGCTGTTATCAGAGCTATTTTAAAAGCTGTTAAGCTGTTATCAGACCTGTTTTATAAGCTGTTAAGCCGTTATCAGACCTGTTTGAAAAGCTGTTAAGCTGTTATCAGAGCTGTTTAAAAGCTGTTAAGCTGTTATCAGACCTGTTTGAAAAGCTGTTAAGCTGTTATCAGAGCTGTTTTAAAAGCTGTTAAGCTGTTTTAAAAGCTGTTAAGCTGTTATCAGACCTGTTTTATAAGCTGTTAAGCTGTTCTCAGACGTGTTTTAAAAGCTGCTAAGTTGTTATCAGAGCTGTTTCAAAAGCTGTTAAGCTGTTATCAGACCTGTTTTATAAGCTGTTAAGCTGTTATCAGACCTGTTCTAAAAGCTGTTAAGCTGTTATCAAACCTGTTTGAAAAGCTGTTAAGCTGTTATCAGACCTGTTTGAAAAAAGCTGTTAAGCTGTTATCAGAGCTGTTTTAAAAGCTGTTATCAGAGCTGTTTTAAAAGCTGTTAAGTTGTTATCAGACCTGTTTTATAAGCTGTTAAGCTGTTATCAGAGCTGTTTTAAAAGCTGTTAAGCTGTTATCAGACCTGTTTGAAAAGCTGTTAAGCTGTTATCAGAGCTGTTTTAAAAGCTGTTAAGCTGTTATCAGGCCTGTTTTATAAGCTGTTATGCTGTTATCAGAGCTGTTTTAAAAGCTGTTAAGCTGTTATCAGAGCTGTTATCAGAGCTGTTTTAAAAGCTGTTAAGCTGTTATCAGACCTGTTTGAAAAGCTGTTAAGCTGTTATCAGAGCTGTTTTAAAAGCTGTTAAGCTGTTATCAGGCCTGTTTTATAAGCTGTTATGCTGTTATCAGAGCTGTTTTAAAAGCTGTTAAGCTGTTATCAGAGCTGTTATCAGAGCTGTTTTAAAAGCTGTTAAGCTGTTATCAGAGCCGTTTAAAAGCTGTTAAGCTGTTATCAGAGCTGTTTGAAAAGCTGTTAAGCTGTTATCAGAGCCGTTTAAAAGCTGTTAAGCTGTTATCAGACCTGTTTGAAAAGCTGTTAAGCTGTTATCAGAGCTGTTTAAAAGCTGTTAAGCTGTTATCAGAGCTGTTTGAAAAGCTGTTAAGCTGTTATCAGAGCTGTTTTAAAAGCTGTTAAGCTGTTATCAGACCCGTTTTATAACCTGTTAAGCTGTTATCAGACCTGTTTTATAAGCTGTTAAGCT
>OZ005740.1:207805921-207808421 GCA_963930735.1 Dioctria linearis
GAATAGCTACTCTAGAAAACGTAATCTTTTTACAAATGGCTAAAAGAAATTCTTGGCTCTTCATTGCGCCTAAAGAAGAAGAAATTATCATTAAATGTAACCAACGTAGTGAGCCTACGAATATTTATGGAACAGGCATATTGTCCTTAATGAAAAATTGTAAAATTCATACAAAATTCTTAATACTAAGCTCTAAAAGTGATTATGAAAACAATGTCAATATCAACCTCTTTGTAAACACACATGTAATTAACAATGACATTAACTTACCAGAATCCCCGTTTGTTGAAATAAATCCTATTAATATAAATTCCAATTTATTTACAATAGCAGAACAAATAGAAAATCTCAATAAAATAAGCCAAGATATTGATTCAATAAAACAACAAAAATATGCCTTACATAAATTAAAAGAAAATAATTATCACTTTTATTCAATCTTTCCATTATTTGTATTTTACCTATCTTTTATATTATATACAGAATAATAAGAATTGTAAAGCCATATTGTAAAAAAAAACTACGAGGACGGACTCCGTTATTTTGGAAAATTTTAATACTAACTCAAATTCTAAAGATTTATCTGAAAAAGGAGATGACACTGAAGAAGGGACGGCTTCCCTGCCAATTCCAACGAATAGGTCGGAAAATCGCACCAATCCAAGGTACAATTTTCGTCCTTAAGGGGGGCGTGTTGTGAGGTCGCATCCACATTCCATACTTACCTCGTATTTCTTTTATTCCCTTTCCCCAGAAATTGTTTTCAACCGTCTTAATATCCACAATTCGCTGGATCATCATTTCATCAAGTGCAATTCAATGCACACTTGAGTGTATCGACCTCACATAATTGCATTAATTCTGCGAACCTCACAACTAACTTTTCGCCTACGGTGCAGCAAACCCATAAATTCTCGGGTTGCACCTCATCAAAGCAAGTACGGGCAATGGTTTTCTTCAGCAGTCAGTCTTTTCGTCTTCATGCTACAACGTGCCTCCGTCCGCGATGTACTGTTATGTACTGTAAAATTAAATAATAAATGTTAAACTAAATAGTTTGGTCGTTTCTTTTAAATCGAATTCGAATCCGCTAATAAATAAAAGTTATTTTATGTTTCTCAACATTATAGTGGACTGTATGTGGTTAGGGTGCTGGTTTTATGGATAACTCAGTTTTATATTCAAAGTATAAAATTTTAGTTTTATGTAGTGCTTATTTCAGTTCTTAGAATCTATATCACAATTCAATTCAGACTTAATACTAATTTAAAATTCAATAATTCAACAAAACTTAATATAAACTTCAAAAAAAATAAAACAATTCATTAAAATTAAAAATGATGTCGGCGTACTTGTAGTTGCCGCGTTGCTCTGTTAGGGAAACACAAATGTCGGTGTGTTTGTGGCGCGTTGTGTTGCTCCCCTGTTCCTACTCATGTAATGAAGAAGAATTTTGGTAGATGAGCAGGCACGAGACAGTTGAAGTGAGAGCAAATAAATATGTCAGATTTTAAACCTTTTTCACTCGAACTGCTATGAGAGGGCGGTGGTGGAACTCTTTGCTTGAGTTACTGCGTGAGAGCAGTTGAGATATAATACGGAATGTATTATTTTACGATTATAACATCTTGTAAGGCTGTTATAAATGAAGTTGATGAACGTATCCAATTATTCTGCCTTTATTGTGCAGTTTTTGTCGTGCTAGTACGTGAGGGCGTGAAGGCAGCACTGATGACGTTTATTATGTGCGTACCTTTTTGAGTGCAGCAAACTTGGAATATTGCTGCGTCTGAGATTGTAATGATGGCACTTGCGACGTTGAGTCTTGTGCGCTTTTTATGTGTGCCGCAATCTGAGTACTGCTACGTGTGGGAAGGAACTTCCTTCTACCTTGTTCAGAATTAGCTTCTGAATATTTTGTGCAGAGTTAGCCTCTGGAAACAGATCTAAATTAACATTTGTATGACGCTGTCTAGACCTTCGGATTAACTCCTGTGTGAGATTGCTTGAGTTAACCTCACTTTGCAATCCTTAGGATCAACTCCTAGCCGACGTACTTGAGTTAACCTCAAATATTTATTTGGACAGAATTAACTTTTGTTTCAGAATTGAGTTAACCTCAAATATTTGTGATAGCCAGAATTAACTTCTGTGTTATAGATTGAGTCAACCTCAAGTATGTAGGACGGCCAGAATTAATTTCTGTGTGTAGGATTGAGTTAACCTCAAATATTTGTTTAACCAGCATCAACTTCTGTTTTTGGGATTGAGTCAACCTCAAATATTTATGACGGCCAGAATTAACTTCTGTATTAGGATTTGAGTCAACCTCAAGTTAGTAGTGTAGCTATGGGAGCACCAGGACACTTTTTCCATACAAAAAGTGCAAGGTAGAATCCAACTATTTTGATGGCTCTGGACCGAGGCTCTGGGCCCCTGGGGGATTCCGTCTAGTGGTCTACGTCACAGGGCCTGGCTGGGGGAATTCCTTCCTACCGTC